>CM041639.1:35013254-35061697 GCA_023333625.1 Bothriochloa decipiens | reverse complement strand
TCCTCGACGCAGCCTTCAGCGGCGAAGGTAGCCGTACCGACGGGGAAGAAGGTGTCCACATCGCAGGTGACGAGGAAGGCAGAAGCCCTAGCACGGGCTATGAGGGTGAAGGCCGCGCCATCGGCCAAGAAGAAGCCCGCAGTGGGGGCCACGAAGAAGCCCGTAATGGTGGCCACAAAGAAGCCCACGGCGGCGGCCAAGAAGCAGTCTGTGCCGGCTTCCAGTAAGGCAGAGGGCAAGAAGGTGGCCTTGCCGGTGGCGGGGAAGAAGAAGGCCGTGCCGGCTCCCAGGAAGAAGGATGCGCTGGCGACGGCCAAGAAGGCCCCCTTTCCCCTTCATCGTCAAAGAGCAGGCTCGTGATTCAGCTCTACCGTGAGTGCTACTATGGAGAACCTTCCTTTTGTAAGAACTTTCTATGCGAGGATCTCAACTGTACTGGCGGCGGTCTCAGTGAGTTGTCCGACCCCCTTGTTAGGTCATCGTCGTCATCCAGCTCCTTCCTCAGCTCGCCGTCCAGCTCCAACAACATCTCCTCCAGCGGAGAGGTACAATCTCTGTTCTTGACCCTGGTTAGTCTGCTCATTGTCTCAGCACAGAGGTACACTACTCAACTCTATCATGAAGTAATGTTGTTGATGCTCAAAACTATGATGATCTTGTACATTGGCCTATGATGCAACAAACATATCTGAGGTGGATGTTTTTGTGATCATCTTTTTTTGCAACCATTCCCAATGCAACGATTAGCTTTGGCCAATATGGAGGGCTGGGAATGGGCGATATCCTATAATTTACCACCTATGATGATGCTTATGCTAACTGCCAATGATGTTTTAATACATGCTACAAAGCTGAGGCCTATTTGTTTTCATACATGTTGCTTTTCTTATATATATCTGAGGCCTGTTGATTTATTTTGACCTTTGGAAATGAAACTGGGCCTAACAATGCTATTTTGTATACAAGTGTATAAAGATGCTATTATGAGGTTTTGTTTCATTTACAAAGGCCATGTATCTGGGCCAAAGATGATATTGTGAGGTTTTCTTTCTGCACATGGTACTTCACTTGTTATGTTTTGTGCCTATGATGAATGCAATGGCAGGGACTAGAAAGGAATGTAGTTGATCATCTTTAGCTTGTGAGGAATTGGACACCTGCCAAGAGTTTTTGTTGTTTCTTTTTTTTCATGTGGTTCATCGAATCATCAAGGAATTTACAAGCCGTAGTAATGTATTGCACTTCCTGATGGCTGAGGCTGTAAGTTTCTTGATGATTTCATGGCCTACATGAGTTTGAGTGTACTAATTTCAGTTGAGGATTATGCTGTTCTATGTGTCCTTATGCTCCAAGCCAAAGTATTATGAGAAAAAGCCATATTTCTGAGGCCAAGCCTATTTTGTTATCCACTCTTGCTTGAGATTCAACATTGATTGATTTATAGTTTCTTCAATTCTACAATTTGATGTCCCACATGTGTGTTTCGCTGTTATTCCACATTGTGTTATATTTCTTGTTGTTTCCTTAAAAGTACTATAACAATGTCTGTTTGCTGCAGTACCATGTGACCAACATGATGATGACGTGACCAGCACTCATAAGCATAATCGAAAGTGTCACTAGACCCCTTCAGCAGAACATCACCAGTCTGGGTTGGAAGATTGATGACCTCACTAACCTGGTCAAGGATAAGAAGGTTGATGAAGCTCTATAGAAACTTGAGGCACTGCAAGTGAAGATAGACATGTATGAGAAGCTGTTGAAGGACATTGGCCCAACAAAGAAGACAGACTAAAGATGTTTAGATGTGGCAGTTAAGACTTTTGGAAGCCCAAGTGTGCACTAATCTTGTATACCTAGATGTGCCATTGTTGACTTTTGGTAGCCCAAGGGGGCATTGTTTCTATGTAAGATGATGAATGACACCTAGTAGGCTATATATCGATGTGGGGATACGGGAATGAAACTATCTGTGGTACCTTTTAAGGTTTTCTAGCCTGAACTGCATGCACTTTGGTTTATATATTATATTATCTCTTCTATGCACTTCTTGAGTTTCTAATGTTCAAACAAATATATGTTATGAAATTTGTTGTCCATAGGCAATGATTATGATTTTAGAGAATATATGTTATGAAATTTGTTGCCCACATTTCATACCAAGTGCACACACATATCACAATGGTCAATGCTTGGTCCACCTGCAGGGGCTTGGACTGGTCAATTTTTTCAAGTAACTAAACGCGACAAAGCTAAATAGTCATAAAAAGACATGTCCTTGCGTCACAAAAAAGAAATCCACAACCGTCAACCGGGGATACACAATTTATGATGAAAAATGCTACCTTTATGTGACAAAAAATTTAAGTCGTCACAAAAAAATTGCTCTCCTCTATTTGTGATGACACAAATTTTTCTGTCATATTATGGTACATTATTTGACGAAATAGGGCACCGTCATGAAGAATTTTGTCATAAAAATTAGGATTTCTTGTAGTGCGTGATTGTGGTCGAGCGCGAAGAACCCGGGCACATCTACGGAGTACAACGCCTAGTAAATTACAATAGCGAGGTCCTTAACGAGACCAAGCAGTGCTACAACCATGTCCAGAAGCTACTCTATGCGCTCCTGATCAACAAGCACAAGATCCTCCATTACTTCCAAGCCTATAAAGTTAAAGTGGTCATAGAAGCTGCGCTTGGCGACATCCTCCGCAATAGAGACTCTAGTGGTCGTATTGTCAAATACGTGTTAGAGCTCTCTGAGTTCATGCTGAGTGTCCACAGTCGAAATACTGTGAAGTCTCAGGCCCTGGTTGATTCCATTGTGGAGTGGTTGGACCTTAACCTGCCCCTGGCTGATACTTCTGCCGACCACTGGCGGATGTACTTCGATGGCTCCCTAAACATCGAGGGCGCCGGAGTAGGGGTCTATTTCATACCTCCATCCAAAGACACGCTCTGCTATGTTTTGTGTATCCACTTCAAGGCGTCCAACAATGTGGCCGAGTATGAAGCCGCCCTCCATGGCCTCCGCATTACAGCCAAGCTTGGCATTAAAAGGCTCTTGGTGTACGGAGATTCGGCTCTGGTCATTTAGCAAGTCAATAAGGATTGGGATGTCGTCAATGAGAAGATGGATGCCTATGTGGTAGAAATCCACAAGCTGGAGAATAAGTTCTATGGATTGGAGTTTCATCATGTGCCCCATTCCAAGAACACAAGTGCCGATGAGTTATCTAAGCTAGGGTCTTCACGGGCTGAGGTACCGCCTAGTGTTTTCATCAAAGATCTGATTAAGCCTTCGATCCCTGACTAGGCTTACAAAGCATCCGTGCCTAGTCCCGCTACTGACCAGCTCATAGCAGCGGTCAGCGGCAAATATCAAGTGATAGAAGACGACCATATTGGCCAGCAGGGATCTGACGAAGGTAGTGAGCAGCCACCGGCTGACAAGCCAGCCAGGTTGGAAGCGCCTCCCCAGCCAGACTGGAGAGAGCCCTTTGTCAAATACTTGAATGACCACCTTGTTCCGGAGGACGAAATTGAATGACAACAGCTTGTCCACAGAGTCCGTGCCTACCTCATGGTTAACGGCGAGCTGATGCGCAAAGGTCCAAGGTCCATGATTTACCAGAAGTGCATTACCCCGAAAGAGGGAAAGGAACTTCTGAATAATATTCACGCAGGCACTTGTGGCAACCATGCAGCATCCCGGACGCTGGTCGGCAAAGCCTGCCGAGCAGGGTTCTACTGGCCTACAGTCGTCTCTGACGCAGAAGATTATGTGCACCGGTGCAAAAACTACATAATGTTCGCCAAGCAGATTTATGTCCCTGCACATGAACTCTAGACCATCCCAGTCGCTTGGCCATTCTCGTGTTGGGGACTTGACATGATCGGTCCCTTCAAGAAGGCTCCTGGTGGGCACACGTGTGTTTTTGTGCTCATTGATAAGTTCACCAAGTGGATCGAGTACAAAGCCATCAAGAAAGCCTCTTCAGAAAAAGCGGTGCAGTTCGTTGATGATGTTATCCACCGTTTTGGCATACCTAATACCATCATCACCAATTTAGGCTCCCAGTTCACTAGTGATGAGTTCTTCGACTTTTGCGATGATAATGGCATCAAGGTCAAATATGTGTCCATCACTCATCCTCGAGCAAACGGACAAGTGGAGCGAGCCAACGATATGAACATCGATGCCTTGCACAAAAGGGTATACCAAGATGACAAGGACCTCAAACCTGGTCGGTGGCTCAAAGAATTGCCTGCTGTGGTCTGGGGACTCCGCACCCAGCCCAGTCGCAACACTGGAGTTTCCCCATACTTCATGGTGTTTGGTTTCGAAGCTATCCTACTAGCTGAAGTTGCTCACCTCTCACCACATGTCCTGCACTATGACGAAGAAGCCTCCAACGATGCCTGAGAAGTAGATGTCATTGCTAAAGAAGAGATGGCACTTGAATCCTGTGCTCGGATGGCTAAGTACCTGGCTTCCGTACGCTGATACTATAACCGCAACGTCAAGGGAAGGCTATTCGCTGTTGGGGACATGGTGTTACAATGAATACAGAAAGAAGACGGTTTGCACAGGTTATCATCTAGATGGGAAGGCCCGTTTAGGAATAAGGCTGTGACATGCCCAACATCCTACCGGTTGGAGACGATGAAGGGTGTCGAGGAAGGCAATTCCTGGCACATGGACCACCTCATTCCTATCCATAGAATAAGATATGTACCCAGCTTTTTGTTACTGAGATACCTAATAAAGTTTCCTTTTCTGTTCACTTCCTGTCGCCAGCTTTACTTTTGTGCATATACCTGTCATACATGCGCCCTGCATAAGTCACAATTAAACTTTGTTTTTGCCCAACGAGAATGGCTCGACAAGGCACTATCCAGAAAACTCTTACGATGTGCTACAACTCCGCGCTACATGGCACTAGGAGATTTCAGCAGTCGCTCTCTAACGGTGCTAGGTACCTAGTGATCCTGGCGGTCCTACGCTATTCACTAGCGCATCCCTAGTTACTTGACAGAGTTAGCTTGCATCGAGGGTGGGGGGCAAAACTTAATTGTAAACATAATTTGAAAAACTAACTTCGCTAAATTAAAGCATATAAAAATGGCTAGATGTTTATCACCCGCTTAAACATGCCTACCTTGTCTGCATCAAAAGGCTAAAAGTTTACGAGCTCCTCGTGCTCGACATAACTTACAAATAGTGTTTTCATCATACACATTGTTTATGGCCTACTGACCACCAACATTATCCTCTGCAGGGTCTTCAATAAGTGTGATGTCAGCAACAAGGGTCACAGCAGCAGGAACAGACGTGGTCCGGAGGTCCTCGGCTTCGCGCTCTTCAAGCTCTAGCGCAATCCCCCATGCCACTTCGTTGGGCTACACCTCTGGGTACCTGGAGTGGACCACGGCAAGCGCGGTGGCAACCGCGTAGTGCCCGGCATCCATGACGAACCCTCAAAGTGCTGGCCATAGCCTCCGGCACTAGTCCTGAACAACCACTACCTCACCCACCGGGTCGGCAGGGTGCTCCTCTCCTTGGAAGATAGCCCTCAAGGTTGGCTTGATATGCTCGCGCATAGCTTGTATCTTCTCTTGGAGGACGGAGATGGTCTCCTCTAGCACCTAGAACTAGGCCATGTGGCGATCCCTCACATCTGTAGAAACAATACATGGTGGTTAGCATATCCTAGTCTGTCTAGTATGCAGCAGACTACGACTCTGCGTTGTTAACCTTACCAGTGAGCTCAGCAATCTACTTCTGGTGCTCCACTGCCTGTTCCTCAGTGGCCTCCCTCTGGCCCAGCAGGTTGGAAATTTCCTCAGCCATGGCCTTGTTCTAGCCGATCAGCTCTACAAGAATTGCGTATAAGTATGCAGTGAAGCACAACATGTACCGAGTAGGAGTCAGGACTCACTCTTGTTCTCCTCCTTTAGGGCATCCACCTCTTGGTGTAGGGCAGCAACCTCTCCCTCCTGCTCTTGGTAGACCTTGGCCTGCATTTCTAGCTTGGCCTTAGCCGTCCTAAGGGTCTTGCACTCCTCCCATGTATTGGCGAAGTGGTCGATGGTTTTGCCCCGCTGAGCGTTGGTCTCCTACAGCGACTGCACACGTCACGTGTTTTTTTCATGTTAAGCTTCACAAACATGACATACATAGCAATAAAGCACTGGTAATTAGGATTACCTTGATCCTGTCCAGCAGCACCTCCACCACATCCACGATGTCCGCATTGATGACGTCGTTAGGAATTTCCTCATAAGACACAAATTTATCCTACCCTAGCTTGTGTGTTGTGTGGACACGCTATTTGGGTAGGTCTGTGCATGGCATCCTGGGCACCCTCGGCACCTCCTCCATCTCTGGTGGCACCAGCCTACTCAGGCCGGCCTGGTCTGATGCGCACCGAGGCACCTGGCTTGCCATAGCCCCGATGGCCCTGAATGGGACCACCCGTCTCTCCGGCTGACCGGTCAGGGTCGGGGCTAGCCTGGTGGGCGTCACGGTGCTATTGGTTGCCTTCCCTTGCCTGGCAGACTGTGCCGCGTCACTGGTTGTCGCATGCTCGGTGGCCGGCTGTGGGGTGGTCTGGCTAGGAAGCGGGGTCGGTGTTGGTGTCGGAGGAACATGGCTATAAATCATACCAAAAAGGCAACGTGTCTACAAGCAACCCAATAGTCAAAAAGATGCAAGATAGCCGAATCAGGCAAAAACTTACCTGGCTGGCCGCCGAAACCCTCCCTTGAAGGGCCGGCCTGTTCCCCCACCTGGAGCGCCTCGGGCCTCGCCTATCGCCCTGCTGCCGTGCCCGGGGACTCGGTCCGACGCCTCGCCTGTCCTGCTTGTCCCGATCAGGCACATCGGAGAAGTCGGCCCTTTGCCTTTCTCCTAAGGCACCGATGACATAGCAGCAATGGCTGGAGGTGTCGCCTCCCTGTGCGACATGGGAGGCGGTGATGGTGGTGGTGGTGTTGATATCCCAGCCTGCTCCGGACGGGTGGTTGATGCAGTGTCTCCCCGTGGGAGAGGTGGTGTCAGTGCCGCGTGCCGCGCAGATCTTCTGGGTGTTGTAGTCGGTGGGGGCCTCGGTGTTCCTCCTGTTGGAGATGCCTGGGCCTAACGCTTCTGCTGACGTTCCTTCAACGTCATGGTGTCGTCAGAGTCCGATGACTCCGGGCTACTCGGGGCACCCCTCTTCTTGCTTCCTCCTGCTCTGGCGTCCAGGTTTAGCTTACCCCCGGAAAGCAGAGAGGAGGGCTTCCTCTTCTTGGCTACGGCTGACATGGGCCGTTTGCCCTCAGCCCGGCGTCTTCCCTGAGCAGCAGGGACTTCTCCATCGTTGGAGCCAGAGACAACCAGCATCTCCTGCCCTGCTCTGGCCCGACTGTGGTAGTGGGTCTCCGTAGTCCTTTGCTAGTTGGCCAGCGCCTCACCCTGAGGCCATGGCTCCACCAGCACTATGGAGAAGAACGTCTTCCGGTCCTGTCCAAGTAATGTCTGACAGTCAGACCACTAGAATCATTATCATTCACATATCATGGCATAGTATTTCAAATTAAATTATGGAACTAGTCAGATTACCTCTGGTGGTGGTCGAGTAAGGTTGTAAGGCTGCACATGTGTTTCTGGGTAGCTGGTGGTCGGGTCAAACTTCCCAAATAAGGATGACATCCGCCGGTTCACCGCGTCGGGGTCTAACCTCTCTCGGGTCTCCCGTGAAGGGTCCTCACGGCTGGTCAAGTCATACAGCCGATTCACCCATTCCTTCCACGGCTGAACCCGGTGAGTCAACCATGGTCCTGCCACTAGCGCGCCATTGACAACCTTGTTGTCGATCAATGTCAACAACTCGTTCACTTGGTGCATTTCGTCTAGGGATGGAGGATCTGACCACCGGGGGTTGAACTCCAGCACCTGCGTCACATCGCACGGCACCCTCCGGCCCTCCACATCCTGGCTCATGTAGAACCAGCGAGTGTTCCAGCTCTTCGGGCCGACTGATGTTTGCTCCCCAGCCAATGTGACATCATGCCATCCCGGAGGTGTACATAACAACCTCCGGCATCCTGGGATCCCCGATCTCAACCCCCTTCTTCCTCAACAGAAAAAAGTGGCGGAATAGATTAAAATGGGGGTCAATCCCCAGGAACATCTCACAGAACCTAATAAACATAGCGATAGATAAGATGGAGTTGGGGTCCAGATTGTAGATGGACACCATCCAGTAGATACACAGGTCCCGGAGGAACCCGTTCACTAGAACCCCCAACCCCCGCGTCACCATGTCCTCAAACACTATGATTTCCCCATCACGGGGAAGGGGGAAATCCTCACCTCGTGGCTCACGCCAGGCCCCCATCTCAAACGGCGGTAGCAGCCCCTCATCGGCGAGCGCCCACAGCGACTCCTATGTGGATGTTTACTACTGCCAGTGCGGCCCCAGCACTCCAGATCAAGATGCCTTCCCCGCCTTCTTTGCCCCCTTCTTCGCCATCTCCTTCATGAACGGCGGGTCGCCCAGCGAGCAGATTTTGGAGGTGGTGCGGATACACTAGATTTGCTCTATTGTGGAGCGGCGGCGGACGGATTTGGTGTGGCAAACCGGCGATGGCAGAGGATTGCTTGGTAGTGATAGTTGCGAGGAGGAATGCGGGTGTGGAGCACTCGAGGAGTGTGTGAGCGGGTTGGTGGAAATGGTGGCGAGTGCGTGAACCGTCTCCCGTCCGATGACGTCCGCTATTTATACTATTCGGATGACGCCCCTTTGACTTCTAGGGTTAGACCCGCTTGACTCGTGTGGATGCGGCTTGTGGGCCACCCTGGTCCTGAGTGCCGGCATGGGCTGGGATACTTTATTCACTTGAGTCCATCCCTGAAACATGGGAAAGGCTCCAAGAGTATATCTAGGCCTGTCCTTACCATGGGATGGAAGATTGGCTCGTGCTTTAAAACTTCTATGAAGGCCTCATGGCCATGTCGAAGGGGCATGTAGATGCCACAGTTGGAGGAGCATTCCTCTCCCTCACCATTGCAGAAGCAACTGCCCTCATCGAGAAGATGGTGGCAAACCAAAGTTGGGGAGAAGGAAGAAAATCACAAAAAGACACGCATATCGTGAAGGAGACGGACTTGCTGCCCACAAAAATAGACTTGCTGATGCAGAAGCTGGACAATTGTGCCACCAACCATACCATGAGCACCGTCCAAGCCATGGATTCACACATGACGTGTGAAGTCTATGGAAATGTTGGCCACTCGGGGAACAACTGCCCCAAAACCCAAGAAGAGGCTTCTTACATCAACAATGAGTTTCGCCAACCACAGCAAGGTAATAACGGGTGGAACAACCAGCACCGTCCGCAAGGTAATAATTTCAATTCAAATTTTAATTCAAACCAACCTTCCTTAAGAGACCTCGTTGTAGGACAGGCTAAGATCAATGAGAATCTTACCAAAAAGCTGTCCTTCAACGATAAAATGTTTGAAAATATAAATGCAAAACTTGAAACTCTATCTTCTGCTGTTAAAAACCAACTGAGTTTTAATAAAATGATAGAAACACAGATGCCTCAGATAGCTGCTTCTATCCCTGTCAACAATGCGGCTCCATCGGCATTTATCAAATATATATAATATATATATAATAAAAAAACTTTGAAGGGGCCCACACCATCAACCAGGCTTGGGGGAGGCGCCCCCACTCTGGTATTATACCCTATCCTTCTTGAAAAAAGGGAGAAAGAAATAATAAAATATATTTATATTTTATAAAATTATTTTCTTGCATTCAAAAAGAGTTTCTCTTTTATAACACCCCAAATTTTGGGTTTTTATTAGAAAGCACTAAATAAAATGTGCTTTTCTAAATTTTAGAAAATAATTAAATGAGTTTTTGTTAAAGTGATGCTTGATAGTTTCTTGCCTTTTATGCTTTTAGTGTGCTAAGTTATCAAAAATGGGTTTAGACGTCGTTCGAGCCTTAGTGGGAATTTTCTAGACTTTTCTAGAATATTTTCTCATTTATCCAAGAGCTTTTCTAATTTTTGGACGCTCTAAAATATCCTTTTCATGAGCTACAAATATTTTATTTGGATTCATCATCTCCTAATATACCTATACGTATTTTTATATAATTTTTGAAGTTAAGGAAATATTTTCAGGGGCTTTAAAACGATTTCAGCATTTTCTGGAATTGGTTTTGAACTAAAAATGATTTCCAAATAAATCTCGAAATTAATAAAAATACTTTATTTTTTCTGACTCCAAACCCTAGGAATATATATATGCCGGTGTAGCCCTTGACACGCTGATTCCAGATCAGAATACCCCTTCGCGAGCCGCCACCCGTAGCTCCCGAAATCGATGGCCGAAGTTCATCTCGGCTAGGGTTCCAGTGAACGTTCGGCGAGGTTTTCCGGCCATCTCCGGTGGGCTCCATGAGAACCATCACCACTGCGAGGTTGGTTTCGATCTCCTATACACCGGCACGCCTTTCATTTTGCGAATCCTTGCCCGTTTGATCGAGTCCCTAACAGATCCCTCTTCCGGCGAGGTCATCCATGGACGGCATCATCTCCTTCTTTCCCGGCCACCACGGCCTCGTGCGCCGCCCTGAGGACTACACAGCCAGCCGCTGCCGGCCACAGCCAGCCGCCGCCGGTCGTGCTGTGCACAGGCGCGTAGACGAAGCTGCTCAGCCCAGCCCGGCCAGCCGCCGCAGCTCCGTGGGTGGGCCACCGTCGGCCGCTGCCGGCCAGCCAAAGCCCGGCCGAGGGCCTGCCCTCCCCACATGAGCAGCAGCCATGGCTACCTTCAACATGCAGTTCGTGAGGGAGGTGAAGGTAGAGGATAAGGTATTTACGACTTTGCCACCAAGTGATTTATTTAGAGTTTTGCGACTGATCGTATAATCTCTGTCGTTTCACCGTTTTAACTTCGATTCGAGCAATTCCAGTTGCGTTAGTTTCATGTCATCATGATCTACACAGGATTAGTAAATTTATCATGTCACTAATTTATGAATTTTTTTGGTTAAATGTAATTTGATTAATAATTATTTAATAGTTTTCTAATTAAAAGTAATCTAGGGTTTTATATATCTGATCTCGTCGTGCTATGATCGTGTTGATCTTAAGCTTTGTTTTAGCAATGATCTTCATGATGTCACATGTCTGTGCATTTAATCTTGTTCACTTGTGTAATAATTAGTTGATGCTTAGCTAAATAAAAGCAACCTAGGGCTATGCTTTCGTTGTCCTTGTGTTGTGATCATGTCAATGTATGTTGCTTGTTATCAATAATGTTTGTCACATCAAGTGTTATGTAAGTAATCTTATTTATTAATTAATATATGCTGTCTTGTATAAAAGTAATTTAGGTTTGTACCTTGAGTTTTCATACATGCCTGTCAATATGACTAGTACCAACTTAAATGCTTCTTTATTATTTATGACTTGTTTAGAGTTACCTTGGAAACATGTCATGCTTCATCAAGTGTTCTCACATGTTATATCATATTAACCTGGTTAATGACAACTCAATGTCCTTTATAAGGTATAAAAGTAACTTAGCTTATATTCACATCGTTCTTTTATGCTAATGTGTTTTATATCAGCAATAATGCCTTTTCGTTAATGGCTTGTTTAGTTCAACCTTGAATCATAAATGCTCTATGTTTAATATCAACATGTCTTATCATTTATGTCCTGCTTAGATTAATCTTTAAGCATATGATGTTTTCTTTAATGCACTCGCATGTTCTAAGCTTTATAAATTATGAATGTTTAATTGGCTTAGATAATATAATTGTTTATAAATAGAGTATGACTAAGGTTTAACCCTGCTTTACATTTCAACATCATCCAACTAATTTGACTTTATGTCTTTCTTATATGTTCTGCATCTTGCTTTAGTAAATGTATCAATCTTAAAGTTTGTCTCTGTGCTTGTTGCAAGTACCTCGATAGCCGTGTTTTCTTTAACAATAGATCCATCGTTCATCATTCTTGCGCTCCTGCGACCGTAGCACCGAGTTTGGCCGTTTAGACTGTTCTATCTTTAGCTTTCCCTTTTGATTGGTGTATTGTTCTTAGTCTTGTCTTTTTTGTGTGTTTGTTTGTGTTGTTTGGTTGCTGCGACTAGACGAAGAGCTGTTTGTTAACGCTGAAGACTAAGCTGAGGACCGACAAGTGCAGCTGAAGCTGGAGGCCAGAAGAGCAGCTAGACTTTGGATTTAAGGCAAGTGCAGGCACCCTTTGATCATATTGCGCCTATTCACTTTTAATTAATACATTGCATGTGTCTTAAATCGGCAAACCATAGGGATGACTAGCCACTCTATCCATATATCACCTATGGGGGTTTTTAGTTGATAGGTCATTAGGTTGCTAGTGCTCTACCTCACCTTTCACCTGCCTAATGAAGATAAAACTTGCTTCTTAAAATATGTTGGAGCCGTGGGCTCTTGGCTTCGGCCGTTGGAGAAGTTGATGCTGTTCCACATCGTTGGTTGTCGGTGAATGATGGGGGAAACGGATGCTAGAGGGACTCGTGTTGACAAGGGTATCCATATCTCCTCCCCCTTAAGGTCTTATTCGTGGAGCAGCAACCTGGGATTACCGTACATCTCCAGGCTAATGGGCTCTGACTTGGTCTATTAGCAGGACCATCATGGGCAGGGTGGACAGCTACCGACGGGTGGCCATAGCCAAGGTCGCTGGGGTTTGTTTACAAGTATTTAGTATGGGAGGGGCTAGGGATCCATGTAGGGGGTGGCCTCACGGTGAAGTCACCCATACGCTTGGACTCAGGGCTGGCGAGTTGTCACTGCCTATGACCCTATGAAAAGCCTCATTGTGACCTCTGCCAGCCTATCTCGGTAATGGGCTAAGAGACTTGCAACCTCGGGCATAAAGAGTAATCACAATCTGGAGTGAAAGTGTACACCTCTGCGCAGAGTTAAAATTGATATATCGTCCGTGCTCATAGTCACGAGCAGCCCAGATCCTCACATGACTTAGCCCAATGGAATAAATTGTTAAATCATGGTGATGTTGTTTGAGGAGGTGGCTACTATTGGGAATATGCCCTAGAGCAAATCATGAGATGATGATATTTCGATTGTATCCATGATTAATAAAGTGTTCATTGAATATCCATTATAGACAACTTGTATTAATTAGCAATTATGTGAATTGTTTGTGGAACTTAATTACTTGAATGGTTATTCTAAAGTTGTCCCTGGTCGGCATTCTTGTGAGAACACACTTGAATATTAGACCAACACATGTATTAGTTGATGGCTATGTTTCACAAGTCATGGACATGGAGATGTTAAACTAATAATGTGGGCTCATGTGAGACATGTAGGCTGGACTGACCCGACATGAGAAAGTCTCTATTCACATCATATACGTTATGTCCTTAGACCTGAGATTGTGGTATGTACTCAAGATGTGAAACAGCCTACTTAGGGACTGTCAAACGCTACTCCGTAACTGGGTAGTTATAAAGTTGGTCTTCGGGTGGTTGGGAAGCATGCTATGAGACATAGACAATCAAGATGGAATTTGCCCCTCTCTACTCGATAGAGATATCACTGGATCACTCAAGTGATTGGATCAACAAATGCATGGTCGTGCTTGGGTTAAGTGTTAACCCACGAGTTGAACCATATATCGAGTGGCAAAGGGAATAACTTGTATATGGTCATAGTGGTTCATCTGATATGATCTTTGCGTGCACGTAGGAGTTGTCACGCCTTGCTAAAGGCCGCTATCGACTATTGGGCGAGTAGGAGTGCTCAGCCCATGTCAATGTGTGTGTGAACCCATAGGGTCTCACGCTTAAGGGGCTGGAAACCTAATTCGGGTTGGACCCAAATTAGACAAGGCTTAGGGTTACTAATGGGCCTCCAACTCGTGAGCTCATTGGGGATGCCTATATAAGCAAGGGGTAGGGCACGCGGTGAGGGTTACATGCCTTGGACAGCGACCGTCTCCCTCCCCACGCTTGCGCCTTCTGCTCCTCACGGACCTAGCAGTCCGGAGGTGCATCGCTTCTTCCCTGTACGTGTGGATACCTCGGAGGTGTTATATCTGGAGCACTGGGACGAACCACATGAGGGGATTGACGTGACAGACGACCATGCAACTGCACTGCCTGCTGTGATGCGTACGACTACATCGAGTCATCTTCCGCTGCATCCGCGCATCTAGTGGTAATCCCGTGACCTGTAACTAGCAGTAGATCCTGGTTTATGAGGAAGAAAAGTTTTATTTTCTGGCTAGCGTAGCACCCTCATATCCCATCAGCTACCTCTGTATCTGAACGGGATGGCAATCCTTTGTTGCTTGAGGTGGCAATGTCAAGGTTAATGATATTAATGATATTTGCTTATATCTGTGATGATAAATGATTCATTAAATACTACTTGAACCTTAATAAAGGGTTGGGTGTTTCAACCAAGATGATTAGAGAATAAGTTGCAACTTGTTAAATATTAATTGCTACATTTAAAATGCTACCGCAGTTTACCTTTTAGCGTTACCTTTGTATAAGCCATGCATGTCATTACTTTCCACCTGTACTTGCTGAGTTTCGACATGGAACTCACCCTTGCTATAGTTTGTAGTAAAGTGTTTCTCAAAGGAAGGATAAGTTGGGTATTGGAAGTGTTTGGCAGACAGAGCCCCCAGTCAACAGTCCCAGAGGAGAATGAAGACTGAAGAGAAGTCTTAGCCAACATTCCGCGTTACTCTGATATGTGTAAGTGTTAAATATATATGTTTTTGCTATAATATACATTGTTTCTGATATTTATCTATTTTCTGTTGTATGTGTGGACTTCCTGGGCACACATATGACGATCTCTGGTCTTCTCTGGAAACCAGGGTGTGACACTTTGCCTAGTTTTATAAAAACTCTAATTTTTTTATTCCAAAATAAAGTCTCTCCAAAAATCTTATAAAAATAATTTTCTGAAAGTTTAGCTTTTGTTATTTTCAAATCTTATTTTTAAAATATTTTTTTAAAACCAAAAAGTTTTGAATAAATTTGTGGAAAATAAAAAGCTGGAGCAAAATTTCGAATGGGAGTCATTTGTAACCAGCTATCACACAAGGATAGATGTTGGAGGGCACTGGCAAAAGGTAGGACAGAACCGACCCCACCAGGGGACCGGCCGCCCCTTACCCGAGGGCCTGATGCCGTGGCCTTTTGCCAATGGCTACTAGCCGTTGCAAGGAGCGTCCCCCCGCTTGCAATCAAGTCTATAAATACTAGGATCCTGGGTTGAGCTCCTCACCCCTCTCACACTCACATTTCTTCACTCCCTCCATCACTCTCTTGCTCCACCACTCTCCAAATATTCTCCACAAAGCTCAAGTGCAAGGAAATTCTACACAAATCTCTTACATTCACACCACAAAGCAAGCTCAAGCTCTCGTGCTAAGCTCACCCACCGTGAGTGGGATCGAAAGTCGGGTTTCTGGCATGTTCCGGAGAGGCCATCGCTCTCACGGGGAGTCAAGCCAAAGCACTCCCATGCATGAATAGCGCCTGCTTCACAGAGGAGAGGAGGAGGCGCCCATGGGCCATGCCATCAACGAGGCCGACACCCCTTCAACGACTTGGAGAATGAGCGGGAGATGCAAGCGTACAACCTCCTCAAGGAACGTGAGTTATTACACTCATTGGCCTTTGACCCGATCCTTCTCCAACAGACAGGTATGGACACCGAATTTAATACCATTTTTGAGCATGTTGGTTGGAGAAGTTGCCCCTGTGCACGAACTTGGATCTCGTCTTTTGACTATCCAAGTCTTGGGCACTTTGCAAATTGTTGATTATGGTATTACTTTTCGCTGCTTTGGGAGAGAGCATAGCTTTTTTGGAAGGAACTTGCTATACACTTAGGCTTCCATGAACAATGCTCTGTTGACTTGGGTTTTTCTCTCTCTGGTTATCATCGTCATACCTTTTTGCATTTGATGACCGGATAGAATGTTACTGGGAAATTCCAACCCAATATCAACATCATCCGTCATCCCACTCTGAGGCTTATGCATAAGTGGATTTCTAATTCTTTCTTTCCTAGAGAAGATATGCGTCATGCCTATGACATTGAGTTGAAGTTGCTTTATGTCGTGCTTAAGAAAATTAAAGTTGCTCCTATTTATGACATTGTTAAGCATTGGCTGAATTCTTTTAAGACATCCACTCCTATCATGTGCACTTCACTCATCACTCGTATTGCTACTAGTGTGGATCCCCATGCCGCTAACACCATTGTCTACCTCTCTACTCCTCGCATTACGATCAATGAGTTTTATTTGGGGCAAGCCCCCATATAAACAAGATTTCGTTACCTAACCCGGATCTCACGTTATATAATTCCCCATCTCTCACCTTCGACCTCGTTGAGAGAGAAGAAGCACGCAGGAGTTCTGTTTCTCATAGGAGATCACAGAGGAGAGGAGGACAGGAGGAGGAGCCGACATAGCCTGCACAGCCTGCACCACTACCAGCTATGCACCCCATGACACCGGGGATGGCATGGTCCCCTGTCATGTCTACACCCGGATTCACTCCTGGGTATGGATGTGGTATGGGATACATTCCTCACCCGCATGAGGCCAGAGGATCAGGATGGCAGCACTCACATGAGGCAGGAGGATCGGTGTGGCACGAGTAAGCACATTCCTCAGATTCTGAAGCCATGCCACCCCCGGTTCGCCCATAGCCAGTCACACTAGACATCCTCAACACACGCATGGGAGGACTAGAGCTTCAGAACAGGCAAATCCAAGGTACGCTCAACACTCATATCCAGACTTCCACTCATTGGCACTAGCAGTACCAGCAGCAGTTCATAGACCTCGAGGACGCGAACCGATAACGCCACGAGGCACAGATGGCCTACCTTTGCTCCATGGGACACTTCCCTGGACCTAGGCCTTGAGCTAGCTTGGGGGAGGAGACCCCACAGAGGTAACATGTATCTTTAAGTTCTTGCACTTTATTTCCCATATGTTAATTCCATAATTCTATTCCCTTCATAACTTAAAAAATATAATAAATATATTCCACTCTCATATGTACTAAGATGTGTTAGTTTCTCTTCTGTTGAAATGATGAATAGTTGCTTTATTTACAATTCATTTGTGCCTAAGTTATAACTTAGTATTCCTCAAAATTTAAGTTTGTTGGCTAAATGTCTCATTCTAAGAACTTGAAATCTTGTGGGTTGCAAATACATGATCCTTTGTTGCAAGATATGGGATGGTACAAATAGATTTTGCTATGACTTTGTTCTACGAGAAACTTGACATCCGGAGTATTCTTTTCAAATATTCAAAATCAAAAGTTCCTCAATGATTATGAAATACCTACCAAGGCCATACGACATACTCTACTTTTATAAAACCCTTAGTTATATGCTGCTTGCAAAACTTTGAGTTGGGTCAAATACCAGTGACCTAGTGAGATTATGGTCATGCACCCATGATTGAGATTCACACGCACCCACCAAATAAAGCTCTCTTACCCTGAGAGTCACACACAACCTGCACCCTTCCATCCGCTAAAAATATGCCAACTCTTACCCTAAGAGTTGCGCCCCAGTTTCCACCAAATAAAAATGCTGACTCTCACAATGAGAGCCGCGCATTCTTTATACAAAATTTTCACTCCTTGCATTTTGCCATCATGACATCTCTCTCCATCCAGAAGTATTCATATGTCAATAAAAAGATATGGGCTATGATAAAAAATAATGTGATGAGAAAAAGCCAAGGGGCATAAGAAAAACAAACAGGAAAAAAGAAAAGTCCAAATACTCGTTCAAAAAAAATATATGATGATGATTCTATAGCCCATATCTCTCCAAAAGTCTTTGTTCCATCCAATAAAAGAGAGTCATGATGCATGGAGTGCCAAAAAATTAGATATAGGTTTCCACCATATTCATTTTCCACACACTTGCACATCTCAATCAAGGTGTATGATGTGTATCTCCTTGTGGTTCGGTCTTTGACTCAACAATACAAGTGCTGTAAGTATGCCCACCTTTGTACCTGCCCAAAACTCACTCTCAGCTTTAGTGGTAGGCCATAAAAGGCAACTCTACAATGCCTTTAGTGAGGTAATCATACACATTGAGCGATTAAGAGAATCATTCGAGGAACTTATTTTATTTTACAAAATTTCATAAAACCTCCGGATAGATGGTCTATCAAAGAATAAATGATTGATGAGTCTGTTATAAACGTTCTATCTTGCAACCACCCAAGAACTTGGAAAAGCTACAAGCCCCATGGGAGATCAAGGAAAAGAGTGGATAGAATGACAACTTATTTAAATTATGAAAGAATACTTTGTTATAGGCATGGCACCTATGATTTGTATCAGCATTGTAGCAACTCCTGATCAACAAACATACTTAGCTATTTGCTTGGGATGAGCAAAGGTTAAGCTTGGGGGTCTTGTTGGTGGTCCTTATGGATCATTTCTAAGCCGCCAACTTAGACTAAAAATAGGAAAAATAAACATATTCTAGCACATATGCCTTTACTACTAACAAGTTCCACTTGTATCCCTAGTATTCATGTTTTACATGTTTTATGGTGTAACAAGTGCAAATACACAACATCATGGAGAAAGCACAAAAGCAAAAGATGAAATCAAAAAATGCGCAAACAAATAAAATAGAGAAGCCCACCTTAGAAGCATACCTAGGACTGATCGTAACCGCAGGGGAGGTCCAGGCCCAAGGAGCAACCGACCACGCAAAAGCGGTGGCCAGCCGGCCCCACCAGGGGACCGATCGCCCCCGGGACCGACCGCCCCCTGGTGATGGTTCCCGGGCCCATCCTTCGGAGGTGGTGCTCTAGGCGGTTCACCCAAGGCGGTTTCACCAGCTTCCATACTTGGAGACGCCCGAGCCATCCTACTCTAGCTATAAAAGGAGAAGCTCCTTCATTCTTCAACACACATATTCATTTGGAGTCACCTACCTCACACCTCTCACTTATTCTTGAGAGTAGTTTTAGTAGTTTGTGAGCAAGGAAAAAGCTATCAAGGAGAGCTTGTCTCAGAGGAAGAAGAACATCTTGGTATGAATACATTTTGGTTTTTCTCCATGAGCAAGTTCTTATCATACTTATATAATCATGCATATGAACTAGAGTATAGTTATGATCATGTTATGAGCATAATATATGAGCTAATATATAGTTTATATATCATGTTCTTGACTCGTTCATCATCGTTCTTCACATTCATCGAATTAGTATGAATAGAGGAAGAACTAGGGTTGAGGTTATGGTTTGTCGTGCCTTCTTGGTTGCTCTTAACCTAGCCTATCAATCCGAAGGGTTGGGGTCCGTGGGGGTTAGGAGTTATTTCCAAATACACGGGCATGGTGCTCGGGTATGTGGAGATCAGCGGATATGTAGGTATCCCATGGGTAGAGGGGTAGGTGGGCAGGTGGTGACAGCCCTGTCCATCCCAAGCACTCCCCCACATTCGGATATAGAGTAGGAGTTTGTAAAATGTCTATCGGCTGGCAGACCAGCTGCAGGGATCTCCCTATCATCCCATACTTAGTCCTGATTCTATACATGCTAGTTAGATGCTCTACTAACAATTCTTTGCATAGTTGTATACGACCAATGCTTGCTCCATTAGTTATATTCTTTTATTCTTTATTTACCTTTTATCCTTGAGGTTGACTCAGATGTGTGTCCACTATCTTGAATATCATGTCTTATTCCTTTTTACTCTATGCCTACCATTGCACTCAATAAGTGATCATGTTTATACCACGCTTGATGGATATTGCCCTCCTACGGGAAGTTATAAATATGACACCCATGAATACTCATGGGTTGAAATGCTACAATGATAGTTCTATGCGCTTGTAGATTTATTCTTATTTCTTACTGAGCTATCGATTGGTGTACCTAAGTACCATTACTTAAGGATTGTAATTCTTGTTGCACCCCATGGCGCCGTGCTATAGTTTTGCATATTGTGAGTAATGATAGTTAGGAAGGCTGATTCGGCACTCCTAACTGTTATTACCAGACTACATTACCTAGGCCATCACCATTAAGGGCCAAGGGTTACCTTTCTAATGTAATGGTGGTTAGGAATATCAACATACGTTTCTAAATGTTATTATTAAGGACAGACTTTTAGTCTACTTTAGTAATTGTGCTAGGAAACGCCAATAGAATACATTCACGCCTGTCCTCATCATGGGATAGAGGAATGGCTCATCATTCAAGGTATCTACCATGACCTAACTGACTTGGCTAGGAGCCACCTTGATGCTGCCTCTAGAGGAGCATTTTTGCAACACAATGTCAAGGATGCCAAGGACCTCATAGAGAAGATAGTTACAAACCAAGGATGGAATGAGGAATGCCTTCAGCACAAGAAGAGAAGTGTCTATGCCCTCAATGAGGTGGACATGCTCTCCGCTAAAATGGACCTCTTGATGAAGAAGATAGAAGAAGGTTCCAAGAAGGA
Source organism: Bothriochloa decipiens (assembly GCA_023333625.1). Lineage (NCBI taxonomy): Eukaryota > Viridiplantae > Streptophyta > Magnoliopsida > Poales > Poaceae > Bothriochloa > Bothriochloa decipiens. The sequence continues at coordinate 35,041,137 of CM041639.1, read as the reverse complement.
ACAAGAGGCCATTCAAACCTACGCCACCGCACAAGCTGTCGAAGCCGATCCATGGTGTGAGGTGCGTGGAGGAGAAGATCATTCGGGAAATAATTGTCCTGAAACAAAGGAGGAAGTGAGCTTCATCATCATCAACAACAACAACGGGTATGGCCCCAACAGCAGCAACAAAGATGGAACTCGCGCCCCTTCTACCAAGGAAACCAAGGTAATGGTTACAGTAATAATTTCAATAATTCTTATGGTAACCAACCTTCCTTAAGAGATCTTGTCTTAGGCCAAACTAAAATCAATGATAGTATCAACAATAAAATAATGGCTAATGATAAGATTCTTGAAAGTTTAAGTGAGAAAATGGATAGCTTTACTTCTGCTATGAAAAATCAATTGAGTTTTAATAAAATGCTAAAAACACAATTTGCTCAGTTAGCCCATCCTTCGAGCAAGGTAAGATCCTAGGGAAACCTGAGGATCCAATTGAGGGTGTAAAATTGGTAACCAATAGGTTCGGTAAGCCTCCGCTACACTCCAACTGGGGCTACCTTCTTGACCCACCATTCATCGCCAAGAAGGAAGATCCAGGCCTACCGACCATCACCTGCGAGATTGGACCACAGATCTTCCACAATGTCTTCTGTGACCATGGATCGGGTGTCAATATCATGGCCAAGGTAATGTATGATAATCTGTTAGGGGGCCTTTGCACCCCACATTTATTCATTTGCAGATGGCGGATCAATCAATTTGGTTCCCTGAGGGATTGGCACGGGATATACTAGTCAAAGTTCAAGACGAGTACGTCCCTGCTGACTTCATCATACTTGACATGGGGTCCAACAATGAAGTCCTAGTCATCATGGGAAGGCCCTCAACACAGTTAATGCTATCATCTACGTGGGATCCGGCAAAATTCATTTCTAATTCCCAGGAAAGAAGGTAAAATGTCCATTCAGGTTATACAGCTAACATGCAGGTGAATAATGAAGAACCAAAGAACAAACCTCACTACTACCCACGCCGAAGGAACAACAAGAAAGTTGAGTCTGCCAAAAAGGCCGAAGTGAGGAAGGAAGAACCCGCTGAACCACAAGGCAAAGTTAAGCAAGTATGGCAGGAGAAGGAGGTGCAATCATGGTCCCCATCTCCGAGACCAATCAAAGCACCCAAAGAATAAACAAGACAGAGAGGTCCTGCTCTACGGACCTAAAACATGGAGCCCTTGCTGGTAAGGTGAATCAGTATTTATCTCATATTTATTTTCTGCATTTTAATTCTTGTATTTTTACTTTCATTGCATCTTAGTTTTAATTCTACATTTTCGAAAACATTTAGTATAATGAATAAAATCTTGAGAATAATCTGCAACACACTTTCGAGCTGCTGGAACATCCAGGGTGGGGTTGGCTGAACCCACCAGTGGGCCCACACCTACTCTTTTCACTTTGGCTCGATGCATTGGTCCTTGCTCTACACTGGGGTGCCCCTGGGGCTCTCAAGTGGGGGTCAGCCGACCCCCACCTTGTCCCCTTTTGCAGTCAGCTGTGTCCCATTTGGCATACCTAGGAATCCTATGCACGCCACTCTAGCCAAAGTCTGAAAAGAATTGGTCCCTTGCTTTATCACTTTAAGCATGAGATGCCCTTTTCCATTCTGAATATTCTGGGGACCATTCCACCAGCTCAAACCTACAAAGTGGTCATCTAGGCATGCTCTAGTGCTCCCATGGTCCATGGGAATCTCTTTAGACATGTCTCCACTTTTCCATTCATCTTTTATCTTTCACAAAGCACTAGGCAAGGGAATCTCTGAATAGTACACCACTTTTGGTCCACACCTAGCCTTTACTTTACTAGACACCTGATGACACACTATTTAAAGTGCTGGGGGCCTAGGGAGGGGGTCGGCCGACCCCTACTTTGGACATTTTCTGAAAAGCTTCTGCAGCATGTTGCTAGATTCCCCTGCCAGGATTCAAATTTAAATTTGAAAGTGCTTATGTGGGGGTCGGCCGACCCCTACACTTTTGGGGTCCACCACTTGCCCTTCTCCCCCTATAAATACCCCTGCATTTTGAGCTCAACTCCACACCCAAAACCATCAGAATCCTCTCAAGCTCACAATCACTCTTCTCCTCTCCTTTATTGCAAGATCTTTCTCAAGTTTAGTTTAGTAGTAGCCTTCCAAAACAAAAACCCAAAAATATTTTCCTTTCTTTCCTGCATAGTAGTAGTAGGAAGAGCTTGGTTGTCTCAATTATGCAGCTAGATGAAGAAAGAATTCCTCTCCCAGTTCAAGAAGTCCACGGGAGGTGAGAGCTCTTCCTGAGGCTCTCACCACACTGATGAAGGAACTCACGGGAGGAGAGATGAGGAGGAGAGCTACCACCCAATGGTACTCTATGAGCCTCCACCAAGAGCAATAGAGCCCGAGAGCAACCTCGAGCTGAACCAAGAAGAGCTGCAAAGGTACAACATCCTTCAAGGAAGCACCTTCAACCACACGAGCATCATCGACCCAGTCCTCTTGGACTGCATAGGTATGAGCAAAGAATTCAATGATGTCTTTAATGCAATTTGTTGGGGAAGTTTTTGGCAAGTTCCTAAACTTGGTATAAAAGTGCTTACCAAAGAATTCTTGTGCACCTTAAACTTAACAAATGATGGGGTAGCCTTTTGCATGTTTGGGCAAGAGTATAATTTATCCTGGAGCCTCTTAAAAACCACTTTGGGATGTGATCTTGATTGCAATCTTGATTTGGACATCGCCACTCATGGGTTTAACAAAGTTGAGTTTTGGAAAGCAATTTCTAGCTCCAATGATTGCTCTCTCCCTACAACTTCCAAAATCCATAATCCAACCTTGCGTTTCCTTCGTTACTGGATTAATGTTACTCTTTTTCCTAGCTCTGGATGTAGCACTTTGAAAGATAGTGAACTTAAATTGCTCTATGCCATGGTACACAAAATTAAATTCTCTCATGTTAAACTGCTAGTGAACTTTTGGCTTTGTTCTTTTGACCGTGAAAGACCAATCTACTTCACATCTTTCATTACTCGTATAGCCGACACTTGGGGTTTAACAGAGTCACATTATTTTGAGTGCATTACCTCTGCTAGGGATATTATAGATGAGAATGTCTTTATTAATTCTAATTTCTCAAGAGAGATCCAAGAGGTGGACTTAAAATGATATATCCTGGCCATACAGTCGAAGTCCCTCTCCCTTGTGAGAAACGTCGACTGTATAGGCTTCATACACTAACCATCAAATTGGATCGAGAGGCAAGAGGCCAAAATGTTGTAGAGACGAATAGGATGACAAGATGTATGTCACAAGCTGCTCAGATGGACCAAGTAGGCCCCTAACACCCTGCAGAAGAAGAAGTTAAAGAAGGTGAGGAGGCAAGCTCCATGGACATTTCAGGGTCCATGGAGAGGCCTCCGCGTCCACAGGACACTCCTTGCCCAAGGCGAAGGGAGAGGCGCTCCCAAAGGACGAATGTGGACGACCTTATCAACAACATAGGCACAATGTGTATTGAACAAGAGGCAACACTGCAATTGGCGTAGCAAAATGCCCAATATTTGCAAGCTATGCAAGAGGAGGAAGCACAACTTTGGGCCAAATGGATCCAATACTATCCGCCACCACAGTGAGCAAGAGCCAACCTTGGGGGAGATCCTCTCCCACACTAAGGTAAGAATTCTATCTTAGCATTTGCATTTGAGTTATTTATCCTATTATAAAAAATGAAAAGTTTAAAAATACCAAAAAATATTTATTTGTTTATGTTTAGTAGTACCTATGCCTCATGTAAGTTTTCTCCTTATGAAAATGATGAGTAGTTGCTTTGTCAATATTTCTCTAGCGCCTAGTTTACAACTTAGTGCTTCTTTAAGTACAAATTACTTAGCTCTCTTAAAACCATCATGAACCTGAAAATCTTGTGGGTTACGAGTGCTAGAACTAAGTCTAAGTTGTTGGGGTATGTGAGATAGTAAGACAAGAGCTGCTATAATATTGTTCTAGGCATGATTGATTACCGGAGAATTTATTCTTAAAATGATCAAAACCTTAATTGTTCCTAAGTGGTGATAAATTCCTACCACGACCATATATGCTCTACACGCTCAAAACCTTTCACATAAGCTATTAGCTTTGTGTCGAGTGTTGTCAAGTCTTGTTGATCTTTGTTAAGAGACCTTTCATGCCTCTAAGATCATGATCACATGCACGCCACATATATATATGTTGCTTTTACACTAGAAGTACGCAAAAACATGCATTCCACTTCCACCAAAATAGGTTGCTCCATGCTTTAAGTGTTAGAATATCTCTCTAAATGTTGCTTGATAGATGACACACAAGAAAAGGGCTAGGTAAAATAAGTATTAATACAAATGGACACATGAAAGTCCATGAAAAAAAATAAAAAAATAATAAAAATAAAAATGCTATCCCTGTCTCAATAGAAAAGTAGAAGAGAGATCTATATCAAATAAAGGAGCAACCTAGTCCATTATATACCACATACTTGCACATCTTGATCTGGGGGTATGACACTTCTCTTCAAGGATCCAAGCTTTGACTTCACAACATATGCAAGTAAGTATGCTATCTCCTTGTTATCCCTACCTTAAGCTCCACATAAGCCTTTTTAGAAGTAGGATGAAATAAGGAAAGGCAATTTCACATTGTGCCTTGGTGAGGAATCATACACCATTTGAGCGATATGAGAGAACCATATGAGGAACATTAAGTTTTCTTTTGAAAAACATTGCAAAACCTCCGGTATGAAACTTACTAGGAATAAGAAAATTAGTGCTCAAGTCAAAACTATTATGTCTTTCAACTTCCCAAGACAAAGGAAAAGACATAAGCCCCATAGAAGATTAAGGTAATATGGGTGAGTTTTCATAGCTAATTTTTCCATTCAAAGAGAAGAACTTTGTTGTGCACAAGGTACTATCGAAATATGGGCATAGTAATAATACCTGATCCATCAAGGCTAAGTTTGATTGTTTGCTCGGGACGAGCAAAGGTTAAGCTTGAGGGATCTTGTTGATGGTGGATATACCATGAAAATCCACACTCAAAACACCATCAACATGCCTCGGTTCCAAGGAAGAATAGCACAACATGAGCATATTTTATCAATAACTAGTTCCACTTATACTCTTAGCTTGTGATTTCAGGAAACAATAAAATGCAGCTTGGTGGGACCCAATGAGGGGGTTGGCCGACCCCCCTATGAGCTCACCTTGAGCTGAGCTTCAAACAGGATCCAAGACAAGGTCTCTAGAGTCCAATTCAGCCATCAGATCAACTTGTAACTTCATCCAACAGACAAAGGTTATTGCACATGGATTCATGAGCCCACAAGAAAGCAAGCAACATGACAAATAACAAAAAATTGACCAAGCCACTTCACATGATAGGTGGGGACACCATCTAGAAGACCCAGCCAGGCCCACCTACTAATGAGGGGGTCGGTCGACCTCTTCCTATGGGCCCCACTAGGTCGGTTTGCTCCCACCGACCTCCTGCAAGCCGCCATGCATCAAGCTTCATCCAACATGTCCATTTGAGGTGGTTTCATAGTTGGTTCATCCAAGGGTGTGGAGAGGAGGAGCACACGGATCGCTGACATGGCACCCCCTCTCCTTCCCCTATGTAAGGAGGCTGCCACCACCCTTGGAGAGCATCACACAATCACAAGATCCATTATCCAAGCTCCAAGCTAGAGTAGTAGTAGTTAGTCTAGATTGGGAGTTAGAGTCAAGTCGGGCGAAGCTCGGTGTCTCTGGAGTCGTCTTCTGGAGAGTCTGGTATAGTCCTTGTATCTTTTCTCTTTTATAAAACTTTACTTTTATCAATATATTTATTCTTGCTTTACTTTACTAAGTATTTACTTAGTGCAAGTCTATAGTCTTAATAGTCTTGTTGTGTGCTTGTCTTAGTAGTTTAGTTGTCTTATTGGATTGGTTTCCTGTAACCATCTCCTTGTGTGTGTATCAACATCCTATCTTGCATAGGAGTTCTAGTTATCTGCGCATTAGCTAGAGTTATAAGAGTAAGTGGGAGTGTGGTGCTTAGACTTAGTCTTACCTTTGATTGCCGCTGGTCCGCACGAACAGTTTGTGAGTGCACTCCTGAGAGGTGACAGGTCTTGGGCAGCATTAGCATTTTCTCACCATGTTCAGACTAGTTCTTAAAATGCAGGGCACCCATAAGAGTATAGCTGCTTTAGTAGGGTTCTGTCTCCTGCTTTCTTGCTATCCCCACCACACAAGTTGTAAGGCACCAGTCTAGTTGAGTCATCTATCTGTTAGGATTTAGTGCATAGAAGTAAAGTAAGATACATAGGAGTCCTTTACTCACTCGTCGTGCTCCCACCTAGCTAGCTCTCTACCGGTTATCTGTAGAGTAGGATCTGTGTGATAATTTACCTATCCTTTTATTCAGTTACCCCCTTCCTACACTACTGATACTAGATTATAGTAGACACAAGGATCTCTTTCCCTTTTATTAAATATTCCTAGCTACTACTTTCTCATGGGATAAATATAAATTATGATACCTTAGAATACTCCCGGGTGAAGTGCTACAACGGTATATTCTATGCGCTTGTGGAATTATCGAATAGACTTAGAATTACCCCTCAGGCCTTTTTGGTGCCATTATCAATCTTTGGTAGTGACGCTAAGAAATACCAACAACCACCAAGATAAGCTCTCATCAAATGCTTCCAGTTGGCATAGTTGGTCCCATCAAAATGAGGCAACTTCCCCGCAGGCACATTGATGAAAGATTTACGATCACGATTAGACAAATAAGAATAGTTAAAGGATATGGCTACATATTTCTTCTTGTTGCTGCTGCCCTTGTCTTTGCTATCCTTCTTCTTATCCTTGTTCTGCCCTTTCTTGCTACTCTTGGTGGTGTGGTATGAAACATCATCATCACCATCATCCGAGCTGCTAGAGAGCTCACTAGATGATGCTTCATACTCCACCTTCTTCCCATTCTTCTTCTTTTCTTATTCTTGGGCACGAGCTCTTACTTCTCTTCTTTTAGCTCGTTGTTCTCTCATAATTCTTCTACCTTCTTTTCTGCCCAGCTTCTCTTCAAGTAGCTGCTTCTCTCTTCTTGCCTCTCTTTTTGCAAACTTGGTAGCTTTCCTATCAACTCTTGCTTTTCTTCTTTAAGGATCAGTAACTTCCTTGAACGTGCCATCACTTGTAGTCGACACGGACAGCTCACTGGTCACATCATCAACCCGCACACCATAAGTGGGATCACTGGCTCCCCTCAAAGCACTTGCATGCTCCATACTTCATGTAGTGAAGCGTATACGAAGCAACGAGGTTCTGATACCACTTGTAGGATCTCTGGAGCAGATTAGTGGCCTAGAGGGGGGTGAATAGGCCTATAAAAATTTTAACTTGAAATTTTGTTAAAACAAAGGGCGTCACTAACGGAATGAAAGGGCGTCACTGATTCTCTACAAATAATGCATAGATAGAGCTCAGATTTAGCTGACAGAAACTAGAAGCAAGTTAGTACTCAATTCCTGCACAAGAACCACCAAACCTAGCTCGAAGACTGGATTCTATAGAAAATTTAGAAATAGATAGATCGGGCAACTAAACTCTAAACTACAATTAAACAACAATATGAACAGCAAGAATGTAAACTTGAAGCACGTGAGACACAGAGATTTATCCCGTGGTTCAGCTCGCCCAAACTCTAAACTGCAATTAAACAACAATATGAACAGCAAGAATGTAAACTTGAAGCACGCGAGACACAGAGATTTATCCCGTGGTTTAGCTCACCACAAAGGCTTGCCTAAGTCCATGTGGTTGAGGTATCTACAAAACAATTGAGCTCACCACAAAGGCTAGCTCTTCCCTCATTCTCAAGTCAAGAGAGTGAACTCTTGAAGTGAGGGGTGATTTCTTTGCTGCAATAGGTGGCTAAAAACATCCCTAGGCTGCCACACAAGTTGGCAAGTTCTAGGGTGATACCTAGCCGGCTAGGAGCAAGCTCCAAGAGTAACAAACCCTAGAACCACCAACCAAACATGAACCAAATGCTCTTTTGATGATGGGAATCAATGGATCTGCTCTCCAATCGAAGTTCGCTACCTTTTCTCTCAACATTTGATGGTGGAATCAAGAGATCGGCTTGGGAGCTTAAGGAGCAACAATGGAGGGAGAGAGAGTGAGATTCTGGTCGGGTTTTGGTCGAACTGAATGTTGGGGAAGAAGAGATGACCGTTATGGGATGGCCTAAGTGGGTATTTATACTTAGCAAGGCCCAACGGTCATAAATGGCCGTCACTGACGGACCCCGAGGCTGTCACTGACACCCTACCAAAAGCAGGTGAAATGATATGAATTTTTGCTGGCTGTTTTGGCTAGGTGTGAGGATGATAATTATGAGATTTGAGCATCTAGTTGCACACTTGACCAACTGTCCTAGAATCCCTCTTGATAGTACGGCTTTTCCTAAACTCAATATTCAAAATACAAAGAATTTAAACCTCCTTGAGATAAGTCTAGCCAGCTTATATAATTGGGACCCCAGCAAGCTGTACATCATCCTTGTTTACTAATTCTCTGCTTGTCATCTCGATAAATCCCATTAGTCCTCTAATTTGGTGGTCATCAATGGCAAAACCCATAATAGAGCTTGATTGCACTTACAATTTCAAGTTTGACGAAAATTTATATGATAAGATAATATTATTTATAATGCAACCAAGCATTATTAGATTCTTTGTTAACTATATTTTCATAGAGTACTTAGTTAATGTCATAAATCTTTATATTATGTCTATAATTTTGTTCACACTTGAGATGTTTTAACTTTCAAAAAAAATTTGGAATAACTTATAATTTGAGAGGGGGGTTATTAAGTAGTACTCCATCCGTTCCAAATTTTAAGTCATTTTGACTTTTTTGGTACATGCATTTTATTATGTATCTAGACATATTATATCTAGATACATAGCAAAATGCATGTACCAAAAAAGTCAAAGCGCCTTACAATTTGGAACAGTAATGCTCTCCGTCGGCCATCCGATGTGTAGGACGAGTCCCACGTGCCCATTGGGCTGCCCACCGCATGTGTGCACGACCTCGGCCCACTCACCCCATGTGACCCCACCCCCACTCTCTCCCTGACTCTTACTCTCGTTGCCTCTCTCGCACTCGCGCTCCTCACCGTCGTCACCTCTACTCCTCCTATTTCCTCCTTCCTCCTTGCTCCCAATGATCGGCGCGATGGCGGTGACCTCCCCTCCCTTCCCCACGCCCCCTGCTCCTCCTCCCACCCTAAGCTTGCATGCACATGCGTGGCCATGGCGACGGATTTGGACCTGGCGGCAGCGGTCGCGGACCCGTGGGATACGGCGATGGCGGCCACATATCCGACGGTGGCGGCCATGGATCCAATGGATTTGGCAACAACCTCCTTGGTTCCACCGATCCGGCTATGGTGGCAGAGGATGGGGCTCCATCGACGAGCTACCCTCACCTGTCCCGGCCTCACCTTTCTCTATTCCTGTTGGAACACGTTTCCAGCAGATTTGAGAAATGGTGAAATGGTAAGACTAGAATTAACTCACTATAAATGTAAACAAGAAAAATTACAAGGTGGGCCCTAGGGTAGGTGGCACTGCAGCTACCAGAGGACAACTACCTTTGTTACATAGGGGGTTAGCGCCTTTTATAGTGGCTCCACAACCTAAAACTAAAAGTACAAGCGTACCCCAATGGGAGCTTTGGAACCCTAACAGGCGACCCTATTACATGTGCACCCCTTGAGGGCAGTATTGTCCCTGCCTAGTCTGCTAAAGCTAACAGACCATGACCCAAAAGTTCTTACTTTGATGGCCCACTGCTGCTTGGCCGTCGTCGCTACGCTTCGGCCTGGCCCAACTCATCATCCCGACGGGCCTTCTTCTTGGGTTACCGATACCTCCGTTTTGACTTCCGCTGGAGCCGGGGTTCTTGTCGAAGGTCACCACCTCCGCTTAGCTTCAGAGGACCACCGCTCGCCATGAGACGCCCTCGCCATGCCTCTGCATCTTGATGCCCTATGGACACTGGCGAGGCTTTAGTGGAAGAGGTGCTATCTCCGGGGCCTCATCGTTTTGCTGCATCCTGCACATAGAGATAGAAACCATCGGGTTTACTGATTAGAACTCGAGTCAAAGGGAAGAACATGCAGCGGCTCTGGGGTCGATCCCCAACATTCCCCCTTGAGGGTTAGGACCAGCGGAGGCGGGTCCTAGCCATCAACATTCCTTTGGCCGTGGAGGCTATTCTTACCTCTGCCCTCCAGCTCGGTGGCCGTTGGACCAGGGGTTGGATTTTTTACCGTTGCACATATTTTGATTTCGGCCGTTGGTTTTGAATTGGTTTGATTTGGGCTGTCCGATCCTTGGATTGACGCGACCGTTAGGCCGGGAAGCTGAGTCACCGCTTCACCGCCTATATACAAGGGGGTGCGGTGAAAGAGACTCGTATCCTTTTCATTTCACCTGCAATCGCTTTTCCACCACTCCCACTGCTGTCTTTGCTAGCGCGTTGTCTTCGCATCTTGCTGCCGTGGCACCCAAACGCCCCCGTTGCACGCGTTGCCACTCGTTCTCCGGTCCCTATTCCTATTTTTAGGGGGTCGGAGTTGGACTAGACTTGTTTGAGGAGTGCATGCTGGTGGCTGCAGAGGCTCAAGATCTTGCTGAGTCATTTTTAGATGTCAAAACTTCCCTGAGTGATCTGATGTCTCCGAAGAGTGTTGCGTCTGATGCAGAGGTCACCTACAACTTTGGTCAAAGTTCGATGACATAAGAGATGATTGTGGAGTTAGAGAAATGCGGGTACATTCCTGTTGGGCACGCAAGGCCTCCGGGTAGGGAGACTATTCCATTGCCTGGTAAGGACGAAGCTGTGGTTTATAGAGATTGTTTCACATGTGGCCTCCAATTTCCCTCGCATGGTTTTCTACGTGTTGTGCTCGAGTGGTTCGATGTGTAGATTCATCAATTGACACCCCATGCTTTTCTGAATCTGACAAAGTTTGTTTGGGCTGTTGAGTCATACGGTGGGGAGTTCAGCATGAACACATTTGTGGAACACTATGAGCTGCAGAAGCAACCCAAGATCATCGGAGATAAGCAGGCTTAGTTTTTAGCCTGTACATTTATGGCCAAGAGGAACCCAGGCAATAACAAGGAGAAGCTTGCGATCCCTTAGTCCCAGAGGCGAAAATGGGAGCCTATCGATTGGATGGATTATTGGTTTTATGTGGAACCACAGGTGTTACCCAGACTGAGGAAGATGGCAGGAAGGTCACACAGTTTCCTCTAGCCTCTGTGGTGACCCGGATGGATCCTTACACCAGCGTGAAGCCAAATCCAACTGTCTCCAAGAAGAGGGAGTCATGCGTGCGAGCTTTCGCTAGTGCTTCTTGTTATTCTGGTAGCAGGGATCTTATGGAGGAAATCATAGCCTCCGATTTTTGGCCCTTGGCCGGGGGGAAGGATAGGAGGAAGCTTATTCTGCAGAAATTGGACCTGCCTGTGTTTGGTGTCGCAGGCGGGATTTTGTGCCCACACTTTGGTCTTTGTCTGCCTGAGGGTCAAAGTGCTGCTGATTTCATCCGTGAGACGGAGAGGAAGGCTATTGAGCTACTGGGGAAGGTCTCTGAGCATGAATACCTTGCCCAAAGGTCGGAGGCTAGCACCATGCCCCATCTTAATCGGGTCTTCAAGGAGCTCAGTGTACACTACACAGAGCATGAGGTGCCTGAGAAGATTGTGAGGAAAACTGACAAGAAGGCTTTGGTTGTCTCCACTGCTGCTGCGTCCAAGGCAGAGGGCAAGAAAAGGAAAAGTGGTGTTGTTACACGTGGGGTGGCCAAGAAGCAAGAGGGCCTCCGCTAAAAGTGCAGAGGTGGAGGACGCTTTCGAGGGTCTTTATGATGAAGTTGTTGTGGCAGGGTCAGACCGGTGGCTGATCCGCCTCAGCCTTCCCCTCCGCTTACCACTGATGTGCCTTTACCTTCTCCGCCCTGTTCGGCTCATGTGCATGAGCTGACTGTTTCTATTGAGAAGACAATGCCTAATGCATACCTTGAGCTCTCGAGCTCTGAAGACGCTGAGGCAGAAGAGGAGGCTAGCAATGGTGATGTTTCAAAGCGGCCAGAGGCCCCAGGTCGAGAGGGGATTGTGGAGGAGGTTTCTGACGACTATGTTTTAAGCCCAGGTAAACCTTTTTCTCGTAGCATGACTTATCTCGACCTCCTGGCACTGAAGGCCACTGCCAAGAAGGCTACGGAGGTGGAGGTTGCCTTGCTCAGTGAGCATGGGGATGTTGATAATCAAATTTTTTGGGCTTCTGGTTCTTATCTAGAATGAAAATGTTCTTTTTGTTTTTGATAGCTCGTGTTGCCGCAAGAACTCCACCGCCAACAATGCCGGCTGCCGGAGGTCCTATCCCCAAAGGTGATGCTACCTAGGACATTAGCACGCCGTCTCAGCCTCCGCTGGATGCTAGTGCATCTGCATCTGTTCTGCCTGTCAATGGTGCAGACCTGGATGTACATATTCTTCTTGGCTAGGCGAACAGTCTCAGCCATCTGAACAATGCTATTGGAGGTACTTTTTTTGTTTTGTGAGTTATTTTGTTGGTGTTTCTGTGATTACTCTTTTTGACTTATGTTTGTTCTCTTGTTTTTGAAGGAGACATGCATCATCGGTTGAGTAAGCTACCTTATGATTTTCTGCTACGTGCTCAGACTGAGCATCACGTGATTGTAAACTTGATCTTTTGCTCTGGTTATTCTGAGTTTATTTTGTTTTGTGACATGGTATTTTTGTTTTTCTAGGGCCATGCTATGTCCATATCTATTGAGGCTTGTAGCACTAGTGAGTTGGAGAGAAGGAACAATGCTATATTAGTAGTGAATGCGGAGGTGGAGTCCCAGACTCTCAAGAAAGAAAAAATGGCAAAGAAGGCCTTCGAACTGGAGAAGCAACTGGCGGATCTTGAGGTTCAAGCTGCTAGTTTGAGAGAGTATGTTGATGTCACCCAGAAGTTGGAGACTCTTGCTACTGAAAGGGCAAATAAGGCTGCTGGGGTTTCTGAGCGCCTTCGCGAGGAGATAGATGCTGAGCGGAGGTCAGCGCAGGCTTTCAGGGTGAAGGCAGAGAACCTTGAAAAGGAGTTAAACTTTATAAGGACAGTTGGGCTACAAGTGGCGGAGGCTTATGTCTTTGCTCTCCATGCTTTTGGTGGAGCCGTACCTCCGCTAGCCCCTGAGAGCTCAACGTCTGAGATTTTCTCCTAGATAAAGTCCAATCTTAGCAAGCCATCGAAATTTCCGATTGGGGTCTCCAATTTCAGTGTCAAGGCTTCAGCTACTCACCTTTGCAAGTTCTTTATCTCCAGGGGCTATAAAGGCTTGGGCAATTATGTGTTCAAGGATGTATCTGCCCCTAATGAGCTTGGTCCAATAGACCGTCCTGTCAAGAAGACTGTGTACAACTTCATGACCTCTTTTTCCCTTCTCATGTGGGTATGGTGTACACCCGTTCTATTGACTTCATGACCTCTTGGCCATGGAGACCGTCCTATCAAGAAGACTGTGTACACCCATTCTGTTGACTTCATGACCTCTTTTTCCCTTCAAGTTTGACCGGTCTAAAGCCGTGGGTATGGCGGAGATGAGCCGAGAAGTGGTGTCACCCATTTTCCCTTCTCCTGTTTTTGCCAAACGGCATTGTGTGTATTGCTTATATTTTTTTCTTGTTACAGGAACTGAAGTATGGTCGTCACGGAGGCCGGACGCATACAACTTCTAGTGGTGTTTCCGCTCAGGCCAAGGGATCTATGGGGGCTGGTACTTCTGAGTCTCAGTCAAAACCTGTGGGCACTAATGCTGGGACGTCCGAGGTTCAACTACAGGTGCAGCCAAAGGCTCAGAATGTGACCACCGAAGAGGAGGTTACGGACTAATCTTGTTTCTAGCTCGGACTGGTTTCATCTTTTGCTGACTTGTGCCAGTGGGCACGTGTAAAAATACATCTGGGTACTTTGGCTATGTAAATTATTAATGATCTTATCATCCTGCACAGGTCTGTAGTTTGGGGCCTGTGCAGGAGGGGGATCCTATTACCTTCATGCGTGATGGTACTTATGTTATTGGCGAATTGTGGGATTATTGGAAGCTGGCGTTTCCTACGCGCTCTATAAATGACATGTTCAATTTTGTTCTATATGATTTGAACGATAAGCACTCTAGTTTTACTAGGTCTCTTGCATGGTGTGGGCCGAGTGAGCCTCTGTAAAATTTTTGAGCTCTGCAGAGGCCTGTCATTTGATTTATTTCTTGTTTGTGTGTTTCCTTAGTTTGACCTCCGCTTTTTAGCGGAGGGTATTGTATTTTTATCGGAGGCCTAGACACCAGGTTCTGCTTTGGCCTCTGATTTTGTTTCTTTTCCTCTCAGAGGATGTAATGGTTTGATATGTATCTTATTCATAAAGACTTGGAATTTATGTTACATGGTTAGCACACTGCTGTTGTTTCTCTTTGGTGATGACGGAGCTTGGTGCTACTACTGGTGACATTCACCTTGCTGCATCTAGACTTGTAGCCTCTGGCTTGGCCTCCGTAGCCTCGCTGCATATGACGCTTGGACCGCGGCATTGGATCGTAGTCGATTTCAACGGAGATAAGGGGATGTTATGAGTTCTTACGCAGTATTCCCCCTTGCCTCCGTCTTATCGATGATCCTGATTTTCTTGTGCTGCATATGGGCTTTAAGGACATGGTACCGATGATCCTGGTGATCTCCTGTTTTGTTACTGTGCTAGCTTTTTCACGAGTTCTTACATGGTGCCTTGGATTATTGCACTGGATGCATCGCCACGTCGACTTCCATTGGTGGCCGTGAGGCCTTTCCTGCGTTTGGGTCCTAAGCATGCTGTGAGTAGTAGATTTGTTGAATGCGAGGGAGGCGGTGAAACTAGGCCTTCTTTTATATTGTTGTGCCTGTGCTTAATTATTGGGTACCCAATATCTTTGTCATTGATTTCTTGTGATTCTATACTTTGGTTGTTGAAATGCACTAATCCAAGTAGTGACGCTATAAATGATTTGTTTATTTCTAGGTCGCTGCCATTGCTTTAATGTTGCTGGGCAGCTCCCTATAAAAGGTCTTTTGCTTCCTCATGTTATTTGGATGACGCCATGCTAGTGTTCTGCCAATGATTAACGCAGAGGAGTAGTTTTGAGGGTACGGTGTGAGAACTCGTAATCACAGGGCCACGTTAGTGAATCTTTTGCTTGTTGCTTGTGTGCTAGGTCTCTCTGTTTATCAATGATACAATACCAGGTTTTATTTTTTACCATCGGAGGTGGCAGCCTGTTGTGGAGTCTCTCCCTGTGATTACTAAGTGGATGTGCTATGCAGTTGTCGCCTGCCGATGGATGGCGCGTGGCATTGTACAACCGGAGGGTGTCAGGGCGTATCGGGTGCTACTTTGGCTTGGAGGCCTTCTACCTCCATCTTGTACTCAGCAACTATTGCACTTGGTCCTTTCAGCGTGGTTTCTGGAGGCGCAGGGTGGTGTGTATGTCTCATGAGTGAACCGAGTCGTGTTGCGCCAGCACCTGCTTTTTTCGAGAGACAAGATCGTTTGTCACCGCGGAGACCTCTGCTTGGCGCGCTCTTTGCTCTTTTGTAGGCTAGGGTATTGGTGATTCTTGCAGGGCTTGTCTACCTCAGGGTTGCAAATTAGCTGCCTGGAGCGATCACCTAGAGTAGTTTGCATGTATTGCATGCTTATCCTACACAGTCTTGTTGCAACATATATGCTGTAATTACCAATATTGATGAATAAAGCTTTGTGTTTTTGAATTGCGTTGTCTCCGCTTGGAACTTTGCAATTGCGGAGATCTTGTTGTTTCCTATGATGACAATTTGTCTTCTTCGCTTAATATTGTCGAGCACACGGAGGTCATGCCTTTTACTATAGTCGTGGTTGCTTATGGAATTAGGTGCTTTGTTTTGCTTACCTCCGCTGATGTCTTCATTTTCCATGGAGGTTTATTTATTACATAAATTGTTTTCCTAGGTTTCATTATCTCCACTTTGTTAGCGGTATGCTGCGGAGGTGTACCCTTGTGCTCGTTTTTGAGCTATCGATGCCTGCATCGGT
Organism: Bothriochloa decipiens; assembly: GCA_023333625.1. NCBI lineage: Eukaryota > Viridiplantae > Streptophyta > Magnoliopsida > Poales > Poaceae > Bothriochloa > Bothriochloa decipiens. The sequence goes on along the minus strand of CM041639.1, from coordinate 35,024,902 downwards.
TTGCAAGTCTTTTTTCGATCCATTTGCAACTTCTAGTTGCGAGTGCCTGCCTTGATGCCTGACATGACAGGTCTTTTTCAAGGGCTTTTGGTTTGTTCGGAGGTCGCTTCATGCCTGATCATTGTGCCTTTGGCCATAGGCTTGAAGTGACCTTGTGTGGCGTGAAGTGGTGTCAAATATTGCAGCCGCGTTGCTGGCTGCTTTCGACTGTTTTGATATTTTTGTGGGGTTCCTCTTTATAGATTCAGAGATTGATTACAAATGGTCTTGCCTCGTCAAAAACCACACTCCAAATTGGAGTCCCTATGTGAGGAAAAGAGTGCAAGCCGGCTTTTGTGGAAATGTAAATTGCAGAATTTAAAAAACGATGGACCTCCACTTATATTTCCGCGGTGGACCTTTCATGTTACATGTAGTATTTTTTTAGTTGTCAATGTTCTAGGAGTGAGTTGTCGTTCTTCCTTCTTGGTCTTGGAGATAAAATGACCCTTTCTTTTCTGCCTTCTTGGCTATGCATGGTCCTTCCCATTTTGGCTGCAACTTACCTAGGTTCTGTGCATTCGCCCTCTGCCTCATTACCCAATCACCATCTGTGATGCTTTTGGTGACAACTTTCTCATCTCTCCATTCTTGGTTTGTTCTTGATATTTCTCGATGTTGTCCACCGCTTTGAATCTGTATGCCTCGGTCATTTCTTTGTTGTATTCTTCATCTTTTGCCAATGTTTCCTTGATCGCACGCTGGCTTTCGTATTTGATTTCCTCAGGCATCATTGCTTCTTCTCCATAGAGTAGCTTGAATCCAGTGAACCCAGTGGCCCTTGATATGTTTGTGTTGTGAGACCAGATCACTTTGGGCAGCTCATCGACCCATTTCCCCTTTTTGTGGTCTAATAATATTTTTGAGATTGCTGAGAATATGATTTTGTTTGATCTCTCCACTGCTCCGTTACTTTCTGGGTGGTAAACGGAGGCAAAGGCTAGCTGGGTTCCAATGCTTTTGTAGAATTCTTTGAATTTTTTAGAATCAAACTGCTTTCTATTGTCAACTGTGAGTGTTCTGGGTACCCCGAATCTGCAAATTATGTTCTGCAAGAAGAACTTTTTCACTATTTTAGAGGTGATCATTGCCAATGGTTTTGCCTCTATCCATCTTATGAAGTATTCAACTGCTACCACTGCGTACTTGCTTCCACCTTGTGCTGGTGATAATGGGCCAACAAGATCCATTTCCTACCTTTGCAATGGCCAGACTGGAGGTATGAGTTGAGTTGCCCTCCTGGAGTAGATTGGTGAGCTGCAAAACTTTGGCATGCCTTACACGTTCTGACTATATGCAATGCATCCTTTATGTGAGTAGGCCAATAAAATCCCTGCCTGATTGCTTTGGTTGACAATGCTCTTGGTCCAATATGCGACCCACATATCCCTGAATGTATGTCTTGCAAGAGGTTTCTGCCTTCGGTTTTTGTAGTGCATTTGAGCAGTGGTTGGACTATCTATTTTTTAGACAGTACCCCATTGATCAGTTGGTAGTTTCTTGCACGTACTGCCAATCTAGTAGCCATTGTCTCATCTGTTGTGACATGGACCCCATTGATCTGATCGATTATTGCTTTTCTCTAGTCCTCCATGGATACTAAAAGTACCTCCACGAAAACTTTGTTTATCTTTGCAGTTGCTGGCTAGGCTAATTCTTGGTAGAGAGTGCCCTCAGGTACCTCCGCTTGATTGGTTGTTGCCTTCACTAACTCATCTGCTTCTGTGTTATCCCCCCTTGGGATATGTTTTAATGTGAATCCTTTGAACCTGTTTTCCAGACCACTGATCACCTCTAGATATTTGGCCAGTTCTTGGTCTCTTGCAATGTATTCTTTTTCTACTTGTCCTGTGACTACTTGTGAATCTGTTTTGATGATGATGTGCTTTGCACCCAGTGCTTTTGCCTTGTTGAGCCTGAGGATCACGCCTTCATATTCTGCTACATTGTTTATGGCTTTGAAACATAACCTAGCTGCATATTTCATTTTTGCTCTTGATGGGGATATCAATACTGCAGAGGCCCCTGCTCCTTGGAGGCCCCATGCCCCATCTGTGTACCATGTCCATATTGCAGCCTCCGCTTTCTCCTTTGTGTGGGGCGGAGATGTCCATTCTGCCAAAAAGTCTTCTAACGTATATGACTTAATTGATGTTCTTGCGATAAATTTGATGCCAAACTGAGAGATCTCAGTAGCCCACTTGTCGATTCTTCCTGAAGCCTCTTTGTTACCCAGGATGTCTGCTAATGGTTGGGCTGTTGGTACCAGGATTTTGTGATTTTGGAAGTAGTGCTTGAGTTTTCTTGATGCTGAAATGACTGCATAGGCTATCTTCTCGATTTTTGAGTAGTTCAGATTTGCTCCCTGCAATGCTTCTGATACGTAGTATACTGGTTGTTGCACTTGTTTGTCATTGATTTCTTTCTCCTGGACCAGTACTACACTGATTGCGCTCACGGATGCTGCAACATATAGTAACAGTATTGCGTCTGCATCAGGTGCTGTGACCATCAGGTCCCTTGTCATGTAGTTTTTGAGTTGCTGGAATGCCACCGATTGCTCTCTACCCCATTCAAATTTATCTAAGGCTTTGAGTGTTTTTAAGAATGGTAGACTTCATTCTGTTGACTTCGAGATAAATCTATTGAGTGCTGCTATTCTGCCTGTCAGTCTTTGGACTTCTTTCTTAGTGGTCGGCTCTAACATTGCTAGCACTGCTTTTGTCTTGTCTAGATTTTATCTCAGCTCTTCTGGACCAATGATGTATCCAAGCATTTTTCCTCTACTTACTCCAAAGATGCATTTCTCTAGGTTCAATTTTAGCCCTGCTTCCCTGAGATTAGTGAATGTCTCTTTCAGGTCTTCTAGGTGATCTCCGATTTCTTTGCTTACCACTGCTAAGTCATCAACATAAGCTATGATATTTCTCTATAGCTGTGGCTTTAGGACCGTCTAAATCATTCTTGAGAATGTTGATCCTACATTTTTGAGGCCCTCTGGCATTTGGACGAAACAATATGTACCAAAAGGTGTTGTGAAACTTGTGAGAAATGCTTACACCCTACTGCTTTGTCGACTGATGAGTCAATTCTTGGTAGGGAAAAGGATCTTTTTTATAAGCCTTGTTGAGGTCTGTGAAATCTATACACATCCTCATTTTGTCATTTTTCTTTGGTACCAGGACAACATTTGCTAACTATTCTGAATACTTAACTTCTCTGATAACTTTGGCATCCAGTAACCTCTGAACCTTCACTTTGGCTGCCTGGGTGCATTCTTCTGACATTTTTCTTTGTTTTTGCTTCTTGGGCTTGACATTTGGGTTCAAGTCAAGTATGTGCTCAATTACATCTCTAATGATGCCTTGTAAATCTGACACTGACCAAGCGAATATATCTTTGTTTTTTGCTAATAGCTCTAACAGGTCTCTTATTTCTACCTCTGATAGATTTGCTCCTATAGTCACTTTTCTGTTTGGGACGGCTTCTTCTAACGGCACTATCACTATGTCTTCCTGGTCTGCCATATCTGGTTTTCCCCCAGCATGTCCGGAGTCTCTTCTGTGGCCACAGTGTTTATGTTCTTATGTGCCTTATAAATTTCTCCTCAATATTCCTTGCTTCTTTCTGACTGCCTCGCACCATTATGATCCTGTGCAGTGCTGACATCTTCCTGCAGAGGTATCTCATGTGTATTACTACATTGAATTTGTTTGCAAATCCTATTCCCAAGATTGCATTGTATGGGTAGTAGATGTCTATCACATCAAAGGTGATATACTCTGTTCTGGCACAGTCTCCATCTTTGAATGACACTGGCAATGATATTTTGCCTAGTGCATCAATCTTTCTCCCGCCAAAGACGATCAGTGGTGTGGCTGGTGGTTGTAAGGCTATCTGCACTCATGGAACTTTAAATCCCAACTCTAAAAGGAATATTCCATCCTAGTCATCAAGATTCACTCCTCTATATCAATTTCTTCCACACCCATCCATACTCCAGTACCAAACTCTATGTACTATGGGGGCAACTTATCAGCTTTTTTATTAAAAAACCCACCCGACAGTCTCCTCCCCATTCCCTAGTCCCCATTGGGCCTCTCTCCGCTCTCCTCCCCACCTCGCCTTTCTCCGCCGTGGACCAGCACGCGGCCAGCACCTCGGTGGCGGACCAGCGGTGGCCAGCGCGCTGCAGACCCGGCTCTCCCTCCCCACGTCGGCGAGCCCCGCCCCCGCCTCTCCCTCCCGGCCATGGCGGTCCTCGCGCTCCTCCTCGCGGTGGTGGAGCATGGGCGGCCACGGCGTGGTGGAGCTGGGGTCCTTCACCCCAATCGCTCTCAGCCTTCTCGTCGTCGGCCATGGAGATCACGGGCTCCCTCCCCGCGGGGCGGCCATGGCGAGGCGGAGCAGGAGGACCAGCCTTGATGAGGTGGCGATGCCCGGTGGCGGGGACTCGCACGCGGCTGTGGGGCTCGACACAGGTAGCGAGGCACGGAACGGCGGCCGTGGCTGGTTCGGGCACCGGCGAGCTGGCGCAAGGGAGGAGCTCGAGGACGGCCATGGCATCCACAGGCATGGATCTCGGCCGGCCGGATGCTACTTCTCTCTCTCCTCCTCTCTCTCGCCCGTCCTCTCTCTCCTCGTGGTGGTTGCGATGCAGACCCGCGGCTGGCATACCGCACCGTCCGTATGCACGCGGCAGTCCCCGGATGGGAGCTCGCACGCGATGGTCCAGTGCGGCTTATCGTATCCCGCTGCAGGTGTTTTTACGGTAAAATCCCACTCCAGGGTACCGTAGCGGGTGGCACCCAGTACCCAGTGTGGATAGCCTAACTGGCTTCTATTTCATCTGATCAAGCACATTAGCGAAAGTGATGTCTGCCGAGCTTTCGAAATCCACGAGTATTCTACTTATCTCCCACGCTGCTATGTTCACCTTTATTACCATTGCATCCGCGTGTGGATAGCTTTCTACCTAGAGGTCCTGTTCTATGAACTCGATTGGTACTTTGGACCATTCTATTGACCTAAATGCACCCTATACTGCTACATTGTTTACGAAGCAGAGGTGATCCCTTTTCTGCTTTTTATTTTCAAATTCTAGAGCTAAGCCTCCGGCTATTGGTAGTATCATTCCGACTGTTGGTAAGGCAGAGTGTGGATTCATCCACTTCTCAATTGGAGGTTCTGCCTTTGGAGCGATCGACGATGATTGATTATGTTGCAGAGGTGCTGGCAAGGCCTCATATTGCCTTTGCTGACCCATCGGAGGTAGCTGCACCTGTGGTGTTTTGATAAACATGATATGTGGTGGTCTTGGGTTAATGTAAGTCAGGCTACTCTCTGCTCTGCTAGCTATGTGGCTTGGGTACTACCCTGCTTGCTGATGCACTGGTCTCCAGGCTGACAGCGATGGTGGGAAATATTGTTGTGCTAAGCTGTGCTATGGGAGAGGTCTTGGACTGTATCCCAAAAAACTTGGGTTGTATTGCTGATGCCAATGCTGTCCACACATGTGATTAACTTCTCTGGTACTTTGTTGTTGAGGTTATTGCTGTGACTATTTACTTTTCATTCTTTCTATTGTTTCAAGGGCCTCTGGGCACTCTCTTATAACATGACCTTTGTCTTCTCCGTGGAAGAGACAGTAAGGTTTCTTTGGCTTTTGATTCTTGTTCCAGTTCTTTGACCTGCTATTTTTGCTATAACCCTGCCCATTCTGATTTCTCTGCTCTTGATTGCCTTCCTCTTTCTTGTCATTGTTCTGCTGAGGTTGGCTGTTTTGTACGTTGAAAACTTGCTTCTGCTGGTTCTGATAGTTTTGCCTTTGCTAGGGTCTGTTGTCTCTTCTATTGCCGCTTCCTGAGGACTGCTTGCTTTGATTGTCTGCTTCTTCTAACCTTTTGCTGAGGTCATTATCAGATATGCAGTATTTTTTCAAATTTTTCGTGTAGCTGGGCCATCGAGGTTGGCTTTTCCCTTGCTAGATGACTGGCAAAAGGCCCGATTCAAAGTCCTTTAATTACAGCTTCTATGGCTACCCCATCTGGGACATCAGGTGCTTTTGCGCAAATATGTAGGAATCTTTGATAGTAATCTCTAAGCGGCTCTCCCTTGAGGTGCTTTTTACTGAATAAGTCTGATGATGTCATGGACTCGCTTGTGAATCCTTTGGAGTTGGCCAGTATCTGATCGCGTGGGTTCTCCCAGGAGTATAATGTGCTTGGTTTTAACATTGAGTACCATGCTAGGGCGTCTCCCTCTGCTGCTATTATGAATGATTTTGCCATTACATGGTCGTTGCCTCCTGCGGAGGCTACTGCTGCATCGAAACTCATTATAAACTACCTTGGATCTCTCTTACTATTGAATCTTGGCAAAGATACAGGCTTGTAAGTCTGAGGCCATGGTGCACTTTGCAGGCCTTCGGACAGTGGTGACTTGGGATCAAAGATTCTTGATGATGTAGGTTGTGGTGGTGCTGCGCTGTGTGTTGGTTGCATGTCTGCAGCGGGGTGCTAGTTGGCTCTTGGTGGTTGAATGGCGTTTGTGCGGTTGCTCGCTGGAGGTTGCATGCTTTGGATCTCTGCTTGCAGGATGGCCATCTGTTGCCTGATCTCTTCCGCTTCATGTGATGATTGCATCATTCTTTGGGTGGCAGCTTGCTCTGCCCTTAATCTGTTTCTTTTGGCTTCCATGCATTGCATCTTAGCTCTTAGCCTGTTTAACTCATCATCTTGATTTTGTATGGGCTGAGGTTGTTCTGGGGGGTCTCCCCCTTACTCGTTGTTGTTGTCCTCGTTGCCACCTTCGTCTGCCCTTCTGGAGGCGTACGTGCTTCGAGTGTTTCTTCTTGGTATCCCCCGAGAGGGGGGTTCTGGTACCTCCACCTCGGCGGTTGTATGCCTCCTCACGGAGGTTCTTATTCTTGGTGGCATCTGTGGGTGTTATCTCCAGCCAGACACAAATGGTGGGCGCCAACTGTTGGAACACGTTCCAGCAGATTTGAGAAATGGTGAAACGGTAAGACCGGAATTAACTCACTATAAATATAACTCACTATAAGATGGGCCCTAGGGTAGGTGGCACTGCAACTACCAGAGGACAACTGCCTTTGTTACACAGCGGGTCATTGTCTTTTATAGTGGCTCCACAACCCAAAACTAAAAGTACAAGCATACCCCTAATGGGAGCTTTGGAACCCTAACAGGCGGCTCTATTACATGTGGACCCCTTGAGGGCAGTATTGTCCCTGCCTAATCTGCTGGAGCTAACGAACCACGGCCCAATAGTTCTTACTTTGATGGCCCACAGCCGCTTGGCCGCCATTGCCACACTTCAGCCCGGCCCAACTCATCATCCTGACGGGCCTTCTTCTTGGGTTACCGATACCTCCACTTCGACCTCCGCTGGAGCTGGGGTTCTCGTCGGAGGTCACCACCTCTGCTCGGCTTCAGAGGACCTCCGCTCACCAGAAGACGTCCTTGCCAGGCCTCCGCATCTTGATGCCCTATGGACACTGATGAGGCTTTAGCGGCGGAGGCGCTGTCTCTGGGGCCTCGTCGTTTTGCCGCATCCTGCACACAGAGATAGAAACCATCTGATTTACTGATTAGAACTCGAGTCGGAGGTAAGAACACGCAGCGGCTCTAGGGTCGATCCCCAAAAATTCCCCTCCTCCGGCCTTCTCCTCGTGCACACAGGGGACCCCTGCCGTGGTTGATGCGAGATCCGGCAGCGGTGGCCGCGGATCCAGCCATGGTGATGGAGGGTGGCACCAGATCCAGGGGTGCCCCCCCAGATCTACCGGGCGGCTATGGATCCTGGCGGATCTTGGCCAGGCAGGCCTCCTGCCATTCCCATCTCGGTTGCCTTCCTCCCCCTCCATCTCCGAGGGAGGAGTTAGGGTTCTGGCGAGGGAGGGGCTGGATCCGGCCATGGCGGTCGCGGCGGGAGCGGATCCGGTGTTGCTAGTCACGGATCTGGCAGGGCGACATTGGACCCTGGCGGATCTGGCCAGGTAGGCCTCTTGCTCCTCCTCTCTCCTCTCTCTATCCTTTTCTCCATCTCCGACGATGAGCTCACCCTATTGTTCTCCAACTCCTGCGAGCATCCTCTCCCTGCCAATGATTTCCTCCTCTCTCTATGGTTCACAACACATGTTCGTAACCATGCATGTTTTGTTTCAATTTATTTGACCATTTTGTTTCAATTCATTTGATCTTGTCGTTCCAGATTGTTATAAGACATGTCTTGGTTCCTTTTTCATTTTCGTTAACCATGCTTGGTGTTTCAAAGTGTTTGAGCGTTGTGTGTCAATTAGTGTCCATTGTTTGCTTCAAATTTTTGACTGTTTGTTTCAAAAAAAATTTATGGTTTCTATGTTGTTGCAACACATATTCCTATATTGCTTCACATGTTGTAGTTTTTTTTGTTTTGGTTTTGTTTGCATTTTTTAAAATTTTTTGTTTTTTGGGGTGTTTTTCAAGTGCATTTGTGTGTTTGAACGAGAGGGCAGGGCATGTTGCTTTTGTTTCGGTTTTTCATGCTCCCCATGTTTCAATTATTTTCAATCTATTGTTTTTGTATAGTTAATCCTTTTGTGTTTATAGGTTCTTTCCATCTATTATTTCAATATTATTAATCCTTTTGTTTCATTTCCTTTCAATCTCTTGTTCCAGTACTATCAAGTTAATTTTTTATTTTTTGTTGCAGCTGGTCCAACGTGGTGGAACGGATCTGTGCGCGCGGTGTGCATGTTGCGTGCGAGGTGGAGAGGGGCGTGCATGCTGCATGGGGTGTGCATGTTGTGGGTGACGGAGGAGGGCGTGCATGTTGCGAGGGCGGCGTTGTGTGCAAGCGGGGTGGGTCGGGCCGCTGCTAGCGCTGACCGTCCTATGCATAGGACGTCCGAGCGCTAGCAGCACCCAATTTGAAACGGAGGGAGTAAGTATCACGGTCGGTTTGGTGAGCAAGTATCACCGTCGTTTTGGTGTAGGATACAACATTATTTTCTTCCTCGCCGCTCCCACACAATATAATTAATTTGGCTGCGCGGATATATAAGTAGTTCAGTAGACAGTATTTTGCTAGTGTTGTTGAACTAGCTAGCAGTTATGTACATCAATGGTGTCTGCTGGATCTCCTGTCGATAGCAGCACACTTGCTTTGAAATCGAACTGCACCGGCCTGCTGGTGATGCCGGCGTGCAGCAGCAGCGCCCACAAGAGCGTGATGAGCTCGCCGCCACGCTGCAGGGCCTCGATATGGCCCTTGATATTGTCGCAAGGCGCGAGGTAGAGAAGCATCTCCGACCAGAAATCGGAGAGAAGCTCCCACACCGCGTCTTGGCCTCCGGACTCCCCTCCTTGTGATGTCTGCCCCTGTTCATCCGCAGCCTCCACCAGCTGCTTTCCAAGCCTCAAGCCTTTGTCCTGCACCTCGTGGAAGTTCTTGCCGCAGAACGTATCGACCATTTGCTGGTACATACAAGACGAGTCACCAGACACGTCACCGCTGCACTTGGACGACCACGCCTCCTCGATGCCCTGCTTCACGGCCTGGTAACGGCGTGTGGTCCAGGCAGGATTGTCCGGCAGCAGGTCCGGAGCCTCGGCCACTAGGTACGCACAGTAGCGCGACAAGCTACAAGCGACGACCTTGCTGCTGCTGCTGACCGCCGGCGATCCCGTCGAGGAGCATTTGAGGTCGAAGAGCGTCGTGGCGATGTGCCACACAAGGATAGCATCGGTGGTGGTAGTGAGCACGCCGCCGCCGCCGTCACGGCACGCCCATGTGATGTTATTGGCGAAACCATGGTGCCTTATCGCCGACGTCCCGTCGCTCAGCTGGCCTCCGCTACCCCCGAAGGACTTGAGGATGGCCTCCTTCACCTCGGCAGGAACATTGATCGAGTCCCTGAGGCCCAGCAGCCGTCTGGCTCTGAGAGTGACGCGGCGAGCCCATGGCTGCTGCATGCAACGGAGGCCTGCTGGCTTTGGCAGCAGCAGCAGCTGGACCTGCCGGATCTCATCCTTCCAAAACTTTCGAGCCTTCCATTTGAGCAGACACGCGTAGAGTCTCCTGGTGCAGTGGTGTCGGGACCTGAGCAGGTGGGCAATGATGCTGATCTTGGTCCAGTTGGAGCGCACGCTGTCGACCATCTCCCAGATCTCCATGACCGCATTCAACAGCGTCAGGACAAGGGCAAGCAACGCTAACGGTAAAGGGTACGAGTCCTTGTTGTCCTCCTTATTATAGCACCTCAACCCGAATGGCATTGGCATCTCGTCGGGAAACATCAACACTAATGCAATGAGGACGACTTGTGCTAGGAGGAGAAGCGAGGGGATGATGACAATGGAGGACAGGAAATGGAGAGCCGCGGTCATGGTGCCCAGGGAGGCCACGGGGAGGGACGAATGGAAGAAATCGCTGGCGAACGAGAGCTCGGTGGCGATCACCCTGAAGATCCTCCCATGGTCGTCCTCCGGGCCTAGGAGCCCGTCGCGGACGAAACGGAACGCCCAGCTGGAGCCGGCCTCGGCGGCGAGCCTATACCCGGCGAACCGCCTGCGCAGGCACTTGAACAGGGAGAAGGAGAGGCAGAGATCCCTATGCTCCTGCTGGACGAGAACACGGCCGTCGTCACGGTCTGCTGACGACCAGACCCGGTCCAGCGTGACCAGCCGGCTCCCTTGGTCCTGCAGCGCCGAGAGCTTCACACGGTACCCTTCCGGGCTCTCCACCACGTCCCGATCCCTTTCCCCTGTCACGATGAGACGGGGTACTGATGGTGCTGCCACAGCCTCACCATCACCCTCGAAGCAGCCACTTTCCCGGAGCTGCAGCATGTAGCCATCAATGAGGTGCACGTTGCGCCCGAGAGCCACTGAGTACGTCGCCCACTGGAAGGCAGCGTACCTGAGCAACGTCTTGCAAGCACCGAGGAACCATACCGGCAAAATCAGCGTCATCACGCCTACCAGCAGCCCAGGGCAGAGGTATGCCTGGCTATCCGGAAGGTGCAACGCCGTGGCTTTGGCGAATTTGTGTACGTTGTAGATGACAAGCCCAGCCACCCAGAAGGTATTGACGAGGTGCTGCGTGGACGGCCGGATCTTGATTCTGTTGACGTCGTCGTCGCTGGCCGCGGGCGAGGCGACGGCGGCCACGGCCATGGCTGCCATGTCGGCCTTGGCCCTGATGAACTGGACGAGGACAACCAGGACCAGCACGAGCAGGCTCGTGGGCAGGTGCTCCACGGATGGAGTGTAGGTGGTCAGCATGGACAGGGCGTAGGTCATGAGCGGGAAGTAGGCCGCGGAAACGCCCCATAGCAAGAAGCGCAGCACCGGCTGGCCGCTTCGGCGCTGCCGCCAGCTGAGGCACATCAGCAACAGGGCATGGAAGGCCACCACTCCGAGGAGAATGGTGTCTTTGATTTCTAGTTTGCTTATCTTACTAGTAATCGAACTCATAGAGAAGAGAGCGTTTGGAAAGATGGAACTGTACTCCTATTATATTATATTAGAGAGGACGACGATGGATAGAGAGGAGGATTGCCTAATATATAGGGGGGAAATTGCGTTCTGTGCGGAAGTTTTTGT
>CM041639.1:34961043-34993254 GCA_023333625.1 Bothriochloa decipiens | reverse complement strand
GAACAGAAGAAGGGGAGAAGAGAAGAGAAGAGAGAAGAAGAGGAGGAGGAAGAAGGAGAAGAGAGGAAGAGAAAAATTTTTGGTAAGTAAAAAAATAATTTTATATATAATTATTTAATGTGTATTATATTAATTGTTAGATAATGTAATGAGCAGTTGAGCGATTAATATTATATTTCGATAGTATTACTTATATTTTTATTTTATATATATTGTTAAATTAAATAGTTATAGTTAAAATTTCGGTAGTATTTCGGTAGTTATTTCGGTAGTATTTCGGCAGTTGAGCGATTAATAGTATATTTCGATAGTTATATTTTAGTAGTATTTTATATATTCTTATATTCTTATTACTTATATTGTTATTAGTAATATATTACTGAAAAGGTATTTTAGTTGAAATTTTTAGATTACACAGATGTCGGAGAAGTTAGGATTTCAAATTTATTATGGAGAAGGAGAAATTATTCAAGGTGTACACGGGGTTGATCTGTCAGGATTTGCCTCAACAAGTAGATGGGTGTCTAGGGCAAATGAGAGAACAATTAGTGGTGTGCAAAATTTGTTGATGCGAATATTTGGGCTTGACAGCAACCAACATGACGTTAAGGTCATGGGTATCGTTAGTCGTGCTCGGAAGGACACTTTTTGGGAGTTAGTACCGCTTAATGCAACATCAACATGGAGAAAATACGTCAACAAAGCTGTAGAACGTGGGTGGCCTCTAGTCCTTCTTGCTCAGGCATATACGAAGGAGGTTCATGAGGTACACGGTGTAGAAGAAGAAGGAGGTCCGAGCCATGACAATCACAATGATAATGAGGAAGATAATGAAGAGGGTGATCATCACCTGTCATCTATGGTACCGACGGGTGAAGCGGACGAAGGAGAGCGCATAGAGCATATAGTTGAAGAGATGACGATGGAAGATATGGAGAATGAGAATATATCTGAAACTAAGTCATCTGAAGATGAGAATAAAATTCCTGTCCCACTAGAGTGGAAGAGTAACAGTTCGAAGAATTTGATGATCAACGAAGGAAATTCTGTGCCGTGGGAATATCATGAGAATGAGCGGTCTTTTGTAGTTGTTAAGTCCAACAAGAAAGTATATGATGTTAAATGTTTATTTTCGGACTGTCCATTTAGGGTACATGCTTATGAGCAAAAATAGAGTACAATTTGGAAGTGCTCTATAGTAACAGAACATACATGTGAGTTACAAGAATTAGAGAAGTCCAATACTGCTCTTACATCGAGCTTCATTGCAGAGTACATGTATAATCGAATTGTTGATAATTTAAGGTATGAGCCGAAATCTATAGTGACTACTATAGAGGAAGATTTTAAATACACCATCAGCTATTCGAAGGCGTGGCGAGCAAAACCGAAGGTCATTGAGAAGAGATTCGGTTCGTACGAAGCATCTTATGAGAACCTACCAAGATTGTTAGAAACCATCAGACAAAGAAATATTGGTACATATTATGATATCATGGATGTGTCTGATCCAAAAGAGGCCGGAAAGTTAATACTTCGTCGAGCCTTTTTTGCACTAGGTCAATGTATAATGGCATTTCGTCATTACAGACCTGTTTTATGCATGGATGGTACATTTCTAACAGGAAAGTATAAAGGTCAGATTCTAACTGCTATTGGTGTTGATGGGAATAATCAAGTAGTACCAGTTGCTTTTGCTTTTGTGAAAAGTGAGAACACAGATAGTTGGTATTAGTTTCTGGAGCGTGTGAAGTTAGCAGTGGTGCAAGGGCGACCTAATGTTTGTGTCATACATGATCGACATGCCGGTTTGTTGAAGGCGATAACGGATATGCAATATGGTTCAGTGGAGCGTGATCTTCCTCCTCGATGGTCAGACATACAATCAAGATGGTGCATGAGGCACTTGGGTGCAAATTTTTTCAGCCATTTCAAAAATAAACACTTTATGAATATGTTTAAGAGGTTGTGCAATCAGAACCAACAAAGAAAATTCAATGCAATGTGGACACGTCTTGATGAATTAACAACAAAGCAAACAGAAGAGTTAGCGACTCGTACGAATCAAGACCCGAATGATATGTCTGTTCCTCTTTCAGGCCTTCCAACGGATGCCTTGAGGAACGTGGTTCGGAGGTCGGGGTCATCAATCAGGTGCTTCTCAGATTGGATTGAATACGAGCCAAAGGAGAAGTGGTCATTATTATATGACACAGATGGGGCGAGGTTTGGAATAATGACAACAAATTTGGCGGAGGTGTACAATTGGGTCATTCGAGGCATGAGAGGATTACCTCTTGTAGCAATCGTAGAGGGTATTTTGCATGGAACATGCAAGTACTTCCGTGAAAGATATATGGTTGCTTTTAATGCGATGTCAGATAATACATTGATTTTTTCAATATTCATGACAAATTACATGAAAAAAAAGGTGGAGAAGGCAAGCTTGCATCGTGCACGTCCTATGGGCACAGCAGAGAATCGCTTTGAAGTTCTGTGTAGGGATCGGGGCCGTCGTGGTGGCAATCGAGAGAGAATTGCACAAGAGTGTGTTATTCGTTATAACTCATGCAGCTGTTCGTGCATGAAACCGAAACTTCTACACAGGCCGTGCTCACATGTTATAGCAGCTTGTTCACTTACTAATTTGTCCCCGAAGCCGTATGTCTCACATTATTTTACGAAGGAGGTAGTCATGACAACCTGGAATGCAGAGATTTATGGTTTTGCAATATTTGGTAGTTTTACAAACAATCCTGAAAGTAACTATCTGCGGGGGCCCGATAAGGACAAATTAAGACAGAAGCCTGGTCGTCGTAAGACACAGCGTATTAGAAATGATATGGATGACTCAGAAGTGGGAAGACTGGAGCATCGGTGCACCAAGTGCAATGGCACAGGACATACTTATAAAAAGTGCACGCGTGCAACCACCACAGAGGAAGCTGCAGAAGCAGGACCTTCAGGGAATCCGCAAGACGGCCGGCGCCCTCGTGCACGTCGTGGATTCCGGAATCAAGGCGAAAATGCTCTTTAAAAATAATAGTATGTCTGCTTTTTTTGATTTAGTGTTTCATAGTATTAATTATATTTGTGCATTATTTTTTTACATTATTAAGATATTTTAGGTATGGCGATGGATGAGGGACACTTGGAGTTGTTGGACGCACAGTTGGACCAGCGCCACCGGTCCTACTTGAGTGCTGTGACAGCTGCTGAGCTACCTGTTCTACAGCCTAGGGTACCTCAGGAGTTTTGGCGGCTAGACGAGCGATGGATACCGAGGTATGCACAATAACACGTTCACTTATTTGTTTTACTCATACAGACGATTTGGTAATATATATTTATATATAAATGTTGTATTTGCTACAGGCTACGAGCAGCTGGTCTACTGCCTCTGTGTAGGCTTGTGCAGGCTAGTGCTGTTGAGGCCCCGGCCGATGCGGTGACACGGTTTAACTTTGACCGTTCCTTACTTGCGGCATTGGTGGACCGCTGGAGGCCTAAGACGCACACGTTCCACTTTCCTTGCGGAGAGATGACTCCCACACTCGAGAACGTCTCCTACTTACTTGGTGTCACCACTGCTGGGCAGGCCGTCCAGACGTGGAGGCCACTTGGCGTGAGGACCTTCTAGTCCATTTCGAGGGTGTTGTGCGTCGACCAGACGCTCCAGAGTATCAAACTCTTGCTGAAAATCAGCATCACGGGCCTACGAAGACCTGGCTCTTGCAGTTTTAGGTAAATAGATAACATTGTGATATAGTTCATTAACATCAAATATTCATGTGTATGTTAAATGAAATTTGAACTTCTGTTTTCTAATTCAGGCCGAGTATATCCACCCTGCGGCGGATGAGGCCACTGTGTCGAGGCACTTGGAGGCCTATCTGTTGTGGTTGTTTGGTTGGATAATGTTCACATCGTCGCATGGGAATTCTGTCGCGAAGCACTTGATTCACTTCGCGCACGAGATAACGGACGCACCGCTCGACGCTGTGCCGCAGTACAGTTGGGCATCCGCTATCTTGGCAGCCACGTACCGAGGTCTTTGTGATGCGTGCACAAAGACCGACCCATCAGCTATCCTCTCTGGTTGTCCACTATTACTTCAACTCTGGTCGTACGAGCGGTTTAGTATTGGACGACCAGTCATGGATTTCTCGACTTACGGAGCAGGTTTGTACGGGGAGACGGAGGAGGACGGCCCCACGATGGGTTCGTTGTGGGTCCGGCGGCGGGTAAGTCTTCTATATCGCAGTTGAACCTGTTTCTATTTATTTTTGAATAAATTGCACCTTATTATTATTTTCTATACAGCCTACTTGGGCAAACATTCAGGTTCACAGAGCCTATCCTGAGTACATGGCGGCGTTCGACCGGATTAGGGCAGACAACGTCCGCTGGACACCTTACAGCATGGAGGAGATTGTCGTACGAGCGCCTAATAGGTTGTCGTCGTTCTGCACGAGGGGTCAGGAGTACTGAATGACACGTAAGGCTGTCGTTTTCGACATCTTTGTCGAGGACTACGCTCCTCACAGAGTGATGCGGCAGTTTGGTCGTAACCAGACGTTCCCACTCCCGGTTGCCCATATTGTTTCTCTTTCCGTGCATGGGTAAGTATAAGACAATTAATTCGTTCTGATTGAGTATTTAATATATATAGAAAGATAATTAATACGTTTTGAAATCCATAGTTACGTGCGGAGGGGTCTACCGGCAGGCGTTATTTGGTCCTCCCGTATACAGCCGTGGGTCGACGAGTGGGCCAACGCACTACATGATGTGACCTACGAGCCCAGATCATTTTCCTTGCAGGCTTACGGAGACTACTTACGTTGGTATATTCCTCGCACACGGATCAGAGTCACGTATACACCAGCGGAGCCACGGACCCACGTCCCCAGGTTGACGGACACGTACCCTGTGCACAGAGATCAGGCGATGTCGTTGGCGGTACGATCTTTATGAACTTCAACCCACTTCGTTTAATATTTTTCTTATCGTGATTACTTCAATGTTCTCGTTTTGTTAATAGACCGACATGGCTCACCGTATCACTGTGGATGGTGGATCGCTCTTGCACCGGTTGAGGGAGGGCATTCAGATGACCAGCCACGAGCTTACCACTGCGGTCCAGAGGATGTACGACTCTACTGCAAACATTGTCAAGTTGACGTCGTGCTGGCCCTGCGGGCGACAGCCGGATGTCGTCCCTCGACCTTCACACGTGACACACAGGCCTGATGGACCAACGGCGCCACTACCTCCGCGGCCTACGTACCAAACAGGTGAGTAAGTTATATTTTCTTCGTATGTAGTAATGCTAACTTGTTCGTTACTTATAAGTTTCATTATTCAGGTCCACCTACGTACTCTGCCGGTTGGCGTCCGGAGTTCGATATCATTGGATCATCTTCGCAGCCTGCTCACATGCCTACAGGTACGATATAGTGGTGAAATTTAATTATATTATCTAATACTGCTTTATTCGTAACATTACATTCACTCTGCATAGTCAGGTATGCACTTTGACGGTTCGCGGCATCAGTTCGATTTCGGAGGTTCCTCTTCACATACTGTACTCATGGTTCCAGGTATGACCTACTTTTAAGAGTTCGACACGTTATATATTAGTTTTACCATCAGCGTTATCATAACGTTGGTCTTATATATTTAGGGACGACCCGTTACGACTACGAGGGATCGGACATCTCTGAGCACGCTGACACTTTTCGTCAGCGATCCCCGTCACCCTTCGACCTTGAGAGTTACCTGCAGCAGGAGCCGGCGGACGTACTTGCATCATCGCAGTTACGTGAAGCACCACCACAGACACAGCCCTCACAGGATGAGTACGCGACACCACCTGCTGCTGGAGGCCGTCCTGCACGTGTTACAGTTCCTCCTTCGCCGCTTACTTACTCAGCCGGCCATGTGCGAGCGGGCCGCAGAGCACCAAAGCCTTGCACGATTAGGGGTGTTGCACCTAAGCGTGGACGATATTAGTTTTGTATGATTTGCCGCCGATGTTGTTTTCTATGATATTGTACTGATACTATTTTAGTTTTTAGAACTTAATTAATGTTTCACTGTTGTATTTTTTCATCTATTAAGCTTGGGCGAGCACACGACAACGGCGTTTTCGCACGCCCATTGCATGACTGCGTATTATTTTCGCTATTTCTCCGACTTCGATATTTTTTCTGAAATTTTCGAATAAATAATTATTATTTAAAAAACCGAAAATTTTCCTGAAATTTCTAAATAAATAAATATTATTTTAAAAAAAAACCTAAAAAACCTGGTCGCCCTTCGGCCGGGCGACGTGGGCCTGGTCGCCCTTTGGTCGGACGACCTCGGCCTGCTCACCCTTTGAACGGGCCTGGTCGCCCTTTGGCCGGGCGACCTGGGCCTGGTCGTCCTTTGAACGGGCGATTCTTTCACGTCGCCCTTCCAACGGGCGACTGGTGGCCTATTCCTGCAATTTTTTGAAAACGGAGACTAGTTTTGTTATTTTTTTAAAAAATAAATTTATTAATAAAAAAAATTGAAGGAAAGGGCACGTGTTCGTTCTCGATCGACACGTCGGAGCGTACCTACGCTTGAGAATGAGACGTGCAGGACTCGTCTCTGTGTCTGGGCCCGGCCTGGCCTGATGATACGGGGGATGGCAGACAAAAACAAAGGGCCGAAAGGCTTTCCACTGGTCCGACTCCGGCCTAGCCCGGCGCCGTCCCAGAGAACTTTCGGTGCCCAAAGTGGTACGTCCACGTCGGCGCCAGCGTAGAATTTGGGCCCCTCGATGCCGGCGCCTAGCGGCCCGCCGGCTAGGCGGCTACTACTGTCAACTGTGGCCAGCTGGTTCGTCGCTGCCGGCTGAAACAGTTTTTTCTCGGGGAGCATCAACTTCTCGCACTGTCTGATGACCCCCGATGAAGTGGCCTTTTGCTGGGCCCACTGAGTTGGGGAAAGGCCGGAAGGGCCAACATCAATCGGATCAATGACCAGAACTTATGGGCCCAATACATTTCGTCAGCCTTGCATGTTATTGGAGTGATTGCTGCTACAAGAACCTTCTTGTATGCAGCACGATTAGGCATGTCAGTTGTCACGGATCATATTAGAGACGGATTCCTCGGTGCTTGCTAATGCTCTCAAGCTGCTAAGTTCAGTATCTTGTTTGTTGTCGCGCTATGTAATGAATCCTCTAATTTTTTTTTTAAGAAAGGATGGCAAAAGCTTTATCGTGATTTCTATTAGACGAATAAAGAAAAAAGAAGACAAGCGCCCCGTCCAGTTTTTTAAGTGAAAACTGTGCGAAAATCATGTATATAATTATGAAGGGTACCCTACTCTAATTACACACTTAGGTACCAAGTCAACTTAACTCGCGCCACAAAGAGCGCCAACTCAACTCTACTCAACTCCACGCTTGGTCGGACTGGGACATCGACACAAGCCCCTCTAACCACTAAACCTCGGTCGGATTGGGTCGTCGACACAAGCCTCCACTTTAAACCACTAGGAGCTCCACCACTAACGCAAAAAAAACAACTAAAGCTAGCAAAAGAAACCTAAAAACTAAGCAACTAAAAACAAAGGAACACCTACTCCACCACTGGCATCAACCACGAACACAATGGCGAAAACGACGAACTAGCACTGCCCAAGACAGCCCAACCGAGTCAAAATCCACAGCGACGCCTTCAGGAAGGGAATGACGCCCAAGCGCCGTCGTCGTTTGTCCATGACAGGACTAGGTTTTCACCCGTGGGGAGTACTGGGGGCACGACGCCCTCAATAGGGGTAGCGGCACCCGCAGGTGTCGCCGTCGCAAGGCTTTCGCCCAAAGAACCCCCAGCACGGACACCGGTCGGGATGTCGGGTCCCCGCCAGACACCAAGACGTCGCTGTCGGCCATCTAGAAGAAGCCTTACCAGGGTCGACGCGCCGGCCACGCGAGTAGCCGCAAAGCTGCGCCAGCATCCTGCCAGACCCCAGTCGAACACCAACCTTCTGCCACCGTGAACTTCCACCAACCGCTCGCCGAAGCCGTAGCCGCCACCGGCCACCACTGCCGACCGAGCTCCCGTCGTAGGCACCACCACCCCTGAAGGTACCGGATCTAGAGCACAGCCCCGGACCCGCACCCATGGACGCCATGGCCTCCGTCTTCATAACGACTGTCCCACGACAGCAGTCGAAAGCATGGGGGAGGGACGGCATAGACGAAGACCTCCCCCAACGCCAGCACATCCCCAGCCACCGCTACGAAACGGCCACCATGAAGAGGAGGTGGGGGACGAGCAGAGGGCGAGGGAGCCCCCCCCCCCCCCCCCCCCGCTGCCCCCACACCCGAAAGGGCAGCAGCCTCGCGACGCCCAGCCGGTGATCCCCGCGCCAGGAGAGAAGCAGCGACCACCGTGCCCGGTACAATCCGCAGCACCGCCACCGCACCGCGGACCTGCCAAAAGCACAGCCGGCCACACCACCACGGCGCCGCCGAAAAGCAGCTCCACCACCACCGAGCAACCCGTATCCCACAGCCAGCGGAAGCGGCCGGCAGCAGCCAGGAGCGACTGGCTGCGGCCACCCAGCAACCGCTTAATAGCACTCGAGGCGGGGCGAGCCGCTGCCAGCCCCTAACACCACCAGAACCACCGAGTAGCAGGCCGCCGTTCACCGCACGCGCGGCAGACCGCGCCACCGCGCCGCGCGCGGCCATCGAGCACCAGACCTCCGACGCGACTCGAGCTCCACCGCCGTCCCCAAGACCGGCAGGATCGGGATCGGGCCCCGACCCACCGGATCTGGCCGTCACGCGCAGATCAGGCCAAGGGAGGACGGATCCACCCGCCGAAGCCAAGGGAAGCCGCGTCGCGCCACCCCGCCTCCACCTCCATCCACCCGGCCCAGCACCGTGCCGATCCCGCCCGAAGGTCGCCGGATCCATGCGGGTAGGCGCCGGATCTGTCCCCCGCAGGCCGCCACCGCCGGACAACGCCACGCCGTCGCCCGGCACGCCGCCTCTCCGACCCGCACCGAATACAGCGGGCGAGAGAAGGAAGAGCCCCGCCGCCGCCTTCCTTGCAGTCGCACGGGCTTCCCGGCGAGCCGCTCAGGCGCCCGCCAGGCCGGAGGGAGCAAGGAGGGGGAGGGCCAGCGGCGCTGGTTGGGTGCCGCCCGTGTCGCCCCCGAGGATGACGACGGGGGCGAGAGTCTATCGGGAGTGTTTTGTCTTGCTATTAAACAGTAATGAATCCTCTAATAAGGTTGCAGAATTTATCGAGTGCTTCTTCTAGTCTGCTTTGCGTGTCCTGGTTCCTGCAAACCATCGACAAGCCTCGGACTCGCTCAACTGTTACTGTTAAAAACCGAAAGAAAAGTTGGAGACGCGAAGTTGGTGTCTCCCTGTGCACGGCTCACGTATGAGAAAGGTTCCGGTACAGGTTCATGTCCCTGTACTGCGTGGCATCTTCATCGCTGCACCTCCATCGAATACACCGCAAAACACACGTACGCCTTCTCGCAACGCTGCCAAGTGCCAAAGCAGGCGGTGGTCGCACCAACACAGCAAGTGGCTCCGTTGTATACTATATACATACACATACATGCGCACTGCGCTCAACTCATACTGACACCAAAATCATATACTGATATTAAGCGCTACACACTGCGGCATCCATCCGGACATCAGGTGAACGAAAGATCAAACGCCTCTGCTGTTAGATGTTCTGTGCCCACTCTCTCTCTCTCCGGAATGGCTTCGCGTACACTGCTCATCGCCGCCGCCGCGGCCATGGGCGTGGGTGCTCTGCTCTCGGCGACCGCCTCGGCGGACAACCACGTGGTTGGGGACATCTTCGGCTGGAACCTCGGCGTGAACTACGACATCTGGCTCATGTGCAACGACGGGCTGAATGTCGACGACACGCTCGGTACGTCACCTACGTCGATCGCTATGTGTGCGAACAACGCTGCAAGCACGATGTGCGCTCGCGATTCACCAACCAACCGATGGTGCGGATGGCGATTCTTCTCTCGCAGAGTTCGTCTACGACCCGGCCGAACACAACGTGGTGATGGTGGACGAGGAGAGCTACAACGCGTGCGTCATGCCGGACAACACGCCGAGGTGGAACGCCGGGGATGATCGTATGCCGACACGTTCTATTTCATCTGCGGCGTGGGAGACCACTGCAGTCGCGGCATGAAACTTGCCATCACCGTCTTCTGAGCGATGTGATCGGATGGATAGCGCAGCGCCTCGATATCATCTCGAGCATGATGTTGCGTGCCGCTTGCATTGCTTGCTCTCGGTCTCGCCTATCATCTGCGTACGACTTGAAGCTTCAAGAGAGTATACGTAGCGATGAATAAACGCAGGTATTTTAGTTGAGTCTTCACGTTTGCTGAAATTAAACTAAATTTACTTCCATAAATCTAAGTTTTTTTCGAAAACATGCAATGGCACGTGTTTCATTAAGCGAAAATGAGAAATTTTACATACCCAAGGAGGGTTACAGCAAGAAGCCGTACATGTCTTGAGGGAACACTCAACACAGATCACCAACTAGTGGTGGAGAAGCGAGGTTGCAGTAACTAAGTAAACAATGGCGCGACAAAGACGAGAGGAGGGCCTGATGCACGGCAGCAGCTTACGTTTTCAGTGTTTTGCAAGCGCATTAGCTCGCCCATCGTATCCCACTTCAGGAGGGATAAGCACAAGTTTATTTATTTTTGTTACTTCTACATGTGAAATCTTCAGGCAGAATTTCTCTCCACCCATTACTTGTTGTTCCGTCTCCCCCTCACTACCTAAGGTAACGTAGAGTGTCTTCTGTCCAGACTTATATATATAATTCATGGTCAGACGAGTTAGAATAACTTTTGCCTAGCGCGATACGGAATTTGATTTCAAAATGTATTGGGTCAGAAACTAAAGCTCTCGTCTAGCGTGACATGGAATTTGATTCCAAAAATGTATTGGACTGAAAGTGCAGATTCCTATATTTTAAAATATTTATATTAGAATTTGGAAAAGGGCAATACTAAAGCGGCAAAATCTCTTGTCACTCTAAAATGCGTCCAACCTAATAATTCGAAATTATTTTTTTCTCGAGTACATAAAATATTACAAATCATTATACTGAGAAGAAAAGTTTAGATGAACATATAACACGCATCAAGCGTCGGAGGAGGTCAACATGCACAACCGTAGTTGGAGCATTCTATCGGAAGATCTTTATATTGATATTATATAAAAGCAACAACCAAAGCTCAAGTATTATCGTACCCTATATATGTTTTTACTTTATTTTTTTTGCACGGAAGATGTTTGGATCCATGTTTTTTCGGTCTGCCGTCAAGTTCGCTTCGAGCCCACCACAGAGATCGCTCCAAAGATCCGCGCTTGCTGGTGCCCTTGTTGCTCCTAGGCTGGTCCTCCGCTCATCGTTCGCCAGTGTGGCAGTGCCTGCGCGGAAACGAGTAGGTTTTTTTCTTTTTTTTTGTCCTCTACACGTCTGAGCTTGGCAAGTTTAGTAGTATCCCGTGTGGCTCGTTTAAAGCATCTTCAAAGGTTTGTCATCTTAACTTGGTATCTATATAATTTTAGTAAAATAAAAAAATAGTCTCTAACAGTTTGACAAAATAACTTGGCACCAATAGCAACTAGGCCTATCTTCTCCCGGTCGTGCAAATATACATGCGCGTATATGGCTAATTGACATCCGGGGCTCTTTGTTGCTTAGCGAGGCTCTTAGTTCGTTTAGCAGGGCTCTTTCTTTCGTTAGCGAGGCTCTTCCTTCGCTTAGCGAGACTCTTCGTTTCGTTAGTGGGCCTTTTATTTTACCAAATCAAAAATGAGAAACTTTTTGGTGGGACTGTTTTTTTACTTGGCATATAGTTTTGGGAGCTGACAAATCATAAGATTTGCCAAGTATAATTTGACAATCTCTTAGAAATGCTAGTATTGACATATATAGCACGAGCACGCAAGTTTAGTAGTGTCTCGTGTGGCTCATTTAGCAAGCTTTGAGATTTACCTAAATGACGCATGTAGTTACTTAACCCAAAATGCCATATTCAAATAACTGTCGAGTCAACATACCAAGAGCAGAGTGAAAACCTATATACGTGAACCAATAATGAAGCCCGAGATAAATTGGGACCTAGCAGTAGAAATCAAAACTGAAATTTTCGTATCTGAATGACACTACCTCTCAAATTTAAGACCACCGATATATATTCTACTCATCGAAGTCTCAAACCATGTAACGCTTACAAACACTACTAAAGACCGCGCCAAGTGCTACAGCTCCACAAGGCGGGGCCTGCGATGGCCTAGGCTACTATGACCACGCGAACCAATTGCACGATGGCTGGCCCAGAGGTCAGAGCTGTTTGGCTAGAGTAACACGGTGGACTCGGCAAACGGCGGCTGTCTGCAGGTGGGGCACGTCGGCCGCGCCGCGAGCCAGCGGTCAATGCAGCGCGCGTGGAAGCCGTGGTTGCAGCGCGGCAACACGCGCACAGCCTCCCCGCGTGCGAACTCGGCGAGGCAGATGGCGCACTCGGAGCGCGACGACCCGGCCAGCTCCAGCTCCAGCCCCGCCGAGAACGCCAGGCACGGCAGCACCGGGAGCCGCCGCGGCTGCTTCCTCCCGTGCCCGTGCCCGTGGCCATGCCGCGCCGTCGCCTGCAGCTGCTGCGCCGGGCCCGCGCCTCCGCCCGCGTTCCGCTGCTGCTCCCGCTCCTGCTCCTGCTCCTGCTCCTCGGGGTCGTCGCCCTCGTCCTGCGCGTCGTCGGCTCCGCCGCAGCACGCGCCGCGCGTGACGCGGAGCGCGCACTGGAGCACGACACGGAACGTGAACGCCGCGACGATGCCGCACGTGAGGAGCGCGAGGGTGAGGATCTCGTCGGAGTTGAGCTCGCCTGCCGCTGCCGAGACTGGCCGAGCGTCCGGAACGGTGGCGCTGGGCGCCGCAGGGACGGGCGACGGGCACGCGGCCGGCCCCTGCAGCTGTAGCAGGAGTCTCCTGGAGTAGTGCAGCCGTGCATCCATGGTCGAGTACAGAGCTGGAGCTCCGAGGACTTCACGAAGGACTGCGCACTACTCGTTCTTGTGGGAGGCGACAACGGAGGAACAGAGAGGCTTGTAGCCTTATACACAGCGTGAGTACGTGACGAGTGATGACGAGCGTACGAGTCTACGACTGAGGTGCCATTATGGGGTTGTGGTTGATGAGTGATGATAAACTATATATGCAGAGATATATGTCAAGTCGCTGTCTTGGGGTGCTCTATTAGTCGGCAAACTACAAATTATAGACGGGCTTAATGCTGTGCGGCTGTAAGTGTGTGGAAGATAAGGAGACGCCCGTAAAGGTGCATGAGCAGGCAAAGTTAAAAACAGTTGAAAGAAAATCATGGAGATGCAGGAGGAGAAATACCCCGGCACGTCTCGACTCTGGATCGTCCGATGGGATCATGGGTGGGCCGGAAACAAACTTGAGGAGCCAAATGATCCGAGGAGAAAAAGCCTGGGAAAAGCCGAAACGGAAAGATAATGTCAGCGAGTGTAGAAGACCAGGAGCACGAATGACAGACACAGCATATCCGCAAAGCAACCACCTGCTTTTAAACTAGAATTTCCGTGGCAAATCCTAATCCCCATTTGGCCATTTTTCTCTTCGAATGTGCTTGAACAACGACAGGAGCTCACAGCAACTCGCTGGCACGAGGCGTCAATGTACGTAGCACCGCACCCGATGGGTTTTTCCATCATTCCGTGACCAAAAGGACTCGTGGGGAGCCAGCGTTTTGGGATCCTGGGGCCCCGCCACTAACCGCGACTCGCCGGAGCACGACGGGAACGCACGTGGCTGCCACGGCCGTGACTTGTCAATGTGTGGCTGGCTCGTTCCAGCCATGTCAGGCAGTCCGGACGTCCGACGTGTCTATGCCCGGGGTCTCCGCGACTCCCGACCTTGCGGGCCTGCTTGCTGCGGCTGAACTTTGTTGGAGGCGCCCCAGCAGCCAGCATGGGCCGGCAACTCTGGTGTTCGGCTTGTGGGTTCTGTACTCCTTTTGGGTTTTGGTGCTTCAAGCTGCAGCTTGTTTTTTTATTTCTTTTTGAGAAACTGCTGCGGCTTGGTTGGGCTGGCACAGGTCTGAGGGCGTGACAGAATTTCAGATTTGCATAGGTGTGAGGCCACGAGCCCACGACTAGATCAAGCCGCACATGGCTCGTCGCGACGTCGTCTCCTCTCGCCACCACAATCGCAAGCAGCAGATGAAAGATTTGGTAGAATATACAACTACAGCACCTGGCACGATGGATCTCGATTGAGGCGCGGCGTTGCCATGGAATCCCTAACCGATCAGAGAGAATCTTTTCATCCGCAGGCCGCTGTCGCCGGCGCCGCCTCCTCCGCCTGCCCCCGCTTGGTGCTATTGCCGCCCTACGGCAAACGCACCGACGACTTCTCGGTCGTCGCCGACGCAAAGACGACTCCCGCGTCCTCCTGCACATCCACGGGCCGACGCTTCCACGTCTCCTTCGAACTCGTGCCGTCGCCGGAGATCTCCAACTTCTACTACGCTGGGAGGATCCAGATCCACGGGCCGACGACCACCGCGTCCCGTGCCCCACTGTCCTCGCTGCTCACGGAGACCTCGTCTTGTTAGAGGTGACGACGCCTTCCACCGCCTTGTCGTCATTCCCGCCGCCGGACTACTTCCTGTACCAGGCGACGGCCGCAGGACGCCCGCCGTCGCTAGCACTGCTCCCGCCCTGCTGCATCCCCAGTCTTTACGACCGCCGCGGCTGGGTGTCTCAGTCTAAACCGCGCCGCATGCTCCAAGGGGAAACCGGCCTCGTGCGGCGCGGCGAGGACGACATCCTGGTGGCCCTGTTAAAGAGACCGGAAAAGGAGGCGGGCGAGCTGTGGTTGCTCTGCCCCGGCCGCGACTCGGAGTGGCAGTTGAAGAGGTTGCCCATCAAGGGCACCAGAGACGGCAGCTAAGACTATGACGATGACCCACTGAGGTATTGGTGCACCGAGGCGGCCTTTGCCGTCGGCGACAAGTTCCTGTGCTGGGTCGACCTCCTCCGTGGCTTCCTCTTCATCGATACGGCAGCGGCCGAGTCGAGTCTCAGGCTCCGGTACGCTCCGTTGCCCGTCGTGCCACCCTCTGGGAACCCGTACGCCGCCGAGTTCGGCCGACCGAGCATGCGGTGGACCAGGAACCTGGCCCCCGCCGGCGTCGGCTCTGTGAGGTTCATCCACGTCGAGTCACGCTGCTGCTGCGGCCACCCTGGCAGCACCAGGTGCGAGCGCGGCCACTTCATGTTCACTGTGGCGACCTGGACCCTAAAGCTCAGCATGGACGAGCCAATGGAGTGGGTGAAGGACGGCGTGCTCGACTGCGACGACCTCTGGGCACAGCCAGGCTACACAGGCCTCGCACGCGTCACCGTGGAGTATCCCATTGTTGTCAACTCCGACGACCCCGACGCCGTCTGCTTTGTCATCCGCACCGACTACCGCTGCTACAGCATGCACAGGGTCACCGAAAAGGTATGGAGCATAGAAGTTGACACCAGGAGGAAGGTGCTCCGGTCTGTCGTCCCATGCAACGGTAGTGACGACAATCACCCAGACTACATCTTTTTTCCAGCCAAAATTCAGTACTGAAAGTCTACACCCTCAAGCTATAGCTTGGGTGGAAGCTCCACAGCAGCGAGATCGACAGCAAAATGCTAGTCTCTGTGTAGTAAGTCACAGACGTTGAACTCAGTTGGAGTGTTTTTTTTGTTTAACCGATTTCGGCACTACCGTCTATTTTCACCAGTATCTGGTCACCCTGGCAGCACCTTGAATCTGATTTTGGCTTTCAACTTTCATCCTTTTCAATTAGATGAAAAAGTAGAAATATCTTAGGACTGGTTTTATGTAAAATAAAGAGGACTTTTTTGTGACTAAAAAGAATAAAGAGAATTAGAGAAGGATATGTTTTATAATTACACATAGTCCGCAATAATATTTCTACAGCTGACAGTTTTTTCCTCATGTCTCAAAGCATTGTAAATGGGGGAAACATTGCGAGCTAGTACTTGTACTAACTAATTAAACAATCTCCAACATAAAAAAAAATCTAAACAATCTTCATCAGGAACAGTGGCGGAGCCAGAAATGAAATATAGGGGGGGGGGGGGGGGGCATTTTGTCAAATGAATCAATATGTATTTTGTTTTGAAAACTGGTGGTTAGTGGAACAGGATTATAACGATGTGGCCAAGCAAAATTGGGACAAGTCTACTAATAGGCCTTTCCACCAAAAAACAAAGTACCTTGCCTATGACCTGAAGAAATGGAGAAAAGCTAGGCCTACCATCTCTTCCCAACTCAGTTTCATTGAAAACCTTATTCTTTAGCAGCAATCCAAACCTCCTGCTCAGCAAGATTTTGCCCTCCAAAAGCACCTAGCCACCCAACACAATGACATCCTTAATAAGAATGAGAAGTTCCACTTGCAAAGGGCTAAGAAGAAGTGGGCTAAACTAGGAGATAGGAATACTACTTACTTCCATCAAGCCATCATCAAGCAAAATAGGAAAAATACTATTGCTTACCTGCACAACCTCGACGGTTCTGAATCTACTACTCCGGATCAAATTGCTTCTACTCTACTAAATTATTTTCATGAGATCTATGGTATTAATCAAACTACTAACAGCAATACTTAGTCTCTATCTCTGCATGACCTGATGGCCTAAATGCTGGCTTCTACAAGTCAGCATGGCCATGTCTAACGACGTCCACAAGGTGGTAAGAGATTTCTATGCCACGGCTGCTCTAGATCGGGAGCTTAATCATACTTATATCACCTTGATCCCCAAAAAATTGCAACCCGTTATCCCTCAGGACTTTAGACCCATTAGCTTATGCAATGTTATTTATAGACTTATTGCTAAAACTCTAGCTGATAGGCTTAAACCGCATCTCCCTAACTACATTGACCACAACCAATCGGCTTTTATAAAAAATAGGCACATTTCATCTAATATTATTGTCACTCAAGAGATTATTCACTCTTTTGGCTTAAAGACTTGGAATGGCAGGGCTTTTATTCTTAAAATAGACTTGGCAAAAGCTTTTGACAGATTGAAATGGGATTTCTTGACTCAAGCTCTTCATCGCCTTGGTCTTGACCATCACTTCATTCAATTGTTGAAGGCCTGCTACACTACTCCAGCCATGGCGGTTCTAGTAAATGGTGATCCCACTGCCTATTTCTATCCAACGCAAGGTATTCGACAAGGCTGCCCCTTTTACCATTTCTTTTTGTAGTAGCTATTAATGAACTTTCTATTGCTTTAAATCAATCTATGCAAAATGCTAATCTCCAGGGTGTCAGCTTAGGCCACAACTGCCCCCTATGCATTCTCTTTTATTTGCTGATGATCTCATTCTTTGTGGAGCTGCTAATACTCAAGAGGCCACGACTATCAACAATATTCTCAAGAATTTCTGTCAACGATCTGGTCAAATTCCGAATCTAAACAAATCTTCTATCCATTTCAGCAGAAATGTTGATAGTATCACCAAGGACAATATTAAGAATATCTTTCCAGTCCCTGATCTCCTCCCTAGAACTATCCACCTTGGCCATTCTCTCATTTTTAGCCACAAGGACAAAAACAGATCTTACAATTTCATTTACAACAAATTTCTTACAAAGTTAACTACTGTCAAAGCTAACAAGATTAATCATGCAGGTCGTCTTACTTATATTCAATCAGTTCTTTCTCCATTCCAGTATATTATATGTCTACCATCCTCTTCTCTAATAATTTTATTAAAAAATTAACTCTATTTTGAGAAGGTTTTGGTGGGCAGGTGTTCAACAAGACAATCCAACTAATCCTATTTCTTACAGGTCCTGGGATGACCTTTGTCAAACAAAGGAAAATGGAGGTTTAGGTATTAGAGACCTTCACACAGTCAACAAGAGCTTACTTATTCATACTGCTTATGACATTGCCAATTCAAAAAACCCTTTTCTGATCGCTATTCTAAAATCAAAATATCATCCTCATTCATCCTTCGGAATGCAGCAAATAATACCATAAAATCAGTTTTCTGGTCATCTCTTATGCAGGTCAAACAAGAGCTCACTACAAATGTTCAATACTAGGTTCATGAAGGGAACTCCTCTATCTGGCTACTCCTTGGTGCCCCATTTGACGGTCCATCCATGATCACATGCTGGATCCAATTATTACTAATCCTCTGTCATCTATAGTTTCTGACCTGTGGACCCCTAACACCCAAAATTGGGATATTCAGCTTTTAAACACTACTTTTAATGAACAGGCTGTTCAAGCAATCATAGCAGTGCCTACGGTACCACAACAACATCCAAATATACTTAGGTGGACACCTTCAAAGAATGGTATATGCACTACTAAAAGCATATATAGGCACCTGGCGACACAAAATCAAGTTCAGCTACCATCACGAGGATCAAGAAGCATCTTGCCATAGGTAAACTAGATGATGAACAAGGTATGGAAATCAAAAAAATTGCCTCCCATCATCAAAACCTTCATTTGCAGCTAATTCGGAGGGCCTTAGCAATAGCTCAAAGAGCTTCTAGGTACTCTACTCACATAGACCCTTATTGTGCATCCTGTGGTCAAATTGAAAATGATGCACACTTTTTCTTCCATTGCAATTTATCTAGAGTTGTTTGGTTCTCCTCTAATCCATCTTTAAGAATTGATCTTCTTCCTCAAGAATCTGATGGTATTCAATCAACCCTCCAAACTATTATTACTAATACCACTCCAGAGGATTCTCTGAATAAAATTCTTATCACCTTATGGTTCCTTTGGAAAGCTAGAAATGACAAACATTTTCAAAGAAGGTTTTGACACCGATGCAGGTACACAGTGCCATTGCTGCAATGATGAGTTGGCTCACTGATGACATTCAACTACCTGCTAAATATTCAGAACAGATTTTCGATGGAAGTCAGCCACTACAATCGATCACACACGACTCGCACCACAACAGCTATCACCAAGGTATGCAATCTACAAGTGCAGGAACTACAACACAGCGACAACCACTGTCTGATCTTTCCACAGGCATTATATGCTATACGGATGCATCCATAGCCCCAGACTCCGATACTCCACATCTAAAGAAAGCGGGGATAGATATCAAATTTGTCAACATGCAAGTACAACCAGCTAATACAATCTACATCAAGGAAATGATCCTTGGTAATCATGGCTGAAGCTGACGCCCTTGCTCTTGCAGCATCGCTTGCTTCCAGCTTCGGATACACACAGGTGTCATTCTTAATAGATTGCAGTCAGCTGGTGGATTTTCTTTCAGCTCAGGATCATACAAATCCGCCTGATTGGAGAATGAAGGTGTTCACGCAACAGTTCGACATTTGTGCTTCATCCATTCAGCCTCAATTGTTCAAGATTAGTAGGACTGAAAACTTAATCGCTGATTCCATAGCTAAGGAAGCACATTTAATAGCTGACACGGTTCATCAGCCATGCTTGTTTGAATGCTCTTATGGAGCTCACCATTCTCGATGCCAACTGTTACAGGCACTGTCATGTGTACCACTTCCTTGTACTTGGTACTTAACAGCGATTTGCTGTTAGTATGAAATGAAGATATGTTTCTTGTCATAAAAAAATGTACCGCGTAATGGAGGAAATAATCACGGTATTTATAACTAGTATAAGTCACAATATATGAAATAAAATTGAATATAAAATAGCCGAGTATAAAAAGTTCTCCAAAACGTAACATAAATATTGATTCACAACAAAATACTTTCAGTTAGCTACTTCTAGTACGCAAACATAGATAGAAGAGCAGCATAAGCGGAAGGCAGGCGAACTTATATTAGCTACTTCTAGTACATGTATTTACAGCGGAAGACAGGAGCGGTAGAGCACAGTGACATACTGACATGCATTTGTGTACTGGGGAATTTCTCAAAAAAAATTTGTGTACCGGAGCAACCAAGCAAGCTACTAGGGACATGCACAGATATTGCAAAGCTAACATACAGTACACACTAGGGACATGCACAGATACATTGCTGAGCTGAAATGCACAAATAGGAGTACATTGCAGAGCTCGGAGACTTGTGAGCTTCAGAAATCACGAAGGCAAGGGGGGGCCATGGCCCACTATGGCCCCAACGTGGCTCCGCCGGTGATCAGGAACATCACATCCCTATCCGGTTTTTGAGAAAAGAACGAGAAAAGGTGGCCGCGTTTCAGCAAATTCCAAGCGAAACGATATATGCTTTCCTTCCCTCGTCTCTCCCCTTGACTCCTCGATTCGCTTTCTCCGATAGATTCTCTCCGTCACGCTAAAACCTCCGTCGAAAGGCGCATTCCCGGGATCCTCGATTTCGCAGACCTAAAACAAAGGTATCCAAAGCCATATAACATCGCCCAAATTGTCAATTAGCCTCGTGAAGTATTTCTTGGAGATACGCGCGCCGTTGACGACGTCGATCCCCATTTTCCACCCCTTTTCTCAACGTGGACGGCAAAGTCCGCGACGCAAAGATCCAAAGGAAGGATCTGGATTCGCAAGCGCGAAGGCTGAGGCTGCCTCGCCGTCGCCGGCGAGGGAGGATGTGATGTGCCCC
Organism: Bothriochloa decipiens; assembly: GCA_023333625.1. NCBI lineage: Eukaryota > Viridiplantae > Streptophyta > Magnoliopsida > Poales > Poaceae > Bothriochloa > Bothriochloa decipiens. The sequence goes on along the minus strand of CM041639.1, from coordinate 34,972,542 downwards.
GCGGCGCGCGCCTTTGTTTCGCTTTAGCGCGTTTCGTTGCCTGGCCAATCATGCCCGGCTTTGCGCGATTCGCCGGCGTGCTGCTTTGGAGAAAGAAGTGGCCACGTTTCCAGCCTTGTCGTGGCCCACCGCCCCGAGTGTCAAAATCACGGATTCTAGCTGATGCGCACGGTCGGAAATTAGGACCTGTGATTTGAGTTCAGATTCCAGATCAGGGTCAGAAAAAAAGATGGCGCAAAGTTTGGTTAGCTTTGGTTCATGGCTTTTGCATGCATGCATCTATGATCTCAGCGACTGCAAAGTACGTGTCAGTGAAAAAAATGCGGTTCTTTCGTGATGTTTTCTGTGATAATTGCTTCTATCAACTACTACCTTTGGTATCTTGATCTGGTTCACCCTTTTTAAAAACGCCTTTTTTTCTTCTAAAGGAGATTCTTATATCTTTAAAAAAGCTTGGCAAACCTTTTCTTTGGTCCCATAAAATACTTTCCGTGAAACAAAAATGTATAAGAACATAATTTGATATATGTACACATTTTTGGTAGAGTTCGCTGTGGCTTCGTTGGTACTAGTAGACTACAAGATGGGTTTGTTCTATACATGAAAAACGCGTGACGGTCCTATTTTTGTAAGTAAGCTACGCTGTTCACACATCCAAATTTCATGGTATTTTCCCTCAACTAAACCGTCGAATTTTGCATATCGACTTTCGAGCTGCTCTTTCAAACAATTTTTTAATGTTCCATTGGAAATTTGCAATAATAATACTGAAGTGGGGCCCACGCGGAGAAAGAAAAAATATTTATCCACAGTAGACTTGGAGTATACTGGCATCTGCATCCCCACCCAGCATGCATTCTGTCCTTGATGGCAGTGGCACGAGGGACGCTCCTTCCAAAAGAAAACGTCAACACCACCACCACCCACGCCACTTGACTTTGACCGTTGACTCGCCGACGTCACTCCCACCATTCTTAAGGCCCGCCACACACGCTCTCCTCCCCCGTCTCCGGCCGGTCTCTCAACAGCAGCAGCACTCATCATACATACCTTTGCTCGCTAGCCATGGACGCGGCGGCCATCGCCGGGCAGCAGGCGAGGCGCCGGATCCGGCCTCCGGAGCCACTCGTGACGACCGCGGCGCCGCCGACGCCCGCGGCGTTCCGGTGCCCGATCTCGCTGGAGGTGATGCGGTCGCCGGTCAGCCTCCCCACCGGCGCCACGTACGACCGCGCGTCCATCCAGCGCTGGCTGGACTCGGGCCACCGCACCTGCCCGGCCACGCGGCTGCCGCTGGCGTCCACCGACCTGGTCCCCAACCTGCTGCTGCGCCGCCTTATCCACCTGCACGCCGCCACGCTGCCGCCGTCCCCGTCGCCCGAGGAGGTGCTGTCGCAGCTGGCCGCCGCAGACGCGGACGGGGAGCCCGCCGCCGCGGAGAAGGCCGTGCGCTCGCTGGCGGCCAAGATCGCGCCGGAGAAAGGGAAGCGCGCGTCCGTCGCGTCCGCCGTGTCCGCCGACCTCGACTCCGCCGTGCCGGCGCTCCTCTCCTTCGCCAAGGGCGGCGCGGGCGCCGACGCGCGCGTCGATGCCGTGAGGGTCCTGGCGACCGTGGCCCCGGAGCTGGTCTCCTACCTTACGGGGGAAGGGGATGGCGGCGCGGAGAAGGAGAAGCGCGACAGGGTGAATATGGCGGTGGAGGCCCTGGCCGCCGTCCTGTCCGCGGACGGGATCGCGGAGGAGGCCAGGGAGGCCCTCGTCCTTGCTCTCCTCGCCGAGGACCTGGGCCGAGTGGTGACGACGCTGCTCGGTGCGGGCGCGAACGGCGCCGCGGTCCTGGAGGCGATCCTGACGTCGCCCGTGGCGGACGCGGACGCCAAGACCGCCATCGCCGACAGGCCGGAGCTGTTCCCGGACCTGGTGCGGATCCTCCGGGACGCCGCGTCGCCGGCGGCCATCCGGTGCATGGCCGCCGCGGTGCTGGTCCGCGGCCGCCCGGCGCGCGCGTCGATGGTGCGGGCCGGGGCCATCCCGTCGCTGGCGCTGGCCGTGGCGGCCGCGCCCACGGCCGCGGCCGAGTCCGCGCTGCGGCTGCTGGCGGAGGCGGCGCGCTGCGGCGACGGCAAGGCGGCCATCGCGGCGGACGCGGCCGAGGTGGCGGCCGCCGTGATGGGGCGGATGATCCGGGTGGGGCCAGCGGGGCGGGAGGCCGCCGTGGTGGCGCTGTGGCTGTGCTGCTGCGCGGGCGGCGGGGACCGGAGGATGCGGGAGGCCGTGGCGTCCGCGCCCGAGGCGGTGGGCAAGCTGCTGGTGGTGATGCAGGGGGACTGCGCCCCGACCACCTCGCGCATGGCCGGCGAGCTGCTGCGCGCGGTGCGGATGGAGCAGGAGAAGAAGGGCGTGGCCGCCGCCTACGACAGCCGCACCATCCATGTCATGCCGTACTGATGCATGATGGATCCGGCAGGAACGCCGTCGCCGCCGCCCTCTGCACCACCTCGCTCGCAGCTGCTGTAATACTACAATCTGTTCTGTAGCGGTGTAAGTAAATGTAGGGGATCGGAGTGGAGTGAATCATCTGCTGATTGATTGCTTGCAAATACGCTGCTTGCATCGAGGAAGGAAATGAGAAGAAATCGTTGTAGAAGCTCGAATAAGAACGAGAATTTCGTCGAAGTCGGCAGACGTGCACAATTCCGGCATGGCTCCGGCTCGTTGGAGACGAAGGCACAAAGTCAAAATAAAGACAGAATGACAGTAGAAATATATTTTTGCACATGCGATTCTATTCTAACCTGCTAGTATACCATTTGTTCCCTACTGAATTGGCAATGGTGCCGTTCGGAAGACGGGTGATTAGATGCCTCTCGGAAGCATCTTTGTTAAGATCTACTCGTAATCCAATCATCCAAAATCCAATCCACACACGCACGGTCGTCGATCGCCTGTCGATATCATCTCGCATCAACCGTGTGAGACGGTCTAAATCAAGCAAATCCATATTGTAGGCCGAGTCTTTTCTGAAGAGGGTACCAGGAGTCCAGGTGACTCATCCGGTGCTAGATCAGGCCTCGTGCCCTCGTTGCAACTTGCAAGATTGGGACGGTGGTTTGCCTGTCATTTGTAATCCGGCACACACTAGGCATAGGCATGTCTACAAGATCTGAAACTGGAGATGTTCATTCCGTTCCTAATTTGTATCCGTGACAATGGGCATCACGGGATCGGACCCGACAGCTGAGCCACAGGCATCAGTGATCAGTGGAAACACGGGTGACCAGCTTATGCAGCAGGGCATCAATCAAGCTCCGACTAGGACCTAGGGCATCAATCAAGCCACAGACATTTGAGGGCGTACCATGAACCTGTGTATCGAATCGAATTGCTTGGACAGCGGATGTGGTCACCCAGATCGATCGATCGGCCAGGACCATGAACAATTCTGGGAGCCGCTGTTCTTTCTGTTCTCGCTGAACTCTGCGTCTCTGCTCTGTGGACCCTGGCCCTGACGTCGGTACGGGTCTCTGGATCAAAAAAAAAATTTCCCTTTCATGGTGCTCACCGGAGCGAGCTGCAGCAGCCATCGCAGTCGTCGACTTCCGTGTGAAGAGGTGACTAACAACTTTGAACTTTAGCAGTACAGGACAATTCCGTCAAAAGGAGTCTGTACCCAGTGGGCAATTCGTCCCGTCCAGCCATTGAGGCCGAAGGGTTACGAGGGTGCTACGCTGGCCAAAAAATAAAACTTTTCTGTCTTATAAACCAGAATCTACTGCTAGTTACAGGTCACGGGATTACCACTAGACTCGCGGATGCAGCGAAAGACGACTCGATATAGTCGTACGCGTCGCAGCAGGCAGTGCAGTTGCGTGGTCGTCCGTCACGTCAATCCCCTCGCGCGGTTCGTCCCAGTGCTCCAGATGCAGCACCTCCGAGGTATCCCACACGTACAGGGAAGAAGCGATGCGCCTCCGGACTGCTAGGTCCACGAGGAACAGAAGGCGCGAGCGTGGGGAAGGCGACGGCGACTGTTAAAGGCATCCAACACAGACCGCACGCCCTATCCCTTGCTTATATAGGCGTCCCCAATGAGCTCACGAGTTGCAAGCCCATTAGTAACCCTAAGCCTTGTCTAATTCGGGTCCAACCCGAATTAGGCTTTCAGCCTCTTAAGCGTGCGACCCTATAGGTTCACGCACACATTGACATGGGCCGAGTATTCCTACTCGCCCAATAGTTGACAGCGGCCTCTAGCAAGGCGTGACAACTCCTACGTGCACGCAAAGATCATATCAGACGAACCACTACGACCATATACAAGTTATTTCCTTTGCCACTCGATATATGGTTCAACTCGTGGGTTAACACTTAACCCAAGCACGGCCATGCATTTGTTGATCCAATCATTTGAGTGATCCAGTGATATCTCTCTCGAGTAGAGAGGGGCAAATTCCATCTTGATTGTCTATGTCTCATAGCATGCTTTCCGACCACCCGAAGACCAACTTTATAACTACCTAGTTACGAAGTAGCGTTTGACAGTCCCTAAATAGACCGTTTCATATCTTGAGTACATACCACAATCTCAGGTCTAAGGACATAATGTATATGACGTGAATAGAGACTTTCTCATATCAGGTCAGTCCAGCCTACATGTCTCACATGTGCCCACATTATTAGTTTGACATCTCCATGTCCATGACTTGTGAAACATAGCCATCAACTAATACATGTGCTGGTCTAATATTCAAGTGTGTTCTCACAAGAACGCCGACTAGGGACAACTTTAGAATAACCATTCAAGTAATTGAGTTCCACAAACAATTCACATAATTGCCAATCAATACAAGTTGTCTATAATGGATATTCAATGAATACTTTATTAATCATGGATACAATCAGAATATCATCATCTCATAATTAGCTCTAGGACATATTCCCAACAGGGGCCGCTTTTGTGAAGCTGTTTTTTAATCTCAGGCGCCAGGCAGCCACTTCGTTTTCACATTCGTGCAGACAGGGATGAAAACGATAAATCCCGTTTAGCCGTTCCGTTTTTACATTTATCGGTTCGCGTATAAAATTTGATATAAACTTAAGCAGTTGATATTATATATAGCAACATTAAAATATAAGGTTCTTCCGACAAATAGTAGTTCATTTTTTTTAAACGACGACGGGGGAGAGTTTCCCACCAAACTTCATTCAGAAACAGCCTCCGTAGAAACGTCGGCTACAGAAAGGCTCAGCTCGAAAGATTTCTCCATTCTTGGTGTCCCAGATTGTCCACAGTGGGGTGAGCAGCACAAATGGCCATAGTCCCCGGTCCAGGTGCGAAGGGATGGTAGCAGTCCAAAAGTCAGAAACTGTAAGGGTCGTCACATTCCGCAGCTTAATTTTGTCCCAAAGCTCCAAGCGAGATGAGCAAGAAAAGAAAAGATGGCCCCGGTTTTCTGGATGGAGAGAACATTGACGGCATATTTCATCTTCCAGGACATGCTTGGTGAGCAGGTTACACCGCGTACTCAATCTATCTCTCAAAAACAACCAGGCAAAATTTTTTAACTTTGTGTCAGTAAAGACAACGGTGGACTTGGTGTTAAGGATCTCGAACGCCAAAACCAGTGAGCTTATGAAATTTATTGACAAACTCTTCTCTGACGACCCTGCTCCTTGGAAAAAACTGGATCCTCCGAGATGCTGCGTCTTTTGACACCCCCCACTAATGGATCCCAGTCCTATTTGTGGAAAACTATTAGTGATGAACTTGATACTTACCGATCTATCACTTATGTGAATATCCACAATGGTGCTTCTACCTCCTTCTGGTTCGATCATTGGCTGCCAGGTGGTCCTCTTAACATCACCCACACTGCTCTCGTCTCCCACACTACCCGGCCTAATATATCGGTTCAGTGTGTTTTCCGGTCTAGGTTTGATTTGTGCCTTCGCCCAAGGTTAAATAATGTTGCTAGTGCTCAGCTAGCAGATCTGCTCTCTTGCATATAGGACATTGTTCTCACTGAGGAGCCAGATGGTCGGCGACGGACATTGTTGGTATTTCTTAGCGAAAGCAGCAAAGTCTGCAAGCGCATGGAATTCCATTGTAGCACTTCACCCGGAAGTATTTAGGGTATCGTATTTTCCACAAGGAACGGCGCGTAAAAAGGCCTCTTAACTAGTTGTCCCAGAGAGGCGAGATGAAGAGTAGCTTGGTTAGTGAGGTTATTCTAAGGATAGATCCTAAGGAAGGTAGCTCTGCCACTATAGACTTGCTTCGGGCATCGGATAACACCTGGTTTGCCAAGTGTTGCCGGCCTATAGCTCTACTCCGAACTCGGACGTGGGGGATTACAAAGGACGGACGAGACAAGGTCACTCCCCGCTGCCTACCACCTCAACCGTACGAGAACGGTGCAAACAACAGTAGCTTTAAGCCTAAACACCACGTCTAAGCTGTCAACTACGTACTCTAGTGTGTTGACAAGGCTTACCTGTTTCTGGGGTCCTTCTACTAGAGCTACCGCCACGAGGACGGCGTCGAACCCACAAGAATAAAGCGAACAAAGATAACTCACTTAAGAACTTAAATCCAAAGGGTTAAACACGAATTTCTTACTCCAAGTAGCAAGATGCCCGTGGAGGTACAAGCGCGGGGGGAGCCGACAACTCTGGCACTCCTCCACGTGGAAGACGATGCTCCCGGGAACTTTCGAAGAATTTTCTGCTAACTTGCTCCTCACTAGTCTACTAGTCTAGCTAGAAGCTAGTGGTAATGTGGCACACTCTTCTCTCTTCTCTCTTGTGTATCTTGAATGGAATGAATAAACGAGAGGGGTGAGAGCCTCCTTTTATAGGTGGAGAGGAGGGGCCTCTGTGCAAAATGCTTCTCCCCACTTAGAAGGTACCAAACCGACCTCACAACATCGGTTTCCCACCTTCCTTGTATGAGTGCAGCCAATGGTGGACCTTCACATGTCGCCGTGAACCGACTGACCAAAGCTGGGCCCGTTGGGAGCCAGAACTTGGGCGCGCGCCAGGCCTGGGTCGCGCGCCCCTCTTCCAGAGCCAAACATGCCCAAACTTGGGGACGTGCTCCTTCTGGCCTCCTGAGTTGGCCCATGTGGTGCACTCAGCCCAGTTTGGTTCCAAAGTGGGTATTTTTCCAATCCCTTGATTTTACGCTTCCTAGAAAGCGCATTCTGAATGGAAGTTATTGTACTTATTGTATGTTTCTGCAAAATAATAATTCTCCAAGTACAAGTGGAATTGGGTTAATAGCAAATACATATGTGCATGTAAATATTTATTTTTCCCTTTTTGGTCTTAAGTTGGCGGTGAAAAATAGCTGTTAAGGACTGCCAACAACTCCCACACACTTAGTCCTTTGCTCGTCCTCGAGTAAAGTTGTGAAGGACTAAGGTGGTTTATTCTCCAAAATGTTAACCTGCATACAGATTATTCCAAGCTTCACCCGAACCTGTGAGCATTCAAAGTGTTTAACAATTCTCTTGGGTAATTGAAAAATGGAACAACTTGGATTCAAGTCATCTCACTCTACTCCTGCTCAAAAACTTGGGTTTTTATTTGATTTTGATAAAGAAAAGATAGCTATGCTCCTCAAATGATACTCTCAAATCACTCTTATTTATGTATGGTTCCTCACCAAGGCATTATCGTCTTGATCATCCTACCTCTATAGGCTATATCTGGAGTTTTGGGTATGGATGAGAATTGCATACTTACCTTGCATATGTTGTCTCGTCAAACCCCAGATCCGTGGAGGGAAGCGTCATACTCCTAGATCGAGAAGTGCAAGTGTGTGGAATGTGAAAGATGTTTCCTATTTCTAAGTATTTTTGTACTCCATGCATCATGACTCTCTTTATTGGATGGATGATATGGTGGAGTATGAGCTATGAAAGGAAGTATACATATATTTTTTTGAACAAGGATTTCAATTTCCCGTTGTTTATTTCATCTATCTCTTATGCCCCTTGGCATGGATTTTTTTTATCTTTTTCTCTTTTTTTATTTCTCTTTTTTTTCTCATGCCCCTTGGCATGGACCCTTTTTTTTCTTTTTTTCATAGCTCATATCCTTTCTTGACATAAGAACTTTTTTGGATCGAGAGACATTATGATGGTAATGCGAGGAGTAAATTTTTTGAATGAGGAATGCATGGCTCTTAGGGTAAGGGTCGGCATTTTTATTTGGTGGAAAGGTGCGCAACTCTCAGAGTAAGAGTTGGCATATTTTTTTGGTGGATGAAGGGGTGCATGTTGGGCGCAACTCTCAGGGTAAGAGTTGGCATTTTATTTGGTGGGTGCATGTGAATCTCGATCTTGGGAGCATGAAACTTCTCTCGACATATATCACAGAGCTTGACAAAACTCAACACAAAGTAAGTAGCTATATGTAGAGTTCATATCAAGAAGCAACATATATGGCTTTGGCAGGAAATTCTTTATCATTGAGGAGCATGCTATTGCATTTTGATTTTGTAAAACAAATCCCAAGTCTATCGCTAGAGAAGGCAAGTTTCATATCATCCTACCATATCACATCATACATTTACTTAGAGTAAAATGGGGTCCCTACTAACTAGTTGCTCACAAGTCATGGGAATATTGGCGAGGAATAAAAAGTATGCAAGTTTTAAACAATTGGTAGAACAGGATTGGAGTGCCACATTTTTAGTTTGGTTTTTATTTGAAAACCACTAGATAAATAAGGAGTGAGTAAAAGTGCACAAACCATAGTTGATCATGATGAACAATTGCACATCTTTTCTTGGAGGTGAGTGTGACACCTCCCCCACACTTGTTTTTGTACCTATTCTTTATTTTGTAGATAGAAAAAGAATACAAAAACAAGTGTAGATATTCTAACAATATGATATATTATTTTATTTGACTTGTGATAAAATTATTTCGAGCGAGGTTACTTGTTAAAATCAATTAATTTTATTACATCTATATTTTCTTTAAAATTGTATGAAGGCTCAAAGAAAACTTTTAAGCGTTGACCGTTTACCTTAGAGATATTATCTTTGTCGTCTTGGATCGTGATGGCGCCATGTGATGATGTGCTGATGACGGTGTACGGTCCTTTCCATTTGCTCCGAAGTTTTCCTTCACCGAAGAGTTTGACTTTGGAGTTGAATAGAAGAAATTTATCTCCTTCCTTGAACTCGTTTTTCTTGATTCGGTGATCGTGCCATTTCTTGGTTCTTTCTTTGTACAGCTTGGCACTATGATAAGCCTTCTGCCTCCATTCTTCTAGCTCTGAAATTTGCTTTTGTCGGTTTCTGCCGGCCAATGTTTCGTCCATATTCCATCTCTTTATTGCCCAGTAAGCTCTATGTTCAAGCTCGACTGGCATGCCGATGGGGGTTTTGTAAGCTGTCCTGTATGCCCACAGTGTATCAGGTAGCTTGTCCTTCCAACCTTTCCCCATTTAATTGACCATTTTCTGCAAGATGTTCTTGATCTGCTTATTTGAGGTTTCTACCTGACCGCTTATTTGAGGATGATAGGGTGTGGCTATGTTGTGCTTTGCTCCAAGCTCCTTCAAAAAGTGGCGGAAGGTCTTATCAACAAAATGAGACCCTCCATCACTTATTACCATTTTGGGTGTTCCGAAGCAAGGGAAGATCTCTTCATGAAACATCCTTTTTTCATGCTTGGCATCAGCAACTCTACATGGCAAGGCCTCCACCCACTTAGATACATAGTCAATAGGCCAGCAGGATGTACTCGCTGTCATGGGACTTTGGGAATGGTCCCATGAAGTGAATGCCCCATACGTCAAATATCTCAATTTGAAGGTTGTAGTGTAGGGCCATTGCGTTACGAGCAGTGATGCTGCCTTGCAACTGACATTTGCGACACCTTTTGATGAACTCTTTGGTGCCTTCATACATCATCGACCAGAAGAACCCACACTGCCAGATTTTGGCTTGTGTGCGGAATACTCCATAGTGGCCTCCGTATGGTGCTGCATGGCATTTTTCTATGATTTGCATCGCTTCTGCTATTGGTACGCACCTCCTCAGCAGTCCATTAGAACACACCCTGTATTGGTATGGGTCATCCCAAAGGTGATGTCTACTCTCAACTTGGAGCTTCTTTCTGTCTTCCCCTGGTGGTACATATCCTGCAACCATGAAATTCATGATGTTCGCGTACCATGGGTCGATATCTGTCACCTTTAGCAGCATGTCATCGTGTAGGAAGTTGTTCTTTGGTAATTCCTGCAGGTTAGCGACTTGCATACATGACAAAGGATTTGAAACAATATTTTCTATTTCATTTCTATCTTTTATTTTAAGGTCAAATTCCTGGAGTAGAAGAATCCATCGTATTAATCTAGGTTTAGCATCTTTCTTAGTGAGCAAGAATTTGAGCATAACATGATTGGTGTAAACAATAACTTTTGCTCCCACTAAGTAAGATCTAAACTTCTCAAAAGCAAAAATGACTGCCAAGAGCTCTTTTTCTGATATAGAGTAGTCAAGTTGAGCTCCTGTTAACGTCTTGCTAGCATAAGAGATCATGTGATGCTTCTTGTGTTTGGTTTGGCCAAGGGCCACCCCAACCGTACAGTCACTAGCATGACACGTGATCTCAAAGTGTAGCAACCAATCTGGAGGTTGGAGGATTGGTGCTGAGATGAGTGCTTTCTTCAGAGTGTGGAAGGAATCTAAGCACTCATCCGTGAACTTGAAAGGTGCATCCTTAGCTAACAGGTTCGTGAGGGGCCTAGAGATTTGTGAAAAATCTTTGATGAAACGTCTGTAAAACCCCGCATGACCTAGGAAGCTATGAATTCCTCTCACGTTCACAGGGGGTGGTAGTTGCTCAATAATTTCAATCTTGACTTTGTCTACCTCAATCCTCCTCCCGGACACAAGGTGTCTAAGGACGATGCCCTCAGGGACCATGAAATGGCACTTTTCCCAATTAAGTACCAGGTCCTTTTCTTGGCATCATTGCAAGACTTTGTCCAACTTCTCAAGATAGTGATCAAAAGTTTTTTCATAGACTGAGAAATCTTCCATGAAAACTTTCATGATCTCTTCAATCATGTCTGAGAAAATGGACATCATGCACCGTTGAAATGACGCGGGTGCATTACACAACCCGAACGACATTCTACGATAAGCGTATGTTCCATACGGGCATGTAAAGGTTGTCTTGCTTTGATCATCGGGGTGGATGGGAATTTGATGATATCCCGAATACCCATCAAGAAAGCAAAAGAAAGAGTGCTTCGCCAGCCGTTCTAACATCTCGTCAATGAAAGGCAGTGGGAAATGGTCTTTCTTTGTTGCTGAGTTGAGTTTTCGGTAATCTATGCACATTCTCCACCCTGTGATGGTCCATTGTGCAACTAACTCATTCTTGCTATTTTCAACGACCGTCATGCCTCCTTTCTTTGGGACCACATGTGTAACAACCCGAAAATTCGAACTACAAAATTTTTCGACAAAACCTC
>CM041639.1:34885485-34899935 GCA_023333625.1 Bothriochloa decipiens | reverse complement strand
ACAGTTGGCGCGCCAGGTAGGGGAGCCGCGTGTCACTAACGATTTCCTGCCATTTTTTCGGATGGGCGATTTTGTTTCACCACTTCCGCACACTACGGTGATCTAGTTCGGGAGCCTGGAGTTCATGACCCTCGGCCAGGGCTACGACGTGACCCTGCTCTCGATCAGTGACCCGAACGGATGTCGTGGTACGCCCCCACGTTCATGGGGAGCCGCTCACCAGTCTCATGACCACGCTTCCACATTCAGAAGGAGGCACGGTCGGCGCCGTCATCGCCGTCAACCCAAGTCAAAAAGGGTCCCCGCCGCTTTCTCCACGCCCCTGACCGGAGATGAGAAACCTCTTGTTGAGGGAGTATCTGATCCGAGTTTAGAGGCAGAGGGCCAATCGGCAGGATCCCAGCACAACCCCGACTCCACCTTCACCATGCGCTCGTCGGGGAAGTGCGACAAAACCTCCGCTCGATCGAGCTCGCTTCCGCACGGGTTGTTAGAGCGTCATCGGTGGTCTTCGACCGACTCCAATAATCCCACGATGACGACTACGACAGCAACCCACTCCAACACGAGCGCATTGGAGGACCGCCCAGACACCCTTCTCCGTGTGATGACGGACGTGGGGACTGTCACACCGGCCTCCGAGGGTTTGGCTTTCGCAAGAGCGCCCAGCCCCCGGAGGTACACCGTCGGCATACTCCGACAGCTGCTGTAGGAGGAGGCGCGGGGGCAATTCCCCGTCTTCTACTGCGGCGACCCTGACTCTGACTCTGATCACTGGGATCCTACCCGAGAGTGCCTCTACATCGACGGTGGCGTCGACTCCGATCAGGAAACCATCGATCCAGCGGCCGCGGCGTCTACCGTCGTGGCGAGAGACGCTCCCCCCAGAGCAGAGGACCAACAACCAGATGCACCCCGAGAAGCGAGCCCTTGTCCTGGCGAGCAGGACGCGCAGATGGCACAGATTCGGGAGTTGCAGGCGAAGCTTGCCGACGAGCAGGAACGCTTGCGCTTACTCGAGCTGACCCTCGAACAAGAGCGGTGACCGCTCGGCGGTAGAGCCCGAGCTAGGGCCCGAGAGGTCAACCGGCAGATCATCGAGGAAGGAGTACCCGAGCAACCCGTCCACCGTTATCCCCGAGCAAGCCAGAACGTTGTTGCGGCGGCTATGCTCCTCCGCAATATGCCCGCACCATCCAACTCGCAAGCTCGGCGGATACAACGCGAGGTCGAGGGTCTCCTCCAAGTTGCTGCTGCCCAACAAGCCGAGAGCTCAGCCTCGAGGCATCGAGGAGCTGCCTCCGAGCCTCAGGTCGAGCCCTCCCGGCCAGAGAGGGAGGGCTTGGTCGATCAGGGGGTGGCCCCCCCGACAGAAGAAGAACCCGGCCTGAGAGCCTATCAACGATGACCGCGCTCCCCGCGACGCGCGCCTCGACATTGTCGAGAACCGCAGACGCAAGCATGGGGATGCCGAGGATCGTGGGTACAGCGCCCATCGTGGAGGGCGTTACGACAGCGAAGAAGACCAACAGGCCCCAGAGCCACCGGGCCCCCGGGTCTTCAGCAGGAGGATCCGCTGCGCCCAACTGCCTGACAAGTTTTGACCCCCCACGAGCCTCGTCAAATATAATGGCGAAACCAATCCCGAGCTCTGGCTAGCCGACTTCTGGTTGGCTTGTCAGGCGGGCGGGGCGCGCGACGATCATGCCATCATACGTCACCTTCCCCTGTTCTTGTCCGACACCGCGCGTAGGTGGCTCGAGGAACTTCCCCCTACCAGATTCGCACTTGGACCGACCTTGTCCGTATCTTCGAGGGGAATTTCAAAGGTACCTACGTGCGTCCCGGAAACTCCTGGGAACTGCGCAACTGCAAGCAAAAGCCAGGGGAGTCTCTCCGCGACTTTGCTCGATGATTCTCCAAGCTCCGCACCGAGCTGCCCCACATCTCCGACCTCGACGTCGTTCTAGCATTTGTTGCGGGTACAACCTGCAAGGACCTAGTTCGCGAGTTAGGGCGTAACCGCCCCGACACCGTCGATGAGCTTATGGATGTGGTCGCCAATTACGCGGCTGGCAAGGAGGCCGTCGGCGCTTTCTTCAGCGACGTGAAGGACAAGGGAAAAACACCGGTAGCCGACAACGCCGGAGGCTCGAGCAAAGGGTCGAAGAGAAATAACAAGAAGAAGAAAAATCAACAAGGCAAGCGGGAGGCTGCAGAAGATGATCTCGTCGCTGCAACCGAACGCAAAAGACCTCGAGGTCCCCCCACGCCCCCCGAGGGCGCCATCTTCGACAAGATGCTCGAGGAGCCCTGTCCTTACCATAAGGACGGGGCAAGGCACAAGCTTAAGGACTGCCACATGCTTCGAAGGCACTTCGAGCAAGTGGGTGTGAAGAAAGGTGACGACAAGAAAGACCAAGGCGGCGGTGAGGGAGACAACGGGGAAGACGGAAAATTCCCCGAAGTCTATGACTGCTACATGATCTACGGGGGGCCTTCGACCCAGCTCACGCCCCGACAGCGTAAGCGGGAGCGTCGAGAGGTCTTCTCCGCTCGTGTCGTGACACCTCACTACCTCGACTGGTCTGATGCGCCCATCACGTTCGACCGCGATGACCATCCGGATCAAGTCCCCAACCCCGGGGCCTATCCGCTCGTCGTCGACCCGATCATCATCAACACCCGCCTCTCGAAGGTCCTCATGGACGGCGGCAGTAGCTTAAACGTCATCTACCTCGAGACCCTCGACCTCCTGGGAGTCAGGAGGCACCAGCTTCGACCCAGTGCTGGGGGGTTCCATGGCGTCGTGCCAGGGAAGAAGGCTTTCCCCGTCGGCCGTATCGAACCCCTATCTGTTTTGGCACCCCTGCCAACTTCAGGAAAGAGCCCCTCACCTTCGAGGTGGTCGGGTTTCACGGAACGTATCACGCCATCATCGGCCGACCGGGCTACGCGCAGTTCATGGCGATCCCAAACTACACCTACCTCAAGCTCAAGATGCCAGGACCCAAAGGCGTCATCACTGTCGCCTCCTCCTACGAGCACGCGTACGACTGCGATGTCGAATGCGTCGAATATGGGGAGGCCGTCGAGCAAAATGCCATGATAGCCGCGACCCTCGAGCACCTCGCCGACGAGATGCCAGATCCCATGCGACACGCCGGCAACTTCGAGCCAGCACAAGACACCAAGAAAGTCCCCCTCGACCCGAGCTGCCCATGCGAGAAGGTGCTAACGATCAGCGCCGACCTCGAGGACAAATAGGAAGTCATGCTCGTCGACTTTCTCCACGCGAACGCCGATATGTTTGCGTGGAGTCCTTCGGATATGCCGGGCATACCGAGGGAAGTCGCCGAGCACGCCTTGGAAATCCGGGCCGGGTCCAGACCGGTGAAGCAACGCCTGCGCCGCTTCGACGAGGAGAAGTGCAGGATCATCAGCGAGGGGGTACACAAGCTTTTGGCGGCTGGATTCATCAAGGAAGTTCATCACCCCGAATGGTTAGCTAATCCTGTGTTAGTTAAGAAAAAGAATGGAAAGATGCGAATGTGTATTGACTATACTAGTTTAAACAAAGCATGTCCTAAAGTTCCGTTTCCTTTACCACGCATTGATCAAATTGTCGACTCTACCGCGGGGTGTGAAACCCTCTCGTTCCTCGATGCTTACTCCGGCTACCACCAAATTAAGATGAAAGAGTCCGACCAGCTCGTGACTTCCTTTATCGCACCTTTTGGCATGTACTGCTACGTGACAATGCCCTTCGGCCTCTGAAACGCCGGGGCAACGTATCAGCGGTGTATGCTCCATGTCTTCGGTGAACACATAGGCGACACGGTCGAAGCCTACGTCGATGACATCGTGGTCAAGTCCAAAAGAGCGGACAACCTCATCCGAGACCTCGAAATCGCGTTCGGGTGCCTTTGAGCCAAAAACATAAAACTCAATCCCGAGAAATGTGTTTTCGGAGTGCCTCGGGGCATGCTCCTCGGATACATCATCTCCCAACGCGGGATCGAGGCCAACCCCGAGAAGGTGGCGGCCATCACGCGAATGGGGCCGATTCGGGATCTCAAGGGCGTGCAGAGGGTCACGGGCTGTCTCGCGGCCCTCAGCCGCTTCGTCTCACGTTTAGGGGAGAAGGCCATGCCTCTGTAGCGTCTCTTGAAAAAATCCGAGCGATTTACGTGGACCGCGGAGGCCAAGGGGGCCCTCGACGAACTCAAAGCCAAGCTGACGTCCACTCCGATCCTCGTCCCTCCTCGACCAGCAACGGCGACTGAACCGCCTGAGCCCCTCCTCCTCTATGTCGCCGCAACCACCCAGGTGGTCAGCGCGGCCATAGTGGTGGAGAGGCAAGAGGAAGGACACGCCTTGCCAGTCCAGCGGCCGGTTTACTTCGTCAGCGAAGTGCTTTCGGAAACAAAAATCCGCTACCCACAGGTGCAGAAGCTGCTCTACGCCATCGTCCTTACGCGTCGCAAGCTCCAACATTACTTCCTCGGCCACCCGGTTACTGTGGTATCCTCGTTCCCCTTGGGGGAGATCATCCATAACCAGGAGGCTGCTGGAAGGATTGCCAAGTGGTCGGTCGAGCTGATGGGCGAGACCATCACCTACGCACCTCGGAAGGCCATCAAGTCTCAAGTGCTGGCGGATTTCGTCGCCGAGTGGACCGACACTCAGTTGCCACCAGTCCAAATTCAAGCCGAGCTATGGACGATGTACTTCGACGGGTCGCTCATGAAGACAGGAGCAGGTGCGGGCTTGCTCTTCATTTCACCCCTCGGAGTCCACATGCGCTACGTCATTCGCATCCACTTTGCCGCTTGTAACAACGTCACGGAGTACGAGGCACTTGTCGCCGGATTACGAATCGCCCTTGAACTCGGGGTCTGACGCCTTGACATTCGAGGCGACTCGCAGCTAATCATCGACCAAGTGATGAAGGCCTCGAGTTGCCATGACGCCAAGATGGAAGCATACTGCAACGAAGTGCGCAAGTTGGAAGACAAATTCCACGGCCTCGAGCTTAGTCATATCGCTCGACGATACAACGAAGCCGCGGATGAGCTCGCGAAAATCGCATCGACTCGAGGTACGGTCCCTCCGGATGTGTTCTCGAGGGACCTCTTCGAGCCCTCCGTCGATTTGAGCTCGGGGGCTTGCTCTACGCCCTCGAAGCTCCACCGCATGACCTCGATCGGGGCCCCCTCGATCGGGGCCCAGGTTATGGAGATCCAGGAGACATCTCCTCCGTCGAACCCGCCACCGGATTGGCGAGCCCCTTTACTCAACTGCCTCATTCGGGGAGAACTTCCGGAGGACCGGACCGAAGCTCGACGGATCGCGCGACGAGCCAAGTCCTACGTCATCTACGGTGATGGCAAGGAACTCTACAGGCGAAGCCCTTCGGGCGTTCTTCAACGCTGCATTACCATCGAGGAAGGCAGGAGGCTCCTCGAGGACATACACTCGGGAGCCTGCGGCCACCACGCAGCACCAAGGACCCTCGTAGGCAATGCTTTTCGACAGGGTTTCTACTGGCCGACCGCCGTTTTCGACGCCACGAACATCGTCCGCTCATGCAAAGGGTGTCAATTCTACGCCAAGCAGACGCACCTCCCAGCTCACGCCCTACAAATGATCCCCATCACCTGGCCGTTTGCGGTCTAGGGGCTGGATCTTGTGGGGCCTATCAAGAGGACGACCAAAGGATACACGCACCTGCTCATTGCCGTCGATAAGTTTACCAAATGGATCGAGGCCTGGCCCATTAGCAACATCCGCTCCGAACGGGCGGTCGAGTTCTTCACTGACATCATCCATCGCTTCGGGGTCCCGAACGTCATCATCACCGACAAAGGCACGCAGTTCACCGGCAAGAACTTCTTGGATTTTTGCGATCGCCATCACATCTGTGTGAATTGGTCCGCGGTTGCGCATCCTCGAACTAACGGCCAGGTCGAGCGCGCCAATGGCATGATTTTGCAGGGCCTCAAGCCAAGGATCCTCAAACGCCTCGGCAAGCACGGAAAAAATGGGCCGCGGAGTTGCCATCGGTCCTATGGAGCTTAAGGACAACACCTAGTCGAGCCACGGGGTTCACCCCATTCTTCTTGGTCTATGGGTCCGAGGCCGTCCTCCCCACTGACCTCGAGTATGGTTCCCCTCGACTAAAGGCGTACAACGAGCAAACCAACGAAGAAGCCCTTGCAAACGCCATCGACCAGGTCGAGGAGGCTCGAGACATGGCGCTACTTCACTCCGCGAGGTATCAGCAAAAACTTCAACGCTACCACGACAAGCACGTGCGCCCGAGGGACCTCCAAGTTGGAGACCTCGTCCTACGTCGACGGCAGAGCAACAAAGGACGTCACAAGCTGACGCCGCCATGGGAAGGTCCATTCGCCGTAGCTGAGGTGCTAAAGCCCGGGACGTACAAGCTCGCTAACGACAAAGGCGAAATCCTCACCAACGCGTGGAACATCGAACAGCTACGTCGTTTCTACCCTTAGGGCACCAGTGCCCTTGTACATTCTCGCATGTCTTATACATTTCCGCATGACAAATATAAGGTTCGATTATAAGTTCAAACTTGTTATTGTACATGCAAGAGGTAGCCTCGACCCTGTCTCACCAGAGTCGAGCCTCCCTCGGGGGCTAACGGGGGAACCCCCTAAGTTCCTAAAAAATACGAACGATTTTTTCGCATGCCCCCCTCTTTTTGCTTCCCAACTAAGTTGACAACGCCTCGGACTCCCTAGGGGTCGAGGGTTGTCGAGCCGGAGCTTTCCTACGCTTCCGGGCTACGGTACCTCCACTCGCTCCCCCCCTCGAGGGATACGAGTTCACGTCGAACGCTCAGTCGAAATGCAAAAGTGAGGCGAGCAAAACTCGAGCGCTTCTTCTTTCTTACACCTCGATACGCTTCGTGACTAAGTAGAAAACGCCTCGAACTCCCTTGGGGTCGAGGGCTGTCGAGCCGGAGCTCTCCTACGCCTCCGGGCTACGGTACCTCCACTCGCTCCCCCCTCAAGGGATACGAGCTTGCGTCAAAAACTTAGTCAAAAAAGCAAAGTCTAGGTGAGAAGAAAGCAGAAAAGGCTCGAAAGTAAAACGACAAATCACATTACGATAGATGCATTCATGTTCAAAAAGGGCTTTCGAAGCCACATAGAATATAATTTACAAAAAACTAATTCATTACATGGGCACCCTCGCCCAGTCTTGCCCTACAGGCTTGCCCCGTCGCCGCCCTCCTCGACATGGTACCCTCCATCCGCCGGGGGAGGACTTCGTCCTCGAACAACTTCCCCAGCTCTCCCCCCGGCCTCTCGGCGTCGTTGATGAGCCCTCGGCAGCGCTCATCATTCTCGGCGTCGGTCTTCGAGATGTCAGGAACAAAGCCTTGGGCCACCACGTTCATATCAAAAACGAAGCCGGAGGAGACCACTGCAAGCGCCCGCTTCACACCAGTGTGAAGCGCCTCCCGCACGCGATCGCGAAGGGTGGCGTCGAGGTAGTAGATCCGGTCCACGAGCGCGGCACCCGGGATGTCTTCTTCGGCACCCTCGACGGGCCCGACCTCCCAGAGGGCGCAGAGCCCATCGAGGGCAACCCGGAGCCGACCAAGAAGCGCCCCCTCTGCCGCAAGGCTCTCCTGCAGCGCCTTGGCGGTGTTCTGGGTTGCAAGCAGCTCGGACTCGATGCCTGAAACACAAAGCAAGAATTTGATAAACCATACGGAAAGAACAAAGATCAAAAACCCTTTGAGGAACTCACCAGCACAGCGAGTCTCGAGGGCGTTGCGATCCCCCAGCACAGCGTCGCGCTCCCCCCGAGCCTCGTCCCGCTCCCGCTGGGCCTCTTTGAAGGCTCGGGTCACCTCCGTCTTCTCGAAGCGGAGGGTCTCGAGGGCGCCACCAGCTAGGATGATGGCCTGCTCCTTGTCCTAGAGGGTGGCCTTCATTGCCCCGAGCTGGGTTTCCAGGTCGGCGGCACGGCTCTTCTCCTCCTGGACCAAGGCGAAGAGGGCGTTGCGCGTGGCGGAGACTTCAGCGAAGCTGGCCTCGAGCGAACGAATGCGCTCCACGGAGCTCTAAGCCTCCAACATGAGCAGCTCGACACGCTCCTAGGCTCGGACGCTCTCGACCCTGGCCTTCTCCGATTCGGCCTTTGCCGCGTCAGCCTCCTCCTTGGCACGCTCGAGCTCCCCCTCGAGGCGGGCGGCTTCCCCTCGAGCGGCGTCGGAGTCCGCCTTTGCCCGGGCGGCCTCCTCTTTGGCCTTGGCGGCCTCCTCCCTCGTCTGCTTCAGCTCCTCCTCGAGCTCGGCCGCCCTACTCTGCGCAGAGCGGCCGGCCTCGAGTTGGCGAAGCACTTCCTCCCGGCTGTTGTGCGTTTCGTGGAGGAAGACTGACTTGGAGTAGGACCGCCTCCGCACCACCTGGGGATAGGAAATCGAGGGTTAAGGCATCCCATACGAAAGAACTTAAAAAACTACATATGGCCTAACACAGCGACTCACCGCGAGGTTCCGGTCAAGGCCTTCGGCGAGCTCGGCGCCCAGTTTCAGCAAGTGCCGCAGCCACGCCCGGGACCGCTCGGCCTCCTCCCAGCACTCGACCTCCGCCGGGTCGTTCATCTCGATCCCCGGAGCGCTGGAATCACCGAGTTCTCGGAGCATGATGCGCTCCTTGCCCCAATGCGGAAGGACCATCTTGACCTTGGCTCGCGCCAAGGACTCGATCTCCTCCACCACATCGCCCGAAACACCGTAGCCCACGGCCAACTCCCCCGGGATGCGGAACTCTGACGCGGCGAGGGCACTCCTCAGCCCGGGGTCGGACGTCGACCTCCTCAGCACGCCGACAGCCGCCGTCTCCTCCGGCTGCTCCGTCGACGGTTGTGGTGCCTGATCCGGTGCTGCTTCCGGCGCCGTCAGAGGCAGCGAAGGTGTGGAGGCCGTCGCTTCACCCAACGCCACGACTTGTGGAGCCGGTGGGACCACCGCCGGCGCGTCTTCTGTCGGGCTCGGTACCAAGGCATCCTCCGGTGGCGCCCCCGGCAGCCATGGGACCGTCGACGCCTTCGACGCCGTTTCTTGTTCGGCCAGCAACTCGTCAAAAGTAATCACGGACACCCATTGTTTGGGCAGTCCGGAAGTCGCTTCCGCCTCAGACGTCTCGGGCGGTTGCTGCGCCGGCGGGTCCGGCAGCGCCGCATCCCCCGGCGACGTCTGCTGCGCCTGCTGATGCTGGGGCTGGCCCCCAGTTTTCTCCTCCTCCTGCTGCGGCCGTGGCGGCTCCGCTTCTTGCAGGGCCCCCTGCTCCTGCTCCCTCCGGGCCTCGAGCTCGCGCAGCCCCGCCGGCCAGGGCCCCCGCTCTCCCGTCGAGGGGGAAGGGTCGAGGTCTCCTCACCCTCGAGGTCCACGACGATGACCTCCTCTCCCGGCTCATGGCCCTCGGGGGCTCCCGCCTTGGGTGCGGGGATCGAAGCCTCCGGACCACCAGGAACGGAAGCCCCCGACGTCGGGGCGCCGCCTCCTGGTGCCGGGTCGAGCTCGAGGGCTGCAGGCGGTGACGTCAAGGAGGCGCTCCCTCCCTCATGCGTCCTCCCAGGCACGGAGTCGCCACCTGCCGCGGCCCCCGGGACGCTCGACCCTGCAGCAGGAGTGGAACCCGTCAGCCTACCGCGCGCCATAGCACCTAGGGCTGAGGACAACCACTTGGCTTCCCACGGGGCCAAGGGCCTCGACGACGCACCTGTAGCCGGGACCTCCATCTTCGTGGCTGCATCCATCTTGAGCCGCTTGGCCGGCGTGAGAGACGCCTCCTCGATCTGGCGCTTGGGCCTGAATGGAAAGCAAAACGGCAAAAAGTTTATTAAAGCGCACAAAGACGACGCAACGAAAAGAAAACGTTTCAACGGCACTTACCCGAAGGGTATAGAGGCCTTTCGGGCACCCCTCGAACTGCCCGCAGATTTCGAGACCCCTCCCGAAGCCGAGCTCTTCACAGGGCTGGGGCTGCTCGGGGCCGTCGATGAGGTCGCCGCGCTTCCCTGCTTCGACGGGACCTCCTGGGCACGCCTCTGCTCCGCGCGCGCCGACGACTGGGATCGGGTCTCCCGGATCAAAGTGGGTGGGCTCCCGCCTCGAGTACGATGCTAGGTGGGTGATCCCCCTCGAGGAGAGGCCTCGGCCCCCCTTTTTCCACATCGGCGCTCCGAGGCCGACGCCGCCGGCTGAGGGGCGCGCTGCTCCGCCACCTCCTCCTGCACGAAGGGGCGGTCAGCATGGGAGGATTCCGACAGGATGCGATCGAGGCACCCCTCCACCCCCTCGACATCATCACTGTCATCATCATCATCTTCATCTCCATCAGAGGGAGACTCCTCCAGGAGCCTGTCGCGCCTCTGCTCAGCGCGGCGCTTCGCGAGCCTTTCGCGCTCCCGGAGCTTCTTGGCTTTCTTTTTCTCCTCCTCGTCCTTACTCCGCTTCTCTTGCTGGGCGGTGAAGCGTCTTACCTGACGATCGGGAGCGTCCTCCCTCAGTGGAGGCCTCGATCTCCGGTAGTCGATTCTCCCCTGCGCAAAGACGTTTAGTCACAGGGACATACGAAAGGGGAGGAGGGGGGAAGAACTCGAAGGGCACGAGCCGGGGCACTCACCAGGTCGAGGCAACCCTCCTCCGGCCGCATGGGGAGACAGTTGACGTCTTCCACCCTGAACGAGCCAGAAACCATCCCCTTTACCCGCGTGATGACTTCCGAGGTGGACGGCCTCTCGCCGGACATCCGGCATCTCCTGAGAAGCTCGTGCGCCGCCGAGGGGAGCATCTCGTCCAACCGCAACGGGCGCTCCATCAGAGGGAGCACCCGTCGATTGTGAAAGGCCAAGGCGACCATCCCCGCCGTCAGGCCCGCTTCTCGAAGGGTCCTCATCACGACGACGAGGGGGTGAAGCCGACGCTGAAGGTCTCCCGCGACACCGAATGGCCAATTGTATGGACGCTCGGCGATGAGCCGCCCGGTGTACGACGGGAGATAGCCGCCGTCGTTGCGAAGATAGAACCACTGCTCATCCCACCGGGAGTGGTTGGTCGCCAACCCGGTGGGGATGTACTCGCATGGCTCCTCCGACCTCCCGGTCTTCAACGCGAAGTTGAGGCATCCCGCTCTGATGATTCGCCTTACTCCGACCGACACCGGGGAGGCGAACCACTCCCCCTTGTAGAGGTGGAGCCATAGCTCCCAATGTGGCCCCATTCCGAGATAGCCCTCGCAGACGGCCATGAAGATGGCGGCGTTGGAGATGGCGTTGGGGAAGAAATGGTGGAGCTCGACGCCGTAGTAGTTCATCAGCCCCCGCATGAACTCGCTTGGGGGAACGCCGAACCCGTGCCGATGGAACTTGAGGAAGCTCACCACATACCCCTCCGGCGGATTTGGCTCTTCGTGGTCCCTGGGCGGCGCAATCCACTCTGGCCGATTCGAATCCGTGATGGGGCGGAGAAGTCCTTCTCTCACCAGCTCGGTCAGCCTCTCCCGCGTCATGGTCGATGGGCGCCAGGGCTCGGCGGGCTAGAGGACTGGGGCCATGGTGGCGGCGGCGGCACAGATCTGCTCGGTGGGCGCGGCGGCGGCAACAACAGCACGAATCTCCTCGGCAGACGGTCGACCAGGAAGGTTCCCAATCGCGACTTCTTGCTCTAAGTTTTTATCCTCACACGCGCAGGAAAGCAGGAGCTCGGCAGAATGGCAAAGGTGGGAGCGAACGCCCGTCCCCCTCCGTTTTTATACTCGGGAAGAGCAACGGGCGGAGCCCGGCGGCAGGGAAAAGGTAATTTCCCGCAATTAATGCGTTTACCTGACCGTTCCCCCCTCGACCCCCGACCGGACACACGCGTCACACCTCTGACCGAGAGCTGTTGCTCGGGCCCGCCACGATCGTACCGCTAAGCCCTTCTCCTCAAAAGGCGTGCCCAACGGTAAGAAAAAAGAACCGTCACTCGCTAACGGAGTTTTCTACATAAGGTAAAACGCACCTCGAAGTCTCGAGGGAGCGAAGGCCGGTCCTCGAGTGAGGGCTTAACGACCGCCCTTGAGCACCGCAAAAGAGCGGGCTCCGACCCCGCCTCGAAGTCTCGAGGGAGCGAAGGCCGGTCCTCGAGTGAGGGCTTAACGACTGCCCTTGAGCACCGTAAAAGAGCGGGCTCCGACCCCGCCTCGAAGTCTTGAGGGAGCGAAGGCCGGTCCTCGAGTGAGGGCTTAACGACCGCCCTTGAGCACCGTAAAAGAGCGGGCTCCGACCCCACCTCGAAGTCTCGAGGGAGCGAAGGCCGGTCCTCGAGTGAGGGCTTAACGATCGCCCTTGGGCACCGTAAAAGAGCGGGCTCCGACCCCGCCTCGAACTCTCGAGGGTGCGAAGGCCGGTCCTCGAGTGAGGGCTTAACGGCCGCCCCTGAGCGCCAAAAGAGAATGATTACTCGTCGACAGAGATTTCCACGAGAGGAGAAAATGAGCTCTGACCCTATCTCAAAGTCTCGAGGGAGCGAAGGCCGGTCCTCGAGTGAGGGCTTAACGGCCGCCCTTGAGCACCAAAATCGGGCTCCGGCCCTAAGTCTCGAAGGAGCGAAGGCTGACCCCACGAACAAGGTTCGACAGCCGCCCTCGAGCACCCGAGTCAGGGGTGACCAAGGGGGAGCCAACACGAGGCCCTGCTCGAGAACAAACTCTTGAGACCCCTTTGGACGCATCCAAGGTGAAACGCTACGGACTTTATGGAATCCCCCCGAAGGGAGGCATCGAGCCGCCGAGACCTATCGAATGGAATCGGAATCCATAGGACCATTGCGTTTTGCTTTAATGAGACCGCCTCCGGGCCTCCTGCCGACCTCTATCGAACGAGGAACGGGCTCTCGCTTGGATTTTCTCGTTACCAGCTCACTGAGAACTTCGCGGCTCGCCCTATCGGGGGTAGTCCGATGCTTCTCGCCTCACATCCGATCGAAAGGACTCGTGAGAAGAATGCCGAGGCCAGCAACGCCCCAGCCGCACGAGGCTCGGGGGCTCGCCTATGTCCGGCGCCCCTCAACGAAAGAGGGTCGAAAATCCCCCGAGGGCTCCCCTCGGTAAAACGCTACGACTCCAGTTCAGGCCTAGACCCGACTGGACGAGCACCCTTTAACTAAATATAAAATAAAGCCCTCACAGGAGTCTTTCAACTCCTACGAGGCCTCGGGGGCTACCCCCGCGGGGGTCGCTCGTGCGCCCCCCGCGAAAAAATCTGAATCACGTCTCATTCCTAAATTCCTGACCCCCTCCCCGAGTGACATCACTCGCGCAGGGGCTCGGGGGCTACTGTCGATACCCTGGAAACGGGTATCCCAGACCCCTTGCTTAACAAACTAAAACCCCGCAAAATCAGCATCTTGACCCCTCCGATAACCTCCCGCGCTAACGTACGAAGGCCCACAGGCTGAGACGCATCGGACTGGCCCGCGAACGAACAACGACGGCCCATAACCAAAGCCTGCTCAAGAGGCTAACGAACGGACTAGTACTGTATAACCGAGAGGTTACCGAATGGACCAGTACTGTCCACCCGAGAGGATACCGAACGGACAAGTACTATATACGCGAGGGTACGATTCGAGCGACCCCTCGAGGACGGAACTTCATCCTCCGAACGAGCCTGCCCTCGAGGACGTAACTTCGCCCAGCGAACGAGCCTCCCCTCGAGGACAGAACTTCGCCCGGGCGAATGGGCGGCCCTCGAGGACAGTGCACCCCTCGGCCACCAACTCCCCCGTACGGATCCGAGCGCATTTAATGCGATCTATCTACCCTCGCCTAACCGCATGGCCACAGTTACGATAACAGTTACAGGCGTGGCGGTCAGATCTACTTTTACCGCCCATGCCCCGGAATCCCGCCAGTCATATTACGCTGTTGCGCCATACCGAGCGCTGTGCCACGACCCGCACCGCCTCGAGAAGTATAAACTAACATGTTTTCCGTATTTTCCGGGATCCGATCTTATCCAGCGAAGCTCGACCTCCTCGGCACGACCCCCTCGGCTCCGGCCAGGACCCTCGACCGTCGCCCCTCGACTTCACCGAGCGAACCCTCGAGCTGAACTTCAAACAACTCCCGATGCGACGGCTGCAGGGCCTCCCATACCGACGTACATCACTACAGCGGCACCGACATGATCGGCCTCAATGTCGTACGCGTCATGCGAACTCGAAATACATGTACACCTGTGCCCCTCCTTCGTCTATAAAAGGAGGCGCCAGGGCGTTAGAGAGAGGAACCGGACTCAAATCGAGAGGATCTAGAGCATAGAAACATTAAGGCCCTAGATCACAGAGCGACACCGTGGGCCTGTGCAAGGTCGAGAGCAAGGCGTCCGAACGCCCCAACTCCACCTTTCACTCCTCACAC
>CM041639.1:34871096-34884058 GCA_023333625.1 Bothriochloa decipiens | reverse complement strand
AAGAGCCATGAGGCCACTCTGTCCAACGGCAGCGCAAGCCTTTCCATCCAGCTCCATCTGTGGCTTTTGCAGATCAGCAAAGCTGCTATTGACAAGCTTCCTGTACTTGAGCCTCTGCTTCCCCACACCAACAGCACCTGAGGTCACAATGATCACCTCGTATCCTAGAGCGTTAAGCTCCTTCACCTGCATTGCCAGGAATATTTGGCTAAGAATCAATCTTCCCAGACTTGCACTAGTTGATAGAACATTATGAAAGTTCGAGTTGGAATTGCAACCTGCTCACAAAGAGCCCCCAACCTGCCCAAAGCAAGTCGCCCATCATGCCTCGTGACAACTGCAGTGCCCACCTGTTATGAAAAAGGGAAGAATCAGCTTTACATAATCAAAACCAGGAGGAGATCCAAACTGGTTCCTCATACGGATAGGCAATTCCCAAAAGTTGCCATTTTTGTGGTGAAGTGGGACGCTGGGACGACACACTAGAGCTGACCTTCACAAATGGCAAGCTCAACAACACACGTTTACCTTCCCAACCCCGCAAAACCAACCCTTCTTTTCGGGAGGGTCACTTTTCCTTCACTTTGCCCGTTCAATTTCATAGATAGACTAATCCAGCTCCCGATATCAAAGAAACAGAGGAAAAATCTCCCGATATCCAAAAAAACAGAGGAGAAACAATCAGGGAATTCGAACGAGTTATTCACATACGAATACGAAAAAAAAGAGCACATAAGAATTCAGACAGGATGGCTCCTCCACGCATTTCCCATCTGACAGAAAATCATGTAGCAAACTAAGATTACGACATCCAGATTCCAGACATAGGAGTCAACATCATCAACCCGTCAACTCGACCATAAGGGCGACTATAAGGGATATAAGCAAAATATAAAACCCAAACAAAACCCTACTGCTCCACCACTTACCTGGACTGAACGAAGAGAACCCAAAATTGAACACGGCTATTCTAAGAATTATTCGCGCTAAGAACACGATTAGAAAACACAGAAGAATATGAACAACGCAATGCAAATAGCACCAGACAAATCGCGATTTAGATCTAACGACAGGTCGGCCGCCGGCGCCAATCTCGGACGATCCAATCACCTTGATGATGACGCGCTTGACGTCCTTCATGAAAGCCCGGGTCCGGTCCGCGGTGGCCATGGCCGCCTCCGGCGCTTTTAGCTCGACGCCTCTCTTGGTCCTCCGTCTCCCCTCTCTGTCGACTGCTCTCTTATCTGGTTTCTTCCCCTCAGCTCTCTGTCCGTCTCGTCGCCGCCGCAATCGCCAGGAGGGTGGGTTTTGAAGTGGTGTGATGGGGCGAGCTAACAGATCGCAACAACCTGCCGCGGACGGGGTGTGTATGCGGCGCCGTCATGGGTTTATCTACCCAGGACCGGAATCAACGGATGAGAGGCAGAGGGAGGGTAGCGGTGCCATCGGATCCACAATTTTGACGAATCCACAAGCACTTGTTGGACTCACGGACTCATACGTATATTAGTAAATTAATTAGTTCCCCTCAAAAAAAAGTAAATTAATTAGTAAACATAAATATATTGACATATCAGAATATTAATAATAAGGATATAGATGATCTAAGTTTTATAAAAATAGTTTCATAAGGACAAAACCAATCCATATTCAAATGAGAGTGTTAAATCTTGAAAAATGAATCATGAAATTTTCAATAAAAGTGCCTAAAAAGAAAAGTTATGGACTTTCATTCTTTCATCCTCTTGTATGTAGATGTATAGAAAATCGTACGATCATGATTTAAATGGAAGCATGGAAAAACAAGAGTGACACGAGCATTGGAGTTCTATGGGACTAGAACTCCAATGCCCTCTAACCCCGCTATGGGATTGGTTCGCAGAAGAATAGTTATGTCGGAATTGGGATTTGCTATAAACATATATTTGTTGTTTGGTCTAAAAATTCAAATGAAAACGTAAATGTAATTAATACACATCGCTACCGATTCCAAAATGGATATTCCCACACATTTTGTTTGGTTGTGTGGGAATGGAATGAGCAGCAGCATTAAATTAAAACCCCTCATACGTAAGCGGTATCATGTATCCACGTGTCCATGTTATCGGCGTTACTGATTGTGTGGCCGCTTCAAACAAACAAAAAGCAACATAGATGGATAACGATGGAATCATATTACGTTGTATAAGCCCAACCAAACATGTCGATAAATCTAAAACACCTTCGGAATGCGGAGAAATTGTTTTATTTATGCGTTCCAACTCTCACCAGCCTAGCATTACCCACTCCGTCAGCGCAACGCCAACCAAACAAAACGTTGGCATTCCTTTTGCTCTACAATTGATGTCACTATTTTGGTTTTATCGTTGTGGTTGTTGCCAATTGTAAACCAAACAAGGCCACATGCGAACTCGAAGACAAATGCGAAAAGGGCCATAGGATGAACATGACTAGGAGAGGAAGACGACGAGCGGGGCCACATCATCGGATAACAAGTATGTTTTATGTAAATCTAATAAATAAACAGCACTACATTAAGGAAAATGTAACACTTGATGTCTCGTGACATTCCGTGAACATGAAACCTGAAACACATAAACGAAAATTACTACGTGTAAGCGATAATAATCTTGCAAATCTAGGTTTAGAAAAAAAATTAAAACTTATTGTAGATGTTAGTATTTATGAGCATTATATATTATTACTCCTACAATAGGTATTTTGGCTTCCTTGTGAACAATGGCATTCCCATGGAACAACAAAGAAAAAACATTTTATAAGTTCGTGTGAGGCTAAAATCAATACAGTTTGGCGATATATACCTTGTTTAGGCTACTTCCTTAATTTTTTTTTCAAATTCATAGGCACCCAAATGTATCGGTAAGGGCATGTTTGGCTCTATACAGCTAAAATTCCAAAGCTAAACTATAGCCAACCAAAAGTCTTAGCTAAATTTTAACTGACATATTTAGCTCTCTAGCTAATAGACCTAGGCCTTGTTTAGATTGTAAATTTTTACAATCTGTGACACTGTAGCATTTTTTGTTTATTTGTGACAATTATTGTTCATTTATGGACTAACTAGGTTTAAAAGATTCGTCTTATGATGTACAACCAAACTGTGCAATTAGTTATTTTTTATCTATATTTAATGCTCCATGCAAGCGGCTATAGATTGATGTGATGGAGAGAGAGTGAAAAAAATTAAAATTTTGAAGGCATCTAAACAAGGCCCTAGCCAAATTTAAGCTAGGTTAAAACATCAAAATAAAAAAAATAAAAAGCAGTTCTCCCTCCCGTGTCGCTCCCACACAGGGCGACCGGGAGGCCAACCCTAGCCGCCGCCGCGCGAGCACCTCTCCCTCCCATCCCCCGCCGCGCCGCCGCCGGAGCTGGGCGCCGGCATGGCCGTGCGGCCGGCCGGGACGGCGGCGTCGAGGCTTCCCCTGCTGAATAGGCGGCGTTGGGCGGCCGGGGCCGGCGCTGGCGCCGCCATGCCTGAGCCGCGTGGAGCTCGGCGTGGCGGACCGGGCTGGTCCACGGCGGCGTCGCCCTGGACCCTGGCGGGCGCGTTGGTGGGGGGCGCGCTGGTGGCGGCGGCGGCCCTCCCCCCGGTCCGCTCGGCTGGAGGAGGGGCTCCGGCGGCGGCGGCGTTTCCGGCAGCCGGGGACTCGATCTGCGCGGGTCCGGCCTGGTAGTGGCCGGATCCGGCGCTCCCGGTGGCGGATCTGGTGGGGGTGGTGGTTTTTGGTGGCCGGCGCTTACTGCTTCTGCACCCCCACCCCCTCCCCCCCTCCGCTGCCTTCTGCCGGCTGCTGCCGGCCTGCTGGGTGGCGGGCCGTGCTGCTTGCTGGCCGGCTTCGGCTGGTTGGCAGCCGCCGGTCTGGGGGTGGGGGTGCTCGGTGATGGAGCGGTTCTTCGGCGGTGCCATGGTGGCATGGCCGACTGCTGTTTTGGCGGATTTGTGGTGCCGTGGCGGTTCTACTGTCTGTGCTAGGCTCGGTGATGGATGCTCCTCTTCGGCAGGGTTCGTCGGCGGGGCGTCGCGAGGTTGCTGCCCTCTCGGGTGTGGGAGGCGGTGGAGGGGCTCCCTCCCCCTCCACTCGCCTTCAGTCTCCTCTTCATGGTGGCCGTGTCATGGCAGTGGTCGGGGTCGTGTTGGCATCGAAGGGCGGTCTTCGTCTACGTCGTCCCTCCCCCATGCCTTCGACTGTCGTCGTGGGGCGTTCGTTCTGAGGACGGAGGCCATGGCGTCCACGGGAGTGCTGGTCCGGGGCTTTGCTCCAGACCCGGTACCTCTAGGGAGTGGCGGTGCCTGCGGCGGGGGCTCAGCCGGCGGTGGTGGTCGGCGACGGCTACGGCTTCGGCGGGCGTTTGGTGGTCGTTCATGCTGGCGGGAGGCTGGTGTTCGGCAGGTGGTCTTGCGAGGGGCTGGTACAGCTCTGCGGCTGCTCGCATGGCCGGCGCGTCTACTCTGGTGAGGCTTCTTCTGGATGGCCGGCAGCGACGTCTTGGTGGCTGGCGGGGACCCAAGTTCTAGTCCGAGTCGGTGCTGGGGTTGTTTTGGGCGAAAGCCTGGCGACGGCGACACTTGCAGATGTCGTTCCCCCCTGTTGAGGGCGTCGCGTCTCCAGCACATTCCATGGGTGAGAACCCAGTCCTGTCGTGGACGAACGACGGCGGCGCTTGGGCGTCGTAATCTTCTTGAAGGCATCGTTGTGGAATTCGACTCGGTCAGGAGGTCATTGGGCAGCGCTTTTTCGTCATCTTCGCTAACGTGTTCGTGGATGGTGCCAGTGGTGGAGTAGGCTTAGTTTCTGTTTAGTTGCTTAGTTTTTAGGTTTTTGTTGATAGCTTTTAGTTGTTTGTGGTGTCAGTGGTGGAGCTCCTAGCGGTTGAAAGTACAGGCTCGTGTCGACGACCCAATCCGACCGAGTTCTAGTATCGTTGAGTTAGCGCTCTTTGTGGCGCGAGTTGAGTTAAATTGGTATCTATGTGGGCAGTTGGAGTAGGATACCCTTCATAATTGTATATGTGTTTTCGCTCAGTTTCTACTTTAAAAAACTGGGCGGGACGTTTGCCTTCTATTTCTTTATTCATCTAATAGAAATTGCGGTAAAACTTTTACCGTCCTTTCGAAAAAAACATCAAAATTCAGCTAAGCCTTAGCTAGTCTTTTAGCTTATACTGTTTGATCTCTAGTAGCTTAATTTAGCCTGTTAAAATTTAGTTCGCGGTCGTGCATCAAACATGTGACAAACACAGGCGGTTGTGACCAGCAGGAGCGAACGCGTGTGCAGGTTTCTGGTGTCTTCAGCAAACGGGCGAGCCGCTCCGAAGTCCAAACATACCTAGATCTGCACGGCTATCATGCGAGGGAAAGGGAGAGGGACAGCGAGGGAATGGTTGTTTATACCGATACGCGACATACGGTATCGCGATGGGACTGTGCAGGTGGCACGCACGAGTGGTCAGCGATCGACGATCGAGCTCGAGCACTATGGGATATTGGGATGACTCCTATATTATCTGTCTTCGCTTGCCCTGGTTTTGGACTTCCGGCAGCCGTGGCGAGCTCGGAGCGTGTGCTCGTGGCGCACGACAGCATTGCTGTGGAAAATGTGACGCACGCGACAAACGTCTTTTGGCAATCTGATCTGATGGGGGTGGGTGGAATCTGCGCTCACAGTCAGCCCCGGCAGCAGGCGCCGTCCCCTGACAGCGCCAAAAGCGGATCCACGCGGGCGGCGCCGCGGCGTTTTGGCGCGGTTCGCCACTTCGCACAGTGATAGGTCACAGGATTCCTCGCGTTGGAACACTTGGCGCGCGGCAGCGGGATGCGCGGCCGCGCTAGCTGGCCTTTACCGTCCCGTCGGGGTCTCCGGTTCACTCGCAGAGACCACAGACCAGAGACGGAAGGCTGTTCTGTTCAGCCTTCTTTGCGGCAAAAATTTCGCTGACTTTGATGCCGTTCTGTTCAGGGTTCTCCCAAAGTTTGTCGCGGGAAAGGCTCGCAGACTCTGATGCTACAGGGTTTCTGCACGTGCACACTCCTTCCGTCCCATCGAAGATGTCGTTGGAAATCCGTCCCCCTCTCACAAACACGCTTCTCGGACGACATCTTGGGACGAAAACACGCTTCTCGGACGACATCTTGGGATGGAGGGAGTATGCATAAAGCATTGGTTGAAGGCAGCCTTCGGTAGCTGTCCACCGTTAACAGGATAGGGCTAGCGCACGGGACAGGACAGGATCACAGATGGTTATTTGCTACCACTCTTGACCCTTTCAAGATGAGGTACTGTACACGTTATGCGAAGCCAACACGTCACAAATGTCTTGCGAAGCAAACGCCAACGCGTTATTTTGTCGGGAGAATTAGGAATTTGGTCCTAAAAATAAAACTAAACCACTATCTCTTCTTTGCGAATTTAGGAATCTAGCCCCGAAATAAAAATTTCTTAGGAATTTGGCTATTCGTTACTTCTGTTAGGGTGTTCCGTGAAGTTTACCACTGTACACGGTAAAAAAAGACGCTTCTACCCCTCCCTACTTCCTTCTCTGACCTCTGAAGCCGCTCCGACCATAGTCCGATTATTTCCGACGCCCGACTCCCACGTCAAAATGGCTATGGGTACCCGATACCTGAGTACCCGATGGGTTTTATCCGATAAGGAGGTGGGTATAGAAGGCATTTTATACCCGTGGGTATGCTATTGGGTGAAATATTGTACCCATCGGGTATGGTGGATACGGGTGTGAAAGTATACTACCTATACCCGTACATCCGCGGGTAGAAAACACCCGCATAAATAAATAGCCACCCCTGCAATTTTAACCCATATAAGCATGTAGCCCATGAATTTGGCCCATATAAACCCATAATTTTTTGCATGTGAATGTTGAACTCGGATATATTGTCGGGTATGAAATACCCGTCGGGTACGGGTATGAAATAAATTTCTTACCCGTCTGCTTTTGCGAATAACCCGACAAAATAGATTTTAACCTGACGGGTATGGGTAGCTAGTACCCATCGGGTTCGTACCCGTTGCCATCTTGACTCCCACGGGCGCGGCTCTCGCGACTCCCGCGGACAGAAGGTATTTTTTGCTTGCTTGCTTGACTCCCGCGGACAGAAGGCGGCGGCGGCCTCCGGGAGCACCAGGCCGTGGCCCGCCCCCACACGGCTCGGAAACGGCAGCCCTCGCGCGGCCTCATGTCGCAGACACGGCCGTCCTTCGCGCGGCGCTCACGCCGCGGACGCGGCCGGCTCCTCGCGCCACGACCGACGCCTGTGGTCTCGCGACGTCCGCACGGCACGCGCGCGGCTTCACGCTGATGCGGACGACCTCCGTGGCCAGGCGCGGCCACTCCGCGCGCCGCTACCCCGGCGGCTCCCGCCCGGCCTCGCAACTCGGCGCCCGCGGCCCAACGCTCGTCGCGGCTTCAAACAGGTGGTTGGTAGTTCCTCGCTCGTCCATGACTGCGGCTTCGCGCCCAGCGAACAGCGCCCTCGCGTGGTTCCCACGCCTGCGGCAGGCTGGCGGCTGAGAGCCCGGACCACAGCAGCTGGCTGCACCAATGCGGTGGCCAGCTGAACGACGGCCGACTCCTGCTACGGCTTGATTCCAGCGACTGAAAGCCGCTTTGAGGACGGCGACGGTTTTCCTCCAGGGAAACCATCCGTCTCCCGTGAATTGGATGGATAGGATTTGTGTATTTTGAAATTCAAAAAAAAGGATTTGTGTATTTTGCACAGAACCCCTCCAAATTTCTATGAATTATAGGATAATCCACATGGATTATTTGTGAAATGTGCATTTGTGAATAATGGTGATTTGTGATAACTTATATATATGTGTGCTTATGTTGCTGATGCAAGACATGTGGTTGAATGTGATTATATACTCAGTATATACACACACTCTAAATATACAATAAATAAGCCAAACTCTGTTTTTTATTTTTTTGTATCGGGGGTAAAATGGTCATTGTACCCTCAAAGTTAACACCGTTAAGCCTCCAAAGTGACTTAAGGCCAGATTCTAAAAAAGTTTTGTTTTGGGGTCATATTCCTAAATTCATAAGGAAAAGATCCTGATTTCTAAACAGTTCTATTTTTAGGACCAAATTCCTAATTTTTTCTATTTTATTTGTTTGATGAGAAAATAAAGAACGCCAACACGTCATGTCGTCATGGGTCAGGTTGCATGCAGCCCAGCAGTACCACGGCGAGCTCACCAAAAGTTTAGCAAAAGGTCCCAAAAGCTCATCATCATTCTACCCAGAAAAAAGTCTATTTTTGTTCCCTTAAGTTTTAGAAAAGTTTAATTTTAATCCCTGAACTTCAAATATGGATGTTCCCTCAACTATCAAATCCGTGCACTTTTCCACCACAACTGCTTTTGAGTCTGGTTTTTGCACAGCCGGCACCAAAATCGGATTGGGCCATGCTGACTCGATCAGCCCAACACAAAATAAAACAGAGGTGGAATGGGTCACGGTGCCGTGGAGGCGAGCACGGGCGTCGACGCGTGCTAGGCCCGTGGCGATGACGGCGAGCCACGGGTGCGGCGGAGCCTGCGGTGTCGAGCATGCGTACGGCACGCGGTCCAGTCCGCCATCGCCACCGCGAGATGAGCGCAGGCCGAGCACCATCGCTGGCGGCACGCTGGATAAACGGGGCTGTGAGCACCGTCAGCGGCTCACCTCCTCTCGCCCGCGCCATGGCCGGAGCCCACATCTTCGAGACTGAGCTCACCTACACCATGGCCAGAGAGCCGAGCTTGCCCAGTAGCATTCACTTCAAACTTTAGCAGCACGGCAAGACGGCGAGCTAGAGCTAGCATAGGACGAGCTAGGCCACGGTGAGGACCTCTACGACACGGCGGCACACACTCGTTGCCGATCATGTACCGCACATGCGCACAGCGCCGACGAGCTCTGGCTGAGACGCAGCCGCCGCGTGCTCTGGCTCTGTGCCGTGCCCTGCTGTTTGCTTGATGACATCATCATGACGTCGTACATATATCATATACTTTCTTTTTTCTCTTAAAAATAAAAACAAAAAATACATAAATACCTTTACTCATCCACGCCGTCACGCCCAAGGAGACGAAAGCAACGAAGCGGAGCACTTGCTAATGGAGGAGCGGATGACGAGTCAAGCGTGAGGTCGAGGTCCTGCACGTTCACATTGAGGTCGAGACGACACGAGGTCGCCGCCGCCTGCCACCGCACCACATTTGCCGGTCGCCTGCCAGCCATTGCCCACGGGGACAGTCTCAACTCAAACGTGAACTTCGCGGCGCGCGACGCCATTGGTGTGGTGGACATGGGCGGGCGCGTTGGCGGAGGCAACAATGTGCTTAGCGCGGGGTCGAACGGCGCCAGCTCGTGCATCCTTTTGAGCCGCCCTCCACCTCGAGTGCTTGCCGCTGCGGGCGAGCCGCACTGCAAACAGGCGTCGCCGCTGTACCTCGCGCGGTGAACGCCAGGCAGACACTGTCGCACTGTTTTATTTCACCTTCCGCTGAGTCAGCAAGGGCGACGTGGTGCCAGCTATGCAAAACCGGACTCAAAACCAGGCATGGAGGTAAAGTGCACGAATTTAACAGATGAGGGAGTATTTATGTCTGGTATTAGAGTTTAGAGACTAAAATTAAATTTCTCTAAAAATTAAGGGAGCGAAAGTAGACTTTTTTACTTCTGTCGAAACCCGAAGGTCACACAAATCCCACTGTGCCCGCCATCGGGCCATGGCCGCCACAGCCCCCTCAGCCGCATGCGAAAAGAGGAAACGGGACCGGCCCACTAGACCGAACCCGGGCCGAGCCGCGGCGGCGCCCCAGTACTCCACGCCGCACGCCACCCTCCAACCCAAGCAAACACAGGAACGCGGCTGCGGCACACGCGAAGCGGCAGAAGCCAAGCATCTCTCTCGTCTCCAGTTCTCCTCCACGCAGCCCAGACTACTGGTCCGCATCCGCAATTCCCCAACCTCCCAAGGAAGCGACGCCCTCGTGCACGCACCACCGCGACCCGGACCCGACCGCACCGCCCGTCCGACGCGACCCAGCCGTCCAGAAGCGCCGCCGCCGCCGCCCGTCCTTCCACCCCGCTCGCGCCGTCGCACGCTCCCTAGGGTTCCGCGGGGCCGGGGTCGCCGGAGATGGACTGGAGCGCGGTGACGGCGGAGGACCTGGTGGACGCGCTGCGGGAGGTGGACTGGTCCACGCCGCCGCGGCCGGTGCCGGAGTTCTTCTCCCGCTTCACCGTCCCACGATCCTACTCCAAGTGGATCAGCCGCCTCAAGTGCAACCTCTACTAGTACGATCCGTCTCCTCCCTCGCCCTGACTCCTTACCGTATTGGCGCCTAATAATTGACTAGTATACCGTTTCCCCCCTACCTTGTGCTAATCCACGATTTGGCCAGGACTAGAGCACTGTATTGAATTTGAAGGTTTTTGGTAGGATTTTCTGTTAGTGCCCCATATATTGGCTTCCTCCACTTGGATTTGTTGGCATCTAGAGTGAATTCTGCTGGTCAGGCTTCTTTTTTCCCGGAAAAGATTAGATTAGTGTGTAGGCGCGCTTGAGGTTGTACTCCTTTTGATAGCTCCAGACTGCAGGACATGTTGCTTGTGGCTAATGCAGGTAAATAAATCGGGTGCAGATACCCCTGAGTGAACTGCCGAATTCCTTAGTGCATTTGTCCAATCTTAGCCCGTGTTTCATTCTCACAGTTCACATACTGGCATAAGATGTCAAGGCTAAGAAAATGCAATATGCTGCTTATAGTGTAAGCATTATATGTTTTAGAATCCCAGCAAGTCAGGTTGTGATTAAAGGAGTTAAACAGGAGGACACTGTCTGGCTGTGGGTTAGCCTTTCTGAAAATCGTCATTGATGAATTGGTAGTTTCATGATACAGATCATCAAAGTTAGTAGCCCTCTGTATTGATTTCTGCGGCCTCAGCTTGCCTACTGGCTTACGATGCTAGACTATGATATGTTAGAACAATTGGAATAAGCTTAATTCTTCCAGATTTTTACATATGTTAATTGGCTTACTCTTGGGATGCATCTGGCTTAGAGAGACATAGTGCACTAGCCAACTTGTAGAAGAGCATGTAGATTTCATTACTTTATCTCTGGAATTAATTTCTTAACTTTGATTTGCAGCTACAGGACAAACTATTTCATCTTGGTCATGTTCATCCTTGGTAAGGAAAATGATATATGAGCTTTCTTTTCCTCGTATTTATAGGCTTACTATTGACATGCTACAATGGATATATGCAGGGATGGGCTTCCTTTGGAAGCCAGTTGCTATCCTTGCTGCTTTTATGACTGGACTTAGCATCGCATTTCTCAATGATAGGTAAATTGTGCCCTAATTCTCTTTTCTCTGTAGTTTTTCAATTGTTCAGTTATAACACAGGTCCATACTTCTCTTTACCCTGAACTAACAAAGAATCAAGGATATTGAAACGTTCATACTTCTAATGAAAAACATTCTGCTTTAAACTAGCAGCTTGCTAGTAGTTTTTCATCTTTGGATCAGTGAGAAAGCTGTTGAGTTTGAAGCTACAGTCTATTGTTAACCCTGTCTAGCAAATTATATAATAAACAATACTTTAGGGATTCTATTCAGTTCATCATTAATTTGTATGTACAAGTTAATGGGACATTGACAATTTGCAGTTTTCTAGTTCAATGCTCCAGTTTTTTTCTTTCTTTTGGTTATGCTTTAAGTCATAGATGAGTTGAGAGCCATGATACTGTTTTCAAAATCCTCACAAATATTAAAAATCGCATGGAATTACAAATGTTGTTCAACTTGAATGGATTAATAGAAAATGATACTGCACATATGATTTCATATTTGATCATGGCAGAATAAACCCCAAATTATACAATCTATCTCTGGATATATTGCATGGTGCCTAAGGAATGGTGCCCTTAAACCTGATTGCTTGCATTCTTCTGTGCATCTTTGCATCCAGTGGCCAATACGTCTTTCTAAAAGTTTACTGACCTAAAGGGAGTGTCATGTAAGTTTAATTCGTATGCTGCAGTTTGTTCCATCAGAATATTATGCTCTTTGATACATAAAGTGCTTTAGATTTTATTAGTTTTTCAAAAGGATAGCAAAAGCTTTGCCGTATTTAATTAGAAGAGATTGGCCATTTTTTAGGGGAAAACTGGGCCCCAAAAGCTTTTTAGATTTTATATAGTGACAAAAATTTTATTTCGAGAACACAGGAACATCTTTGCATAACAGTGTGATTTCCTTCTAACAGTCCTCATTCCTTGATTCAGTCAATCAGTCCTAAGCTATTAAAAGACCAGATACGATGCATGTACTTCTCTTAACCTGTCTTCCTTGGAACAGTTGAAATATTGGGAGTAAAGACAAACAATTGCATGCCCTGCTCTTGAGTTCTCATTGGAACCGCCCAACACTGAGATTGTAAATATGAACGGATCAATAGTATATCGCATATTCGCACTGTACCTGCAACAGTAATGATTTCCTTGAGTTTATTTGTGATGCATGGTTCTCAAATTTTGTGCCAAAAAATTATCTGTTCTTTTTCTAGTATATAGGATTGTTATAAATTAAATATCATGTTTGGTATTTCAGCTTTGCAGTCACTTTCAATGAGAAAGTCACAAGAACTGTAAGACAATTTTCACCACATTTAGCTGCGAAGATGAGGCCACCAATAACGTGGGTATTTTATTTTCTGATGTTTCTTTTTAATTTATATTTTATTGTTGGTAAGTGATGCTAATATCATTTTATCAGTCCTGTTCTTCGCGGCCGACCAAGCTCAAAGAGATCAATTCATATTTGTGGGCGACCTCGCTGGGTGTTTGTCCTGTTCTTTTCTGCAGGTGTGCAAACACTGGACCTGGACTTCCTAAAATTCATTTCTCACCATAGTCTTCA
>CM041639.1:34516761-34861238 GCA_023333625.1 Bothriochloa decipiens | reverse complement strand
TTTTTTTGGTGCATGTATTTTATTACGTACCTAGATAAATAATATATCTAGATACATAATAAAATACATGCACTAAAAAAATCAAAGTGAACTATAATTTAGAATGGAGGGACTAACATATACAAATACAAGGACAGCAAACGTGATAATCTGCTGCGACCTCTGCAGCGTGTACGAGTAAGCATTGTAGCTCTAGGTGCATGCGCTGGCTGCTTGACACCGGCCGGCAACGGCATGTACGTTACCTTAAAACAATACGCTTCTCGCCTTTAAATTTTAACTAGATTTATAAAAAATTCAGCATTTGTACCTCAAATATATTTATTATAAAAAAGTTATTATACAATAACTTTAATAATCTATATCTCCTATAAAAATAAGCCACGGTACCTAATTCTTTCAACATATAAGCTATCACCTCATTACACTATCGGAAATTACGACTTTGCTGAATATATATTCTTTGTCGAGTGCTAAAATCTAGGGCACTCGGCAAAAAAGTCTTTGCCGAGTGCCAAACACCTGGCACTCGACAAAGATATTTTTAAAAATATATTTTGAGGCACTAAATTAACTCAAATAAAAAAGTTTTCTACAACAAACTTTCATAAATTTTTAAGATCTACTTGTTTGTATTGATCATTTCTTCATTTGACAAATAGATAGTAAAATTGTTCAAAAATTCTACATCTCTCTACAAAGTTTCATTAAAACTATTAGTGAGGATATATGAGAATTGTAAATTATATACGAATTTTGTAAATGACCACGGATGGAAAAACACCCAAAATAAGGTTTATAGATCTCAAAAAGTTATGAAATATTATAGTTGATAACTTTTTCATTTGAATTCATCTTTCCATGCTAAACCTACGTTTGAATTTCTCAAATTTAAAATTCAAATTTTGTAAATGACCTCGGATGGAGAAATATCCAAAATAAGGTTTGTAGATATCGAAAAGTTATGAAAGATTGTAGTTGATAACTTTTTCATTTGAGTTCATCTTGTCATTCTAAACCTACGTTTGAATTTCTCAAATTTAAAATTTAAATTTTATAAACGACCTCGGATGGAAAAACTTCCTAAACGAAAAATGTAGATCTCAAAAAGTTATGAAACTTTATAGGTGACAATTTTTTGATTTAAATTTATTTAGGACATCAAAAATACAATTTATATTCGGTTTAATATAATATGTGGGGAACTAAAACTACTTATAGACACATGTGATGGTGTAGTGTAGTGGTTAAGGCAAAAATTGCACGAGAGAGAGATCATGAGTTTGAATCCCCGTTGTCGCAAAGTGTCTAAAAATCCTAGAAAAAAGACCATGGCTAGGGGTTGGGGGGTGCTAGCCAGTGGGTCCCTCCCCCAATTAAAAAAATTTCTATCTTTTTGGTTTTTTTAAATTTTTTCTTTGCCGAGTATCATGGCACTCGAACTCTTTGCCCATCAAATTCTTTGCTAAGTAGCCTTTACCGAGTGTAAAACAGGCTTTATTGACAAAGAACCTGATTTCGGTAGTGTTAGTCCACTAATTTTCTCAACATACAAGCTATCCACCTCATTAGTCCACTATCTGATGTATTTATGGATCTTCTATAAAGATAAACCCCACTACCTAATTCTCTCGGCATGCAAACTATCCACCTCATTAGTTCACTATTTAATGCATTTATGGTCAACTAGCATTTGTAATTATGATATCTACACATGTCAACAAGACACATAATCCACTAACATCCACTTATAATTGCTTATCGATCCTTTTATATAAATAACGTTATTCTAATTTATTAGCAATTTCTGTATTAACACACGGGGTATGCTTTCTTGATCCTTAACACCCTTAAGATTTATGTGTTTGCAATTTTTAAGAAATAACTTATATTTTTATATTTCTCTTTCATTCATTAAATGATCACCAAACTAACCTTAAATTCCCGCGGCAACGTGCGGGGAATCCATCTAGTGTTTATTATGCTTCATAACATAGTATTATGCTTTGTTTTGTTTTCAGTTGGTTGTCATCAGCTTCGTATCCTTGATCCAGAGGTGCATTGGGGCAGTTTCAAGTTTAGTACTAGGCTGGTTTGGTGTCTCGCTGCTTGGTGTCGTGTTTATAGCTCGCCTCAATCGAGATGTTGCGAGTCGTAATCTACTCATGGGGTTATCCAGATTGACGTTAGATGACCGCGATGCGGCAGGAAAAATAGCAGTGCTTTCATGGTGTTGTGGAGAGCCACTGCATCGGGCGTAGTCGAAGCAGACTCGTTGATCGGTTTAACGTGATTCACACATATATCCTGCATACACACATCATCGCTATAAAAAACGCCATAGGAGGGGGTGAGCCCCCTCCCCGGCCCCCACCCCCCACGTCTTTCATTAAGAAAACGATTTTCCTGATCACGAACACCCCCCAACCTTGGTTACGATAGCGAGAGGATTTTTATTACCCCAGTCTAAAATTTACTCCCATAGTATTCGAACTCAAGACCTGAGAGGTGCCTTCGGAAAGCTCTAACCAGTTGAGCCCTTGAGCTAGAGTCCTTTGGCTCGATGCTGTCATATTAGATATGCAAACAATACGTCTATATTAAACATTATGGTTATCAAAAAATAAGTTTTATCTTTAAAGTTTTATATAGAAGAGATAAATATAAATAAATATTAAAAATTATTTTTGATGTTGCTTTCTTAAATATCTGATAGTTTTTCTGGTAACGCATGAGCATATTTGCTATAAAAATTATATATAACTTTTGAAAAGCGAAATATCCTTTTTTTATAGAGTACACAGCAACGTACGCAGTACGCAGATACGGATACATTGTCCTTATCTCCTTAGAATTATTGGCCAGACTGCCGGGTGTGTCATCACAGTTCCTCCAGCTGGTAGCCGCCGCTCGCGCTTGAGTTTGGTCCAACTAGAGCCAGGCTTTCGTGCTGGCGTGTGCTGCTACCCATTTTTACCATGCACTCTTTGGTCGGAGAAAGTTACCTCTGAAATTTTATAGATTTTATCTGTCCGGACCGTTAAAAATAAACATAATTTAGCGATGTATAAATTAATTTTAACAATAAAAAAAGACTAACGGCATGTATCACAAGTATGTGATTTGATACTAGCAACAGAGAGAATGCGAGAACGAACAACGGAGAGAGAATCGACATTCTTACAGTAGGATTGCCGGCGAAGGAAGACGTAGTAGACCGTCGACTGAGATCCGGATCAGCGGCGTAGAGGGAAGAAGACGTCCAGCAAACAGTCACGACGGCGCTTCCCAAAAACCTGATACGTCCCTTACCCCGTGCAGAGATGCGAGGAGACGTAGACTTCGGAGCCTGCTCTCCCGACACCGATGGCATGTCGGCGACGGGATGGGGAAGCTGGCGGCAGCACAGCACTATGGCGAGGAAGAAATGAATCTCTCGGTGTTGAGGACGACGTCTCGTCCCATATTTATACACGCGTCGCAGCAAATAGGAAAGTAATTAGCTGCTCAATCACAGTATTACGGTAATTGACCTGCCGTTTGTGCACTTACCATAATACGAGAATAATTGCTTACCAAACAGGCCAGCGTAATTTTCTCCATGCATGCAAAAATTCGGAGTGGCAAAAGAAGGCTGCGCACCAGCAAGGGTCGGAGCGGGAAATCGGTGGACCATTCACGCGCATGTCGTGCGTGCGCGCCCATTAGCCCCGCCCCGCCCGGCGAGCGAGAGCGCGCGCGTGTGGTTCTTCTTTTTCCTCTCCCCAATAGCTCCAACAAGATAGAGATAGCTCAACTATTTAAGTTGGCCTCACTCCTCTTGAAGTAGCAAGGTGGGACTAAAATCCCCCACCTTTCCATATATATGCATGTGTGAGTGGGCCTTTGGGATTTATTTGGAATTGTTTGGCCCATGGCCCAAAATATCTAACAATCCCCCACCACATTCCAAGGGCACGCGAGTCACACTCCCTGTACCACAGTACGGTTAATATACCAGCTATTCAGTGGAGACCGGTTAAGGTTGAACATCCACCTAGAATAACAAGATAGGCCCATCCGCAACTGCACAATGGACTAGGCCTTGAATTGGCAGTTTGGTGCGAATAGGCTTCAATTGAAGTCTTGACTGATACTAGGCTGCCATACCCAACCCCACGAGTGGAGCGTATAAGTCATACTCCTAACTCACTTCATGAGCTTATTAAAGAATATCCAATTCTTATAAACTGTGACTAACAGTTGAGCTCACATAGGTGTGTTCTTACAGGGATACTCTGTAGGATAGTATCTCGCTATAAAGCCTCAGAACACATTAAGACAAAGTCAACCTACCTTAAAGAGATGAGAGTACTGTATCTCCAACGGAGTGGGTCAAAAGAAAAGACTGTACTCTCCCATTAACCAACAGCTTGTTCTTTCCAGGTCCTAATTCATAGGATCTCCGATCATATAGGTTGGGTTACTACTGAGGTTAACTCACATGGGTCTCAATCCCATCTCCTTCGATGCATTGTCAATCACGATGCATGATAGTCCCTTTGTAAAGGGATCTGCCAGGTTCTTAGCTGTCTAGATGTAGTCCATAATTATTACTCTGGAGCTCCTTAATTTCCTGATAGACTTTAGTCTACGCTTTATATATTTGCTGGACTTATTTCCGTTGTCCTGACTATTCTTCACCTTCGTGATCATTGTTTGATTATCACAGTTTATGAGAATAACAGAAATTGGTTTCTCAACCATAGGTAAG
Source organism: Bothriochloa decipiens (assembly GCA_023333625.1). Lineage (NCBI taxonomy): Eukaryota > Viridiplantae > Streptophyta > Magnoliopsida > Poales > Poaceae > Bothriochloa > Bothriochloa decipiens. The sequence goes on along the minus strand of CM041639.1, from coordinate 34,856,485 downwards.
TCCATCAACATCTCTCTTAACCATTCAGCCTCAGTAGAGGCTGTATGCCGAGCTGTAAGCTCCGCATCCATTGTGGACTTCGTAAGTATTGTCTGCTTATAAGATCTCCAAGAGACAGCACCACCACCCAAAGTGAATATGTATCCACTAGTGGCTTTAAGCTCATCAGCTTCTGTAATCCAGTTTGAATCACTATATCATTCGAGTACTCCTGGGTACCCTGAATAGTGAATTGCATAACTCATTGTGCCTTTTAGATAGCGCATTACTCGATCAATACCACGCCAATGATCAGTTCCTGGATTAGAGGAAAATCTACTCAACTTGCTTACAGCAAATGAGAAGTACATCAAAGATCCAATAATTTAGGAATATCTCAAATGATCCTTTCCTAGCCTTTTATTCTTTCGAAGTATTAGGCTAGGATCATAGGGTGTTGGAGAAGGTTTGCAATCCATATAACCAAAGCGGTTCAAAACCTTTTTCACATAATGAGATTGCAAAAGTGTAATCCCATTCTCACCCTTATTAAGTCACATCGGCTTCTCCCAAATCTTTCATGTCAAAATTTTGGGATAAGAATGATTTTACATCATTAATCTCTTCGATTCTTGTCCCAAAAATCAGTATGTCGTCAACATACAAACACAGGATTACTCCTTTGCCTCCACCATAATGGTAATACACACAAGTGTCGGCTTCATTTATTGCAAACCCAACAGAGGTCAAAGTCTTTTTGAACTTCTCATGCCACTGCTTAGGTACCTACTTTAGGCCGTACAAGGATTTAAGTAACCTACACACCTTGCCCTCTTGTCCTTGTGCTATAAATCCATCAGGCTGATTCATATAAATTTCTTCCTCTAACTCTCCATTAAGAAAAGCCGTCTTCACGTCCATCTGATGGACAAGAAGCTTATGGGAAGCAGCCAAGGATAATAACACTTAGATTGTAGTTAATCTAGCAACAGGTGAGTAGGTATCAAAGAAATTCTCATCTTCTTTTTGTGTAAAACCTTTAGCAACAAGTCTAGCCTTGTACTTTTCAATAGTACCGTCAGGCCTAAGCTTCTTCTTAAATACCCATTTACAGCCAATCGGTCTGCAACCCACTAGTTTATCTACTACTTTCCATGTGCCATTTACAGTGATGGAGTCCATCTTACTACGGACTGCATCCTTCCAATAATCCACATCTGGTGATGCATATGCCTCTGCAATGGTCGTGGGAGTATCATTTATGAGATACACAATGAAGTCATCATCAAAGGATTTTTTAACCCTTTGTCTCTTACTCCTTCTAGGAGCTATAACATTGTCATCCTCTTCAATACCAGGTGGGTTTATAATTGGCTCTATCGAGGGTGTAGGCTCAGGAATAAATTCACTAGACAAACTCGGTAAAGAATAAGCAACTTTCATCGGGAAAATATTCTCAAAGAAAGTAACATCCCGTGACTCCAAAAGTGAATCAACTAAAACATCAGGCGCTTTAGATTTTATCACTAAGAACTTATAAGCCGTGCTGTGATACGCATAACCCAAAAAGATACAATCAACGGTCTTTGGTCCGAGCTTGCATTTTTTATTAATGGGTACGCTAACCATGGCCAAACAGCCCCATGTATGCAAGTAATGGAGTGATGGTTTCCTTTCTTTCCATCCTTCATATGGAGTAACTTCACTGTTTTTAGTTGGAACTCTATTTAGAACATGACATGCTGTTAAGTCAGCCTCCCCCCACCATGCTTTAGCCATACCGGATGTTCCTAACATGGCATTCACCAAGTTCATTAACGTCCGGTTCTTTCTTTCGGCAACCCCATTAGATTAGGGCGAATATGGTGGTGTCCATTCATGAATTATTCCATTCTCCGCACAGAAAAGATCGAACTCATTGAAAAAATACTCTCCACCGTGATCAGACCTAACACGCTTGATTTTTTTTCTAATTGGTTTTCTACCTCAGCTTTATAAGTCTTAAAACATTCAAACACCTCATCTTTAGTTTTTAGAAGAAACACATAACAATATTTAGTTGCATCATCAATTAAAGTCATAAAGTATCTTTTCTCTCCTTTTGTCAACACACCATTCATTTTACAAATATCTAAATATATGAGCTCCAACAATGTCGTGCATCTCTCGTCTGCAGCCTTGTGAGGCTTACAAGGTTGCTTTGCTTGCACACATGCTTGACATTTAGAGCCTTTGACAGTAGAAAAATTAGAATTAAATTCATACTGGATAGATGCGACATACAACCAAAATTAATATGACACAAACGTGAATGCCATATATCAGCCACCGAATTATTCGAATCACACACATGGTTCACAACTTTATTACAGAAATCGGAGAGTGAAAAGCGGAACAAGCCTCCGCTCTCATAGCCTTTGCCAATGAATTGGCCATACCTCAACAAGACTACTTTATTAGACTCAAATACCAGCTTGAATCCATCTCGACACAAGAGGGATCCACTAACGAGGTTCTTCTTTATTAAGGGAGCATGCTACACGTTCTTGAGCCATACGATCTTTCCCAAAGTGAACTTCAGATCGACCGAACCAACACCAGAAATAGAAGCATGCGAGCCGTTCTCCATCATGATGGTTGAACCTCGTGCGACCTGGTAAGATGAAAATATGAAGATATCAGTACAAATATGAATATTGGCTCCTGTATCGATCCACCAATCATTAGATTGACATACAGAAAATACACTAGATAAATAATTACCGTACCCAGATCTGCTAGGATCACCAATAGTCACGTTGGTAGACTTCTACCCCTGCTGATTCTTCTTGCTCTTACGGTTCTTGCACTTCTTGGCGAAGTGTCCATTCTCACCGCAAACGAAGCACACAACTTCATCCATGTTCATCTTTTTCTTCTTGAACTGAGTAGTCTGAACAGGCTTTTCTTGTTCTTGCCAGCATGCTGCATCACATTAGCATTGGACTGTTCTAGGGCTTTTGGTGGAGCATCCTTTGCCCGAGCCTTCTCTTCAACATCAAGACCAGCCAACAAATCCTCGACTGAGATCTTCTATCTTTTATGTTTCAGAGCTGTGGCAAAGTTTCTCCATGACGGAGGCAACTTGGCAATCATACCACCAGCTACAAACTTGTCAGGCAAGACGTGTCCGAGTTGTTCAAGTTCCCTCACAATAAGTTGAAACTCATGAGCCTGTTCCACGACTGAACGGTTTTCAACCATTTTAAAGTCGTGGTACTTCTCTATCACAAACAACTCGTGCCCAACGTCTGCAGCATCGAACTTGTGTTCAAGTGCATCCCACAGTTCAGCAGCACTTTTAATGTTCATATAAACATCACACAGCTGGTCAGAGAGCACGCTAAAAACGCATCCGACGAAAATCGTCGTAGCCATAGTAAATTCCTGCACCTCTTTCTCAGACACGAGAGGTAGTGCGAGAGGATTACCCATGACCTAAAACACGCCCATAGCCGCGAGCCACAACTGGCCCCACGTCTGCCATCTCTTAAAATTCACACCAGTAAACTTCTCCGGTTTCATCGCATCAATATATCCCTTAGTCATCGCTAAATGCCTATCAGGTTTTTGGATTGTTGGAAATAAGAGCAATTTAGCGATGTATAAATTAATTCTGACAATGAGGAAAAGACCAACGACATGTACCACAGGTATATGATTTGATACTAGCAACAGAAAGAATGCAAGAACAAACAATGGAGAGAGAATCGACATTCTTACAGTGGGATTGCTGGCGAAGGAAGACGTAGCACACCGTCGACTGAGATCCGGATCAGCGGCGTAAAGAAAAGAAGACATCCAGCGAGCAGTCGCGATGGCACTTCCTAAAAACCTGATACGTCCCCTACCCCGTGCAGGGACGCGAGGAGACGTAGGCTTCGGAGCCTGCTCTCCCGACACCGATGGCACGTCGGCGACGGGAAGAGAAAGACGGTGGCAGCGCATCACTGTGACGAGGAAGAGATGAATCTCTCGGTGCTAAGGACACGCGTCGTAGCAAATAAGAAAGTAATTAGCCGCTCAATCACAGTATTACGGTAATTGACCTGCCGTTTGTGCACTTACTATAATACGAGAATAATTGCTTACCAAATAGGCCAGCGCAATTTTCTCCATGCATGTAAAAATTCGGAGTGGCAAAAGAAGGCCGCACACCCGCAAGGGTCGGAGCGGAAAATCGGCGGACCATTCACGCTCATGTCGTGCGTGCGCGCCCATTAGCCCCGCCCCGCCCCGCCCTGGCCTGGCCTGGCGAGGCGAACGAGCGCGCGTGGTTCTTCTTTTTCCTCTCCCCAATAGCTACAACAAGATAGAGATAGCTCAACTATTTAAGTTAGCCTCACTTCTCTTGAAGTAGCAAGTTGGGACTAAAATCCCCCACCTTTTTATATATACATGCATGTGTGAGTTGGTCTTTGGGATTTATTTGAAATTTTTTGACCCATAGAAAACATCTAACACGGACAAGCTAGAAGATAATCTGAAGAAAAAAGAGATAACTAGAGCCTAGAGATGTATAAGAAGCAATTTAGGCCAGCTCACGAACAATTTTCTTTTTTTAGGTACTTTTCAGGAACCTGGCTTCAACTTCGACCTTTGTTGCAGCAAAAATAATGACCATAAGGATTGATTAATTTCAGTCTTCTAATTTCTCGAAATTATAGGAACGCAGTTCTTTTTGTTCCCAGGATAATCTTTTAGTTTTGTATTGATCAATAATATTGAATGTCTTTTTTTTCTATTGAGTTGTATTTTGTTGGACTGGTGCTTCTCAAAGGAGGTCTGGAGCAAAATTATAGCCTATGCCTTCTGTCACAGTGGGCCTTACTTCATGCCTTCAACGAGTGCCTGGATTATAGTGATATGCCTCCTACAACAACATTTACAAAGGCACAGCTCACAGTAGTTTTTGCAAAAGCCACAGCTATACTTTAATTAGTCATATAAACTTTATGTCTAAATGTTCAAACAGTAATCTAAAGTTTAGTTATCGACTCAACTAGCCATTATTAGTCTATACTTGGCAAGAGTGAACTATAGATGGCTATGAATATATGTATAGAGAATCATTTTGCTAAAGTTCACTTTTAGTCCATGGATCCAAACACATTAGACTAAAAGTGTTTTTATCTAAACTTTAGTTTTAGATGATCAACCATGGCTTATATAGAAAGAAAAGAAGAACGAGATCATCAAGGTGCTCGTTGTCGCTAGGACAGAGCTCTGCCATGCTAGGATAAGAAAAAGCTGAAACCCAAGTTGATCTCCCTAGTTCTGTCCCTCTCGCATTAAAATACTACAGTGTTGCTGTAGTCTACTCCTTTCTCCCTTTTCTGAAAGAAAATACTACTCAACCTACGTTTTCAGAGGATTTTACTTTTACTACTAGTACAGTCCTTCACACCACCGTGAGTGAACTTCATGGATGCATCATGCATCAACCGACGATGGGTCATATCAGACGAAGGATGGATGGACACACTGCCGGCTGCAACTCGCCTCACTGCACCTCCATGTGATTCCCGAGCTGCCTAGTCATCTCTGCACGTCACTGCAACACACGACGTGGCCCTCGGTTCATCTCTCACTGTTCACCACGATCTTCCGCCCAGAGGCCTCTTGGCTCCACCATTTAAGCCGGCCGCTCCCAACTCCTAAACAAGGCGCACCAAGCCAGAAGCCTCACAGGCCAGTTCCAACGAGTGAGATCGATCCACTGATCGAGTGATCTTGCTTGCATTGCGAGCGTGCGCGCTAGCAGAGAGCAAGGCATTAGCCCAGCCGCCAACACATGTCGCTGGCAGGTGGTGGTTGGAGTCGGCGGAGCGGCCGCAGGTTCGAGTTGCCGTGGCAGCAGCCGCCCGTGGTGGTGGACGTCGGCTGCAACTGCCGCGCGCCGAGGCTCCTGCTCAGCTCCCTCATCTCGTCGCTCAAGTCCCACGCGCGCGGCGTCGTCGGCAAGCAACCCAAGTCGTCTTTGTGGTCGTCATCGGCCACCACGGGCTTCACGTCCTCCACCTCCATCACCACCGCAACGACGACCTTCTCGTCGCTGGACCACCACCACCCGTCGTGGGGGCGCCCAGCTTCGACGTACGCCGCAAACGCCGTCAACGAGGTCGACGACGACGCCGAGCATGCAACGCGTCAGAGGCGGCGGCGGCGGAGGAGGAGGAGAACGTGCGGGAGGGCGGCCGCGGCGGCGCCTGCAGCTGCAGCGCTGGGGGAGGAGCCGGAGCCGGCGGCTGTGGCGGTGGCCGTTGAGGTGGAGTCCGCGGCGCCGTACGAGGACTTCCGCGAGTCGATGGTGGCGATGGTGACGGAGAAGGAGATGTACGCGTGGGAGGACTTGAACGTGTTGCTGCAGCAGTTTCTGGCGCTCAACTCGCCGCGCCACCACCCGCTCATCCTCGCCGCCTTCGCCGACCTCTGGGCACCCCGGGGCGGCCCTTTCTGCCCTCCGTCCCCGTGCGTCTGAACCTCTCGCGTTCGTGAACGTCGCTTCTTAGGCGATATTGATATTGCGTTGTAACGCGTACGTACGGGTTATAATTGCCGTGTTGTCAAAAAAAAATTTACTAGTGTGCTGCGTGCGCGTGCGCGAGTGGCAATCGTGCATCATGCGATGTGAATGTGATGACGCGCACGTACTCGTTCTTAGTAAATGTACGAAGTAAGTCACTTATCTTAATCGATTCAAGGGATGCATGCAGATATTGATGTAACGATTTCTAGGAGTATTAATTTTTTTTCTAGAGTAAGTAAGTTTGTAGTTCTTCCGTCTCAAATTATAGTTCACTTTAACTTTTCTAATGTATATATTTTGCTATGTATTTAGACATATTATTTATCTAGGTATATAGTAAAATATATGGATAAAAAAATTAAAATAAACTATAATTTAACACGGAGGAAGTAATAATTTACAGTCACCACCATCTCACGATATTGAGACTGGGATATTTTTATTTGCTTGATAAAATAAACTTTCCTATATTAAAAAAGTTTATAAGTGGTTCTTAATGAAACTTGTTTGGTTGGAATATCTAGGTCCCTAAACTAACTTGTTTATCTTAAGGTTCTAAATGTTTGGCCATAATTTCCACTATCTCCGACTATAGCTATTTGAAAAGAGTTTAGCTAAGTTTTTAGCTTTTAGTTAAATGCCTTAGTTAGGTATATATATAGATAGTTAAATACTTTAGACGGCTACTTAAAACACTTATCTCTAGATTCATAATTTTTTTTTGTTTAAAGTTCAAACTTGTTCACTTATGTTATCTTGATTTCTAAATTTCTATAGGTCTTTAAACTTATTCAATTGTGTCGTTCCAGTCTTTGGCAAATCGTCTATTCAGATCATCTATTTATATTCGAAGTCTTGGAGCTAGTCCGAACAGATCAGGACCCGTGCCCATACGCTGACACGTACGTGAGATCCATACGTTAGCTCCATCTCCTTCCTTGTCACTTTCCCATGAGCTCCCTCTCTAGCTCCTATATCATCTCTCTCTTCTCAGTCTCATGAGCACATAGTTCAAGAGCGGGCGTGGCTAGCTTGCATGGAATTACTGAACTACAAACCGAGGTTGACGACGACCATACGAGGTTGGGAGGGAGGTACGGTCCCAACCTCGGCGTGGGCCACCAGCTCGACGTGCCGCCAGAGGCGTCGCCAGAACTGAGGGCCTGAGGCGGCAAACATGTCACATTTGCATAGCTTGGGAGCCTCGGGAAGAGAGAGGAGCTCTGTAGAGGGAGAAGGAAGACGAAGCTTTTTGTCACTGTTGCACAGCCTGGGGCACCGGCCGGGAGAGGAGAGAGAGCAGCTCACAGTAGGATGAGATGGAAGATGGAGCTAATATGTGAGCTCTAGACTGACTGAGATTCAATTCAAACAAAGATTGAGAAACTGAACGCACGGTTACTAAAGATTTAGAAAAATATTGATATCAAGTGGAGGACTTGAATTATATGGATATGTGATATTTCACCATAAGGAAATTAACCAACTGACATTTCATTCAGAAAGAATTAACCGATTGGTGTGTGCTCGATAGCAAGGTGCATGTGATGAATTCACAATGTCAAGATTCATCGGTACAGCTTATAATCGTTCAAAGTGCTCATAAGGGGCAGAATATGTGTATGTGTATACAGAGTAACAGAGGTGAGCGTATGTAAGATAACTGCCGGCCTGATCTTTGCCGTTCTTTTAGAATTACACTACTGTGAATGAAGGAATTTTTTTTAAAAAAATTTACAATTTTAATTTTTTATTTCGAAATATGACAGAACTAGTCGCCTACAGTGGGTGTTTTTTAAAAAACGCCCACTGTGTGGGCGTTATATGTGACGTGGCACAGGGCCGGCCGCCGCCGGTGTCGGCTTTTGCGGGCGGCCCCCTGGCGCCAAAAAAACGCCCACTGCGTGGGCGTTTTCTGGTGGCGAGGGGGCCGCCTGCAAAAGTGCGCGCTGTTTTGCGGGCGGGCCTCGGAGCAGCCAAAAAACGCCCACACAGTGGACGTTTTTTGGGCTCCGCCTACATATACCCAACCCCCCTCTTCAGATTTTTATTATATTCACTAAATTTTTTAGAAAAAAAGAAAGAGGAGAGGAGGGAGGGGAAGGAAGTAAACGGCGAAGCCCTGTCAGTTTGAGACCTCGGCTTTTAGGTAAGTTTCTCATACATTACAAGTCCGTTGCTATGCATTAGTAAAATATAATATGCACTAGAGTTGTTTAGTTTTTAGTTGACTCTGGGTAGATCTGTGAGTAGTATGTATATTAGATCTATAAATAATGATGTTAGAGCATTGCAGTTCATGTTAGAAATAATGATGTTTCTTCTATGCTTTAAACAATGGATTGCATGATTTGAAATGTGACGAATATCGTATTTTCTCTGAATAGATATATTTAGGGTTTAGGAATAATGATGTTTATGCTATGCTTTAAACAATAGATTGCATGATTTGAAATATGACGAATATCGTATTTTCTCTTAATAGGTATGTTTAGGGTTTAGGGTTTAGGGTGTAGGGTTTAGGAATAATGATGTTTATGCTATGCTTTAAACAATGGATTGCATGATTTGAAATATGACGAATATCGTATTTTCTCTGAATAGATATGCAAAACTTGTGGCAGATGGAGTTTTGGAAAAAACGAGGTCGCCCTAGAGAATTGTATCCTGACGTGTCTAGCAAGGATGCTCCTGTTTCTCTTGCAGTCCCTGTCCCAAATTGTGACTGTGGAGAACCGACTGATATTGGCCAATCTCGCCATGAGGACACTGCTGCCCGTTGCTACTGCACATGCGGTGGATTCAATGTAAGTTATTGCACCTCTGTCACTGCGTCTTTATTCAATGCTAGTAATTGCAGCTCTTGCATCTCTAACAATGTCGTTAGCAATCATGTTTTGTAGGCCCATGAGCGGTGTCTTTTCTTTCAGTAGATTGACGGTCCAGACAAATTCGACCCAAGGTATCTCCAGTTTGACGAATGGTGGAAAGGGAAGCATAATCCACCCGATCAATTCGAGCGGTGGGTGGCACCTCCCCCTGAGCCCCCCTCAATGAGAGACGAGGAGAAGAAAATAGCCCAATTGAGACGGCTTGGATCTCCGTCTCGTTGCAAATACAGAGATTATTCTGTAATAAGTTCAGATAGGCCTAACGAGTTCGAATGTCCTAACCCTGCTGGAGTAAGTGCAAATTGTATGCGGTCATGGCTTTCTTAGTATTTGTGCATGTACTAACATTTTACATTGTAGGGTGGGTATACCTTGTTGTGGAAGTGTAACTTCAGGAAGTGGCTGTGGGGTCCAAAGAACAAATGGCCCGAGCCGAAGGTGGACAAGAAGAGAAAAGTGGTTACCCCAAGCCTCCTGTGTTGTGCAAATGTGGTGTCGAAGCGCGGTATGGCCTACTACCATCGGAGCTTGGAATAGGCTATTGGTGCGGCCATATGGTTGATTACGATGAGGTCCTTTTGTTCCACTTGTTGCTCACTTGATATCCAAACTTTTCGTATTTGCTGACTTTAAATTGTTCCGTTCGATCACAGAGCCTTAGGAAATGCAAGTGGGAGGTTTTTGCCCATGGTGAAGACCGTAGGGAATACATGGATACACTGAAGCAAAAGCAACTAATGGACCTGAAGTTCAGGTCTGGTACTCCGCTTGTGAACAACTACATTAAGATGCGGAAGCAAGCGCAGGTTGACTATGCCCGACGATTGTGTGTCCAAACCCCAAGTGCTGCTCGGTGGAAGAAAGACTGTGATGCATGGAAAAAGAAGAGAGAAGAGGAAGCATCCTTGCATGCGAGGGAGAAGATGGAGGAGGCCAAAAAGAGGAGTGCTGATGCGAAGATGAAGTAGAAGATGGCGGAGGCGGAGATGCCGATGAACGACGAGGACGAGGAGTATGATGAAGCATTCACCCAAGCCCTCAATGACTTGGAGGCCGCTTACTAAAAAAAAAGGAAGAAGAGGCCAACGCAGCTAAGCGTAGCCGTACCAATGAGTTTGTGGGAGAGGATAGTGGTTCTGAAGATGAAGACTTGCTTCCCGGTTATGTTTCGGATTATTAGGGCTGTTTTGTTAGATGAATTCGGATTAGTAGCTCATCGCCCTAGCGGACCTATAATTTTGGAATGTATTAGTTGTGTTCGAAAGGGTACGAATAAGGAACCGACGGGGATTTCTAGATATAGTACTCAAAAGAATCGTCACAATACGCCAGGGCCCCGACGGGAAATGAAGAATATAACAAATGGTAAATTTTGACAAAAGAAAAGTGCGTATCTTACATCAAGACAGTAATTACATTGTACAGGTACTACTGTCCCTGAGCCTGTCCCTGCCCCTGCCCCCTACCCCTCTTCGGCCTCCTCGGTTGTACGTGCCTCGACGAGTAGGTGTGGCGATCCGGTGGAACACCTCGAGTCGCACGGACGTGCTGCACTGGAGTCATCTGTGATAACTCCTGCGTGTAGGGCGGAGGTGCTCCTGTAAGCTGTGAAGGGCCGATCTCAACCTCCTTGTCGCTGATCGGTGCGTTAGTGGGGGGTCATTAGGTAGTCGGTAGGTCCGTGACAAGGTGCCGGCTCCCTGGGCCGACGTCGAAGCTGCTCCCTGCGCGGAGGTACCCACTCCATGGGGCGAAGGCCAGACTCCCCAGGCTGCTCCCTGAGAGGAGGTACCCACTCCATGGGGCGAAGGCCAGGCTCCCCAGGCTGCTCCCTAAGCGGAGGAACCCTCACCATGGGCCGACGCACTGGGTGGAGCATGAGTGAAGTGCCTGGATGCCTCTGCTCCGTGCACCGAGGACCCCGCTCCGGAGGAACGAAGGTACGGCGTAGAGAATGCTGTGAAAGGTGTTGTCGTAAGTCACATAGTCATCCAGATTGGAAAAACATAGGTAGACGAGGCGGGGTACACGGAGTTACCTCTGGTCTGGGGTGCAGGAGGACGTGCTGCGGGTGCCGGTGCAGGAATTCGAGGCGCTGCGTCGGAGGTCGAACAAGTCAGAGCCCTCAGCATGGATCTAAGCATCGTACGCATCCGCGTGTACGAGGTGTGCTGCTCGTCCACTGTCAACGCCAAGCCACCCTCCAAGCGGCGGCACACGGAGTCAACCTCCATGTAAAGTAGTTGCGCACCGTTGACCTAATTTCAGTTTTAAGTTAGATGAAAGATATACGTAATGAACTACTGATATATATGAGAGATTCAAGTACTCACGGCACGGAAGTAATCCTGATCACAGTGCACAGGGTAAGCGTCACCCACGGCGGCGACGTGTGGCTGGTGCTCCGGAGGAACGAAGGTGACACGTGTGCGGGTACGAGGCTGGTACCACCGGAGGTAGTTCATGTACGAGTCCTCGGTGTGGGGCGGTACTCCTCAACAATGTCCTCTGTGGCAAGCAACCAGTCATCCATATATGGCTGCAGACGTGGAACCCATAAGTTGCACCGACCTATCCCCTCCGAGTCAGCCTGAACACAAATTTGAGTAAGACATGTCTACTGCAATTAATTTTTCAAAGTCAGTTGTTAGTAGTACTTACCTGTGAGCATCTACAGGGATGGTACGGATGATAGGGGCAGGGGACGGCTGCATGAGATCGAACTGGCGCAAAACACGCCCTGGGCAGTGCGGTTCAACGAATATGTCGAACACCATCGGTCGGAGCATCAGCCAGAAGGCCTGGTCACGTGTGCACAACATGGACAACCCAAGGGGAGCTCGTGCGTGGATAGCCTCCTAGCTGTAAGGCTCCCAGATCACGTTGGTCAGCTGTATCCTATCAAACTCCAGCATAAACTCGTTGTATGACCGCGTGACCTGCACATGTGCCCATCGTCGCTGAAATATAACAATCAATAGGTTAGAAGGTACGATACGAATTAACTATATACGTCAGCTAGGAACACAAACCTGACGATGGCACCAGACTGTACCCATGGTGGGGAAGTCCTCAGGCGGATGCTGCAAGTACAGGTCGTCCTCGTAGGCGGTGTGATCCACCACAGGTCGACCAATCACGAACCGTTCAGCTGCCCCATAGCTGTAGAAGGAGGGGGCAACCAGTGAGCAAAGAACCTATTTCTATCTTGGTACACGCTTCGCAAAGCCCCCTGTACATCGCCGCTAGTACTGCGGATCCCCAGCTCCACTGTGGCCCTGCTCCCTCGTCAGCATCAGCGATCGCGCACGTGTAGGGGATCATGACCTTGTCGACGGCATGTCCCGCGTTGCTGGTGAACATGACCCAGCCAAAAAGACACAACAAGTAGGCCTCCAAGCTTCATTGCACAGAGTACACGTCAGCCTCTGGGTGTAGCAGATCGGACTAGAAAAGATACAGTTAATAAAGTTGAGTAGAACTGCAAATTGATAAAATTCTTTTCAAATAGGCCTTACGGTAAACTGCATGAGCCACTGCTGCGACGGGCCCATGGTCGTGTACGGAGGGAGGCTGCTCATAGCTAGAAGTGTAGGGTGACGCTGCACATGGCTAAAGCGGGCCATAATGTCGTCTCGCCAATCATGAAGTCCGTCGACTGGCCCGACGGCATCGCCAGCGAGGGGAAGGCCAAGCAAGAACGCAATGTCCTGAAGCGTCGGTGCGACCTCCCCACACGATAGGTGGAACGTGTGTGTCTCCGGCCTCCATCGGTCGACCAGGGCTGCTAGAAGAGACCTATCAAAACTCCACCTCCTCGTCTCATCGGCCTCAGCAGCTTGAGCCTCCATAAGGCGACACAACGGGAGGAGGCCTGCCTCACGTAACCTGCACATAAAAATTATATGTTATTAACAAGCCATGTGTACTTATTGGGAGACCTCGAAGAGTCAACAGATACCTAAAACAGAACCGAGGGTCCACTGAAAGTAGACGTCTGGACGGTCGCGGTCGAAGTACGGGCAGAGTGGCGTTCTGCACCGCAATACGGTACGAACAGTGGTGCAGATCGATCCCTCATTCTAGCAGCTCTGGTGTGTCGTCCGCCATCCCTGCATGACATTATCACAGTTAACACATATGACACATGCAAACAGAAAGTGAAAAAGTATACAACAATAAATTTAAGGTACAACAAGAATGATCAAATTTGAAACATAAAGAATGCACGTACAACATATAAATGAAATATATTCAAATACAAGACAGAGATTAAGAACATCACAGAACATTACATCCGCAAGATAGGTTGAAACAACAAGTTTGTTCACTTCAGTTACAACAAAGCAAAAACCATACATTACATAATCTTAACCAAGCTTACTACACATCACTACACGACCGAACCACGAGGCACGCGTGCACACCTTGGCCTGGTGGGCCTAGAAGTTGTCCCTTCCCCTGTTGGCGGGGTACCATCCAATCCGGATCCTGATGGCGGGGCTTCTGCTGTTGTGGGCATGTCTGAGTCCTTCGGGCACTTCTTGTAAGTATGTCCCTCCTTGTCGCATTTGCTGCAACGTTTGTACCTTCCACTTGCTTCGGACTCATCCATGGCGTTTCGAATACGTCTTGTCTTTCGACGCCCAGCCTTGTATCTGATCTTACTTGGGTCTGGAATATAGCTAGGTTGCGGTACTGTACATGTAAAATTCCTCGCTATGCCAAAACCATAAATTTCATGTGACCATGTATGCAATATGGCTTCCTTGGTGAAATAGGGAGATACAAAAGTACGATCAAGTATTCCACACTCCGAGCTCGCTGCAATAACATGGGAACATGGTTTGTGGTAGAGTCTTGGCTTGTGGCACGTGCATGCGCAATACCCATCCTCCTTAAGTATGCATTCTTGCACAACTCTTGTTCTATATATTCCACGCTTGGCCCTATCAGCACACAAGATTTCAAATCGGTGCTCTCTAGTACCTTAAGTTATAACTCTATGCTCCTTTGCCTTCTTACGTTTTTCCTCCAGATAATTTGTCAACATATGTCTGAAGAAAACACCTCGCACTTGCATTGATAGGGCAGCGACTTGGTACCGGTCTGAAATATCTCCATGTTCCATGCAGGATGAACTCAACAATGGCAACTAGGGAAAGGTCTCTAACACCACGCATCACCCAGTTGTAAACTTTGGCCAAATTAGTTGTCATAATGCCGAACCACGCTCCGTCGACATCATGCAGCAAAGACCACTTCTCCTTAGGCTCATTCTCTATCCAGTGCGAAAATTTTCTCACAGCAGATGCCAATCTCCTTCTGATGTTTGGACCATCTGTGGGCAGCAGTCCTAAGGCCTCTAGACCATCCTCACCAACAGGTGCTGATCGGCTTGAGTGCTCTTCCCTTTGCTTCGTTGTGAGCTCGTCCAACCTCCTCCAAAGCTCGTTGAATTTTTTCTCTTGATTCTGTCCGCACAGCCTCTTGAATAGATCCATCAAGCTCTTGCCCTTAAACTGCTTGTAAAAATTAGCACCCATGTGACGCATACACCACCGACTTTGAACATCTGGCCAATCTTTACCATATCCCATCTCTGCATCACCGTTCTTCAGATATTCAATTGTCCGAAGAAGGCCAGCGTGACGGTCATGAATTAGGCATACACCAGGCCTCATACCAACAATGCTAACCTTCACCTGCTTGAGAAACCAGTACCAACTATCGGTATTCTCGCTCCCCACAAAAGCGAATGCCAGTGGTAGAACTTGATTGTTCCCATCCACGGCAATTGCTGTTAGTATCTGACCTCTGTATTTACCTGTCAGAAATGTCTCGTCAATACAGAGTATTGGACGACAATGCACAAATGCCCTGATGCAAGCACCTAGTGCAAAGAAAGCACGTTGCAAGACCAATACTGCATGATCATTCTCCATGGTTAGGTATGTTATAAGATCTGTACATGTCCCTGGATTTCTGGCAGCTATGCATTGAAGAAGAGATGGTAAATTATCATATGAGGCTTTGAATGTGCCAAATCTCATCTTGATAATCTTCTGTTTTGCCCTCCAGGCCTTAGCATATGAAATGGTGTATTTGAATTTATCTTCGATATGCCTTATTATTGACCTTGGCTCGTATCCCAGATTATGCACAACATCTGAATACATCTCTGCAGCAATAAATACAGATGTCATATTTCTGTGGTACTTCTCTACACCTTCCAAGTGACAGTTGTGCTCAGTGACTATTGACACTTTCCAATAATCCTTCCACTTTCCCTTGAATGCATGCACCCTCCATGGACAACCATCGCTGGATCTCATGCACTTAACTTCATATACACACTTTGTGGACTTTGTTACCTAGAACTCCCTCTACAGTGATACAGCCCAATGCTTGACTGCCTTCATTAATTCTTCCTTCTCTGCGTACATCGCTCCCTCGATTACCTCATTCTCCTTATACTCCCATGGAACATGGTATCCCTCTGAAATAGCAAGTCCAGAGAAGTCTTCATTAGACCATTGCCATGGATTCACATTGCATCCTTCCTCATCAGAAGATTCATCACCCTCCACTTCCTCATTCGCCGCATCTTCATTTTTCATTGCCTGAACAATGGAGTTGATCCTATCACCCTCATCTGCCAAGCCTCTCGGCTCAGTGGCTTCTCCTTCTCTTTCTGGTTCCCACACATCCTGTCCCTGTTCTTCTCCTTGCTGAGCACGGTCGTTTCCCTCTTCCATTTCAGCATCAGTCCTAACCATGCTTGTACCCTCTACATCTTGCAAGGTTGCATTATATTTATCGTACCTCCATGAAAATGCTGGGTTCCCAGCCCCGCTGCAATGCATTTTCTACGTACCATTTTCATGTTTCGGTGCAATCTACCGACATCAATTCCCAGAAGCATTCTTTGTTACCACGGTTGACTACTACATTTACTTTTATTGTGGTAACCTCTGGGTTGATATGAAATGCCATCATTAACCAGTTACACACTGACCAAAAATTTCTTTCCGCTGGCCTATCTATCCCCTTTAGTGTTGACCCAAATTCAGACAGATATATACCATACGGGCCATATCTGACAGTGCCACTACCATGGAACAACCGAAACATCACTTTGGTTGACATATCTATTTAGAGAAAATACGATATTTGTCACATTTCAAATCATGCAATCCATTGTTTAAAGCATAGCATAAACATCATTATTCCTAAACCCTACACCCTAAACCCTAAACCCTAAACATATCTATTAAGAGAAAATATGATATTCGTCACATTTCAAATCATGCAATCCATTGTTTAAAGCATAGCATAAACATCATTATTCCTAACATGAACTGCAATGCTCTAACATCATTATTTATAGATCTAATATACATACTACTCACAAATCTACCCAGAGTCAACTAAAAACTAAACAACTCTAGTGCACATTATATTTTACTAATGCATAGCAACGGACTTGTAATGTATGAGAAACTTACCTAAAAGCCGAGGTCTCAAACTGACAGGGCTTCGTCGTTTACTTACTTCCCCTCCCTCCTCTCCTCTTTCTTTTTTTCTGGAAAATTTAGTGAATATAATGAAAATTTGAAGAGGGGGGCTGGGTATATGTAGGCGGAGCCCAAAAAACGCCCACTGTGTGGGCGTTTTGCGCGCCAGGGGGCCACCTGCAAAAGTGCGTGGCCGGCCTCGCCCTTTTGCAGGCGGCCCCTGGCGCGCAAAAAACGCCCACACAGTGGGCGTTTTTTGGCTGCTCCGAAGCCCGCCCGCAAAACAGCGCGCACTTTTGCAGGCGGCCCCCTCGCCACCAAAAAACCCCCATGTAGTCGGCCCCCTCGCCACCAAAAAAGCGTGCACTTTTGCAGGCGGCGGCCGGCCCTGTGCCACGTCAGATATAACGCCCACACAGTGGGCGGTTTTTTAAAAAACGCCCACTGTGGGCGACTAGTTCTGTCATATTTCGAAACAAAAAATTAAAATTGTAAATTTTTTTTAAAAAAATTAAAAATAAAAAAATTCGTGAATGAAGGGGTATTGTCGTATTGGGCCAGCCCAAATCAAAGCCTAAGTGGTGTGTATTGAGCCCATGGCCCCTCAAATTATTCAAGTTGGTTCATTTTTATTTGAAACAAATAAAATATTTTTCCATATCTAATCCAGAGCCAAGCTCTGGCCAATGGAGCAGGCCACGTCACCTCCTTTTTTCGGCCGTCGGATCGGTCGCGTGGACAATTTAGATCGTGCCAAATCTCGTTATTTTGCAAAAAGACCCTTATATTTTTTAGAAATTAACCCCTAGTCTGGCCTTCTCTCATAGAAAATTTTGCACAGAAACCCTCAGCCTTTACGAAAATCAACCCACAATCTAGTTTTCCTAATGGCCAGCCTGCCTCAATGGCCCAAAAACGGCCCGTGAACCTCTTCTCCTTTTTTATGGTTTAATATTTTCTTTTAAAATCATAGATCTCCCAAAATTTATATAAAATAAAAAAGACAAAAATACCAAACCAGTTTTTCGTAAATAAACTAGAACCAACATAGAAGGTAGCTGAATATTTTCTGCCTCTTCTTTATCATCCAAAGGAAATCCAAACAATTTACAAATTCCTCTCCTTCGCGTTTTGCTGATAAATCTCTGAAACCGATAATTCTACCACCCAAAAAGAAAACACTAAAACAAAACCCTAGATATTAAAATCCTTTTTGGTAATTTTCGATCATTTTCACAAACACACAAAGTAGACTCTTTTTCTTGGCAGAAAATTTTTAGAAAAATTCATAAATAAACTAAAACCAATCTGGAACGTATCTAAATATTTCTCGCCTCTTCTTTATCATAAAAAATATGAATACTTCGTGACACCTACCACCTATTCTATTACGCCTATAAATAATCGCTAAAACCTACGGTAGCCAAATCTCCAAATTAGACACCATTGTTTGAAAAAAGGGTCTGTAGTAACATAAACGCTTAACCAAACTGACTCAAAATGCTACACACCCTGCCTACTAAAAGATTAATCAACAATTAATCCAAACTCCTACACAACTGGTTCCATCCCATGAAGCCGCGCAGCAACGCCGTGCGTTGTTTCTAGTTAAGATGAAAGCGGGAGTATTGGCTAGTACTGCAACTTTGGAGAACAGGTTTTTTTTGAACAAAGAATTTACCAAATTTATTTGATGAAATAATTTGCACAAGCAAAAGAAGCGAGAAATTAAGTATGGGACAACTCTCAGATTGATTACATGCATATTGAGCTATATTCTCAAATGGTGAATGCTAATATGATAGGTTGCGAAACTAGCAGTGTTGCCGTACCATTTTTTATTTTATTAGGTTATATTATACAGTACAACATAAATACTCACCACACACGTATATTCACCTTTTATGAACACATGTACACAAACCCTACCACTATGAGCATGTGAGCTAGTAGATCTTGAACATCATGTGACCCTGGAAGTGGATTATTTTTTTGAAAGGACGGCAAAAGTTTTGCCGTGATTTCTATTAGACGAATAAAAGAAAAGGCAAGTGCCAGCCCAGTTTTTTGACTGGAAACCGGGCCAGAAAAACCATACAATTATGGAGGGTACCCTACTCCACTTACACACCTAGGTACCAAAACAACTCAACTCAACTCGCGTCACAAGAGCGCCCACTCAACTCATCAACTCAAATAACAACTTGGCCGAAGAAAACAACTTCAAAGAAAACACACGCAGTCGTTGATCTCCCAGCCGTGACTAATTGTTGGCAGACAAAAGAGGGGAAGCCCACGACACCTCACCGAAGAGACCACTGCTATGCAGGACCTCTCGTCAAAAAACTGCTGTTGCACCAAAACACCGCCGAAACAATCGAAACTCAGCATCGGATTCCAGACCTCCAAGGCTACTCAACTTAACTCAACTCGTGGGGGCTTGCCACACCCACCATAGCACCACTCTTGACAACTCCTTGGATTCACCACATTGAAGCGCATAGGGGCCTCGCCAAACCCGTCGCTGGACTCTCTGGGGATCCGAGCCTGCTTCGCCGTCGGGGGCGACTTAGTTCCACCGAGCCACCCCAAAAAATCCACCTTCAACTCGTCACCGCCGAAATCCGCTGCACCACGTGAACGGACTTGAAGCTGCTAGAGATACAGATCATCGCCCTGGCCTTCGTCTTACTCAGTCGGATTGGGTCATCGACACGAGCCTCTCCAACCACTGCCACCTCCTACACCATCACCACCCCTGCTTAGCGACAGGCAGTCACGACACCACGTCGTCACCGCCACCACCAATCAAGCCACTGCCGACCACACCACCACGGCACAACCGTTGCCCTACTGCAACCGACCGATTGGAGGGGGAACATACCTTGATAACGCCTCCAAGGAGGGGAACGACACCCAAAGGTGTCGCTGTCATCGTGCCGGTAGGTCTGGCCTGGCTTTCATCGGTGTGTTCCTCCGTCCAGCATAGTATGGTACAGGCCAAGGGGCCAGGGCCGCCAGGTCTGGCAACCGACCCACCACCACACCGCACACCTCGCTGGCTAGTCCAAGTCACGGCCGTCGAAGAGGCCCTCAGACCCGCCGACCACTGAGACGCTGCCGAAGGAGCCGCCCCGCCACTAGTGGGAGGTCACGCCAGCTCCACCTCCACCACCACATCCAGACCGCGCCGCGCTGGATCCCCTGCGTGAGGCATCAGAACAGCCCTGACGGTGAGCAGCTGCTCCGCCCTGCCCTTGAAGAAGTGAGGAAGAGCCTCCCAGCAGCACCATCGCGGAGCTCCACCACCTCCTTGTGAAATCTAGCATGGGAGCACCGGATTCGGCCTCCCCCATGCCAGATCCGTGCGAGCGCCACGCCGCCGGGCCCCGCCGAGCGCCGGAGCCGGCACCGCCGCAACAAACTGTCGCCGGACCACGTGAAGCACCCCACCACCGCAGGGCAGCGGAACAACGCCAGCAGCTCCAACCCCGGCCACACCCTACCGTTGTGCCGCTAAGAACACGGAGCGCCGACCCGCGAGCCGCCACCGTCGCCATGTGTAACACCCCTGGTGTTATGATAACTAAAACCTGCCATGTCATCATATGTATTGCAAAACATTCATATTTAGGTTAATCTTGATATGCATCAACTAAAACAAGTTTACATTTCATAGGTTGCTTGTGTTATGAAATGTTGTGTCACATGAAATCATAAAACCTGATTTCGAATGTCATCCAAAATACTTAATTTATATTCTATGTACTTGAGGTGTAAACTGTGTTTACACTAGTGTCAAGCATAGTATATGAATCTAAGTACAACTCTTAAAAATGATTTCCATATTTGAAGTTGAATTTGGATTTCAAAGCTTATTCCCAAGTTTTGCACTTTAAATTTAAATTCAAATTGGAAAACTATAAAAATGTTTTTCGAAAGTCAACTTGGTCAACCAAGGGTGTCATTAGGTCATTACCCTAAAAATGTCTTTGGATGATTTTTGTGATCACTAATGACCAACCAATTAATTTAGAAACCAAATCGAGTTTGAATTCGGTTTGAAAAAACCCTTTATTTCAAAAGCTGGTTTGAACCCCTTTTTGATAATTCAAAATATATATAGAATTTGGAGATGATCTAAAAAGATAGTTTATAGATCTTAACAAGAGCTACAAAGTTGGTATTAAAAGTTTTTCAAGTTTCTAAAAAGAATTTTAAATGAATTTGAAAATACAGTTTTCCAGCATTTGTCCCCTTTTTGATTTTAAACCCATGATTCAAAAATTATGCATAATTTGGAAAAACTTTGTATATGAAAAATGTTTGGTTTGAAAAGTTGAGCATTCCATAGTTTTGATGATTTTCAATTTTTATTAGAAAATCAAAAGTAATTTCAAATATTTGTTTGTAGGGTTTTGTTTTACTTTTGAATTTGAATTCATACTTCAAAACTATGCAGAATTTGAAAATGTTTGTTAAATGAAAAGTGTAGCTCTTGAAAATTTATGCAAACTTTATTTTTGGGATTTTCATGTTCCTATATAAATTCTAAAGTAATTTGTAAAATTTCAAAATGACAACACCTGTTACTGTAGCGCTGACGTCGGCATGGTCTTCCTCTCTCTGTGTTCACTGGCGATGCCGTGTCCATGGCCGCCATACCGGCCTGCCGCGGTTGCCAGCTCGCGCCTCTCACTCAAAGGATTGCCGCCTGCGTGTCGGCCGTCCGTGTCAACGTCGGGTTACAAAAGCAGGCCGACCACTGCCTTTTCTCCTCTTCTTCTTCTTCCCTGCTTCGCCGCCGTTATCGAGCTCGTTGTCGCCGGTCAAAATTCACCGCCACCATTTCACCTTCATCCACTCCATCTTACCCACTACATCGTCTCGTCTTTGCGCACCGTTTGCACCCACTCACGCCTTGCCTCGTGACTAGAATCGCCTAGCGCATCGTCGTCTTCTCCGCGGCCGGTAGAGCGCCGCCGGAGCTGCTCGCTGGGAACAGCCCTCTCCGGTGAGTCTCGTCATTCATCTTCAGCACCGTTGCGTTCGCCTTGACACCGCGCACATAATAAACTCTTTCTTTTTCATAGATACCATTTCGACGTGCCAAAATCACGTCTTGCCACCGCCGGAGCTCGTCGTTGTCGCCGTCGTACGCAGTCGACCTCACTCCAGTCCACCATCGGCCTCACCAGCTAGCGCATTAGCCCCGCGGTGAGCCACTGGTGCTTATGGCACCCTCCTTTTCTTCTTAAACACACCGTAGCCGCTGCTCCATAGGCTGTCGCGCTGCCGTGGCCACCATGGCCGACAACGAGTTTGCTGCCGAGCCCTAGATGCCATAGAAGCTTTACCAATCGATTAGTTAGGTCATGAGGATCACGTTGGTACCGACCTCATTGCCGGCGACCTCGCCATCGGCACGTTTGCCGTGGTCAAAATTTGCCCTGCCGCGGTGAACGTCGCGAGGAAGAAGATGACACTATTCCTTTTTATTTTTAGAAAATAATTAAAAATGCTTTTTCTTTCATAATTCATAATAATTCATATACTGGTCCAAAAATGCTAAAAAATTATGTGTAAGCTCTTTATGATGTCCTCTACCTAGGAAAAATATAATATACCAATTTTGATTAATTTTTGCATAAGTTAAAATTACCTCTTTTAATTGAAAAATGCATGTTCAATGATTTTTAATAAATAAATAATTGGCTTTTATTTCTGAAAATTGTTTTGCCATCTAACTAGACCTAGAGCTTTTCAAAATAAAATTTTGAGCTTAGTTAGACAACTTTAATTTTATGCCTTTATTTTTTTATGCTTTTAATTAATTAATTGACCCTTTTAATCCTGCTTAATCATTATAGGATTGTTTGACTTTGAGATTGATTGATGACCTTGGGTCATTAACCTTAATGATCCTTAGCACTTTAATTAATTGTTTACGCTTACCTGGATCATGTCATTAGGGCTTAATCAACGTTATTTTATGTGTTTAATGAACTTCTTTAATAAACAGTTAACCCTAACGAACTTAGTAAGTAAGATTCGTTAGCGTACAACTTTATCGTGAAGGAAAGTTGTACTCAAGTTCTTAATCTGGTTATGCATTCATCAAGCATCATGTTTATTATTTCATCATGTTGAAACATATCATGTTATCGTGTAGCTTCCGTTAACGAAGAGTTGAACGTTGTCGCACCAGATCCCAAGGAAGAGCAGACTCAGGAGTTGGGTGTTGATCCAGAGCTCGAGACCGTATACCCCGAATACCAAGGCAAGCCCCGGATGCATTCAAACCCTACTTTATTTTATAAAAGTTTTATCACTTCAGTTATGAAATGTTGCATTAAGTAATAGGAGTTGAGTGATAACCCACCAATTGCATTACCTGTCTTATTTCCATATTCCTTGTTACCTATTTTTGAAAAATGCATAGTTATGCTTATCCCTGCTTAATTAGTAGGTTTTCAAAAAGAAAAAGAATGGAAAAGATGAGTTTGGCTTTACTTGTTGGAATCATGATAATAGTTAATAAATCAAGTCCGAACAGGTAACTTGCATTGGGAAAGGAGTCCCTCTGTAGTGTTTTCGTCTGTTGATGCCCTAGGTCCCGTCCGATGTTGAACTGGTGATATCAAGAAACTAGAAAATCCACATACAATGGTGTGGTATACTGTGGGTTTGAGTCCCATGTATATCGATACACTGTGGGTCGAAAGTCCCATGTGTATCGTGTGGTCGGTATACGTGTTGGTTGGAGCCTCACGTATATCATATGGTCTAGTATGCATTTTGGTTGGAGCCTCATGTATATCGAGATCTAGGTCCTAGCTGGGTATATAAATGGATTTGAATCGCCGTTGCTTCTCGGAGAAGAATACTCGATCGATGTTCATCATCGTAGTAACAACTTGAATGATAATAAGGTATCAAAATGAAGTTGGTTGGTAATCTCGAGCTAGAGCAAAACAAATTTACTTTCTGTTATATCTAATGATGAGTTAAAATTTGATCCACAAGAGCTTTTTTGCAAAAAGTCTTTGCTTCTTGCGAGCCTTACCTTGTTCCTCTGGCCTGCATTTCTGAGTCTTCACCCTTCTTTTTTCGTCGGGTTAGTCTTGTTGAGTACTTTTGTACTCAGGGTTTGTCGAACCCTTGTTGCAGGTGAGCCCCATGAGCAGGTTTGCTTTGCATCCTGCTGCATGACAGTCGTTGCGGAGAGTGACAACGAGTAGGATGTCTGGCTCTTGGGCAGAGCATACCATCAGGGAGTTGTAAATAAATTATATTTGGCTACTCCACTACTACTATGGTTTGTAATAATCCAACTTATGGTTTGTAAGTTTTGAACTAAATGGTTTGTAAACTTATGTTATTTTAACCCTTCTGCTATTTTACTCTGATGTATATTATTTGTATTAAAACTGTTGTAATACTGCAATGTCTCTTTATAATGATTGATCTTGCTTGGTGAATCGTGGATGTTTCGGGATTCACCCGACATACCTTTTAAGTCTTATGGAACACATGCATTGTTATCAGAAGTCTGTCTGTCAATGATAAGTGCATGTGGGACATATTATTTAGGAGGTTCTATCACACCATGGCCGCCTCCGGGCCCCTCCCTACATGGAGCGCCCGCCTCGCCGAGAGAGGCCTCGCCGCCACCATCCCCGGAGGCTGCACGGGCCTCCCGGCTGCCTCCTCCGGTGGCGGCGAGGGGGAAGAATGGGGGGAGAGGAGCTGTAAGGTCCTAGATGGCTAGAGGGGGGTGAATAGCCTATTAAAAAATCTTCAAGACACTAGAGCAAATTGTTAGTAAGACAAATGGCTATAAATGCGGTTTGCTCTAGCTCTAATTGTTAGGCAAGCCACCTATTGCAATTCTAGTAATTATAATCCCTATGGCACTCAAAAAGCTATGTCTCTACTATAACTAATTAGAGAGCTAACAAGATAAATATATTACTCTACTTGCTACTGTAACATAAGATATATTGCAAGAATGTAAGAGAAGAGAATTTGACTTTTATACCATCGATGGAGAGTAGAGGATGTTTCCAATCACCAAATAATTAATTCCAACAATATATATATCAATCTAATTCACGGGAGA
This sequence comes from Bothriochloa decipiens, assembly GCA_023333625.1. Lineage (NCBI taxonomy): Eukaryota > Viridiplantae > Streptophyta > Magnoliopsida > Poales > Poaceae > Bothriochloa > Bothriochloa decipiens. The sequence continues at coordinate 34,831,408 of CM041639.1, read as the reverse complement.
CAAGAGATGACACGAATATTTTTCTCCCGAGGTTCACTTGCTTGCCGACAAGCTAGTCCCCGTTGTGTCGACCAACACCTTGGTGGTTCCTCGGTTGGAGGCCCTCAAGCCAACAACTTGCAAGGCACCACAAGATCCACACACAATTGTGGTAACTCAATGACACGAGCAATCCACTAGAGTTAGAATTTGGCACTTCACCGGGGAACCACAACAACCCCTCACAAATATCACCTTGATTGGGAGTGGACACAATCACCAAATCCCCTCACCAATCAATCCAACACCAACCGTCTAGGTGACGACAATCACCAAGAGTAACAAGAATATCACAATTAGAATCACCACCTAGTGCCACAAAGATTGAATCACAAATGCAATGCACTAGGGTTTCCCATCTCCTCTCTTGAACAAGCACCAACCATGGAAATGGAGAGGAGTGGGAGGGAATCCTCTTGGACCTCTCAAATTGATCTCTAGAGCACCATCCCTCACTTGATTGAAGCTCAAATCAATGGAGTGAAGAGATGGAGGATTGAGCTCTCTGTCGGTGTCACGACCCCCGGGGACCTAACACCAACTAGTAAACTTGTGCTGCATGCTCCCTAATCCGGATGGTGATGCAAGAAGGACACATGATTTTTATCCTGGTTTGGACAAGAGAAGGCCCTACGTCCAGCCGGGGGGATGCTTTGTACTATCTTGCACCAAGTGCTCGTACAGGGGTGAATACAAGAGGGCGTGTGAGCTAAGACTTAGTGTTTGGGCTCTGGTAGCTCTCTTCTTGAACCCCCCTTCTACACTAGCCTGACACCTCCTTTTATAGGCCAAGGAGGGGCACGGGTGTACATAGTAACCCTAGAAATAGTGCTTGTAGGGCTGGCATAGGTGGTGACGTCGAGGGTTGATGCCGATCATGTTCGGGAGACTGTAGCGACGTGCATCAAAGCTAGGTTGAGCTCTGTAGCAACATGTCTTGCCATCCCGTGGTGTCTCAGTGGAGTCGATGGCTGACCGGTCTTGATGATGACGCTGTCGTGCCTCAGCGGCATGGTGAAAGTCGTGTTCTCCTACTGAGAGGTACGGCTTGCCGTAGATGATGTGGTTGAGTCATCGTAGCCCTGACCAAAACTAGCTAGGGGTTCAGTCGAGGGGTGCCTGTGGGGGGTCGAGACTGGAACGGATAGGAATGGCCCCAGGAAATGCGGGATTTATGTTGACAAATGCATCTCGAGGGGGTGACGAACGGGGCATAGTGCGCGGTATGGTGTCACAGTGCAGTACGATTTGCCGGTTTTCCAGATATGGGCGGTAAAAGATGGGTTTGATCGGTGTACTATCCACTGTTACCATGGCTGTAGCCATGAGGTTAGGCAGAGCAGGTGAAATGCATTGAATTCTCTAAGTGTTGTACAGAAAGTAGGCCAGTCGAGGGGGCACGCGGTACTCGACGAGCGATCGTTCGCCCATGCAAACTTCCATCACTCGAGGGGGTCGGTCGTCCCCTCGAGTAGACTGCCTCGAGAAGATACCAGCCTGGACCATCAAGACCCGTTCATGGGCCGGCCCAGTCGTAGTTTGATACTTGGACCTGACATCTCATGTACTTTGTGTTGGGGAGTAATAATGGTGGTTTTGATTTGCTGACGCCGGGGTTGATCCTTTTTAGTCAATGGATAAGGGTACCCCTTATTTTGGTACCTGATAGTAGCCCCCGAGCCCCCATGTGAGTGCTGGCAGTCATGTGGGGGGTCTTGAATCGAGACCGAGATGTCAATCGTAATTTTTTGGAGGGTGCACACGAGCGTACCTTAGGGGGTAGCCCCCAAGGCCTCGGAGGAGTGGGAGGACTCCTCTGAGGGCTTTATTTGTCTTTTGTGGAAAGGCATCTGTCCAGTTGGGTGTAGCAGGCATTCTTGAAAGGTTAGGATAACATGAACTATAGTCGTAATCAGGATTGGGAATCTTCCCGGTCGCCCGTCCACCAAGCAAATTCGTGTTGCATCTATGGCCCCACATTTCTCCCTCTAGAGGCCTGGCCCTGTTCTGATGTGTCGCAGCACAAGCTGGAGAAGCTGGTGGACGAGGGACTCATTCGCATCCTCACTTCGGCTGAGCGGCCGGAGTGGCAGGTGCCGCCGGGGGAGCATCGGGAGCTGCAGCCACTGGAGGGCTACGTGGTGAGCTTCGTCAAGTTTCACCAGCTGGGACTTGGCTCGCCCCCAAGCCGCTTCATGCGTGCGCTGCTCCATTTCTACGAGGTCGAGCTCCAGCACCTTACCCCCAACGCCATCTCCAACGCGATGATATTCGCCACGTCTACGAGGGGTTCTTGGGTATGGAGCTGCATTGGGAGCTGTGGCTCCATGGCAGTCTGGGTGGTTCTACATCTGCAACGATGATGGCCTGCTGCCCGCTTACATCGGACGCATAATCAGGGTGCGCCCGGAGCACTGGCTTCAGGGCGTGGCCCAGCCCTTCCAGCGGAGGTTGAATCCCCTCCTCGATGCACTGCACACCCTGACACCTTGTCTGAGCAGGGTGTGCATGCTGCGTAGGTCGTTGCGGGCTTCCACAGTCGGAGGGTCCTCCCTCTGATGGCGCGCCCATTGTGCTTAGATCAGATGGGGCCCGAGGCACTCCCCGAGCTACTCGAGGGGTGCCGGACGTTGCCCGTGGACCTGCCTCCCGAGGACATCACAAACGGGTTAGGAGCTCGGTCGCCGATGACTTCGAGCTAGGGGATGTGGATCATGTCCTGATGTAGCCAGATCCCATAGCATCATCTTGGTAAGTCCCTCAATCTTACATTCTTGGTTTTCTCCCCTATCTTTCAGCTTGTCTTGACATTCTGGCCATGGCTTCGAGTGCAGGGTAACATCAACTACAGGGTCTCGGTGCCTCCGGTTTGAGAAGATGACCCCGATCGCCAGGTGAGGCACTTCGATGCTCAACAGGAAAAGAAGAGGAAGGACCTAGAGAAGAAGAAGAGAAAGAGGAGGAACCTCGCGTGCCAGGTGCTTGAATTGCGCCGGGCTAAGCAAAAGCAAGACGGCCTTCCTATCGAGCAGTCCCCCCTGAGGAGATGGACATGGAGGATGATGACGATCATGATGTCGAGGGAGTGGTGGGCATTCTCGAGCCCCATCTTTCCTGCCTTCCTTGAGCTAACGCACCTCCTACGTAGGAGGACGTCTTGGAGCGACCACTGGAAAGGAGGCAAGGAGGCTCCTCGGCCCCTGCAGGGTCTTCGTCTCGCCGCCCGTGTGGGGGCACTCTGCCGGCCTCGTCCCAGGGTCCGTCCAGTGTCTCACCATGTTAAACCAGGTCCTCGATGCTCGAGGTGAGGACCCGGGGCCAGACGGGCTTGGAGGAGTGGGCGACACCACCCTCTATGCACAACTCATGGGAGGCGGCCCCAGTGGAGCTCGAGGTGCCGAGGTCCGAGCCAATCGCTCCATGCATTTCAAGCTTCGGACAGGATCTAGTTCGGAGGGGGCCTTTAAGGTGCCCAGGCAACTTGAGGGGGCCCGGATCAGTCATCATCCCTCAAGCTTTGCCGTTTAAAATTTTCTTCCCTTTTCCTGTGATTCGCAGAATTTACTTGATGTTCTTGCTTTTCACTATGTTTCCAGGATCAAGCGGCAAGTGGAGGAGGCGAACCTTTCACCGGCCAAGCGGCTCAAGGTGGACGCGGCCGCGAGGATGGTGGCAGGAGGGGCAGGTGTGATCCTAAGGCCCCTGTCGACGTTAGAGGCAGCTGGCTATCACAAGCCCAGGCGGCAATTATTCAGGGCAGACTGATGGGCTCTGCTCTTGTTGTAGGCTCTAGCAGTGCGGGGGCCGTGGCGGGCGGCGGTTCTGACTGGGGGAAGATGCCAGAAAGCGAGGTTGGTGCCCCAGTCTTGACGTCCATGGCCCCTACACCTGGCCAGGTCGAGGCCCCCGCTACCTTGTTTAGGGGGGAGCCCTCGACAGTCATGAGCCTGGGTCAGAAGATGCCCCAATCATCCTTGAGGACGAAGAGGCCACGGTTCCTTCTCCCTCCATCGAGGTGATGGTGGAGCACCCCCAGGAAGCAGGAGCACCACCTCCTTAGCAAGAGGGGCAGGAGCCATGGCCAAAGGGCCTGTACGAGGTGGAGGTGTAGCACAAGCGGGAGCAGGAGAGCCCACAGGAGAAGGAGGAGGATCGGCTGCTGAAGTAGCAGGACAAGAATAAGCCACGAGAGCGGCTAGAGGAAGAGGGGCTGGCTGAGAACCAGCCTGAACAGCAGCAAGAGGTGGAGAGGCTGGCGTCGAGCCAACTGGAGCAGCAACGACTACAGCAGCAGCAGCAGTACCAGCAGACGCCACTGGAGGACGCGACGCCTTCGGACCCGCCGCCTCAGCGGCAGGACGAGTCGTTGGAGGAGCTGGCGATCTCGAGCCTCCCTCGGCAGCAGGGGACACCGTGACAGCCTTGAGCCAACAACCGTTGCAGCAGAGCGCAGCGCAGGAGGTGTCGATGGTCCTACGCGTGCCGTAGGAGCTGCTCGGGGAGATGTCCGCCGCGAGCCCATCACTGTCATGTCGGCATGAAGAGGAGGAGGACACCCTTCTACTTGCCAAAGCGGCCGCCACCCGGGGGGCCCCTCATAGCCCCAGCCGTTCTAACCCTGGCTCCTTTGCCATGGCGGGTCAAGCGGGCGGCGAGGCCAAGTCATCGGATGTCGAAGCAGAGGTCGAGCCGTCGTTCCCCACCTTGGCCGATCGAGTGGCTCGTTACGGTGGTTCGCCCGATGTGGTGGAGTGCATCAGGTCATGGGTGCGAACGAGGGTCGAGGCAGCTTTCCCTTCTTAGGGCAGGAAATGCCTCCTGCTCCGAGACCCGTTGGACCCCAGCACCCCCAGGATCTTGATGGACGACACGGCGGGGGTAAACCACTTGGAGGATACAGAAGAGTTTCACGTGTGGATGGCACATGCTCTGAAGCTGGCCATTGATGATGCCACTAAGGACCTGGGCCAGGTCTTCTCGGTAAGCATTTCTCCGAGTGCGTTGGGCTCGAATAATTTCTTGACCTGATGCCTAATTTCTTGTTTTTGTTCTTAGGACTTGAGGAGGCACTCCCACGCGAAGTTCCACTTCCTCCACACGACGCATGATGGTTGGGAGGAGGTGGGGTGTCAGCTCAAGGCTGGCCGGTCTGCCCGGGACGGGGTGGCCTAGGCTGAAGAGGATGCACAGAAGGTGAAGGAGGAGGCTGCCAAGGCTAGAGAGGACGCTGACGCGGCTTGAGTGCAGGAGGCTCGATCCAAGGAGGGCAACGCCGCGGCAGAGGTGGAGGCCCGGAAGGCTAAATAAGAAACCACTTTGGCCAAGGAAGAAGCCGAGAAGGCTAGGAGTGACGTCGGACGGGGCCTCGAGGAGGTGCGGTTGGCCCTTGAGCATGTAACGTCACTAGAGGAGGAAGCTCGAGACGCCGCAGAGCGCCTCAAGGGGCTCGAAACCGATGTTTCTCAAGTCCCGGAGGCCAGCGGTGCCCTCAGCATCTCAACTGTGTCAGAGAATCGTCGTGCCGACGCCATTGCTGTCGAAGTTGTCGAGCTGAAGGTGACCCTTTAGGAGAAGGAGGGGTCCATTGCTCTAGCCGGCAGGACGATCAAGGGGTCCACGCTTGCAAGGTGGCCCAAAAGGAGCACGACGACGCAGTGGACGCAGGCGCGGCCCTCGACACCCACTGCAGCAGTGAGTTCTCTTTTCTAGCTCTAAGCTTCTTGTCTCCACCTATCACTATTGACTCCCATTCTGCATGCCAGGTCTCAAGGCCGAACTACTCTCTGTCCGTATGGCTTCGAAGGCACTTCACGAGGGCCTTTTGGCCGAGGCGGCATTGACCGACAGGATCCGCACCACAATCAACAGACTTTGCGACTCTTAGGAAGCTGGGCCCGTGATCGAGGCCAGGGAAGAGGTGCGCGGGCTCGCTCTCATCGACCGGCTGTACTACCTTGTGGCCGCCATGAGGGATCGTGTCCGAGACGCACTCCACATTGGAGTGAAGCGGGCGATGGCGGTCGTCTATTATGGCTTCACGTATGACATGGACGTCATCTCCCATGGCTTCGTCTCTGAACTTACCAAGATGGACGCCGAGAGCGAGGAGAGGTGCTGGGGCTTGATCGATGCTACCGAGGAGCCGGGTGAGAAGCTGGCGAAGCTGTTCGAGCCCGAGGTCCTTCCTTTCAAAAGTAAAGAAGGCACCGGCGATGAGGGTAGTGGTGATGATGAGGACAAAGGCCTGTGAGCCAGATCTGGACAAGGAGGCCCATGTAATAGATTAGTTTTTGTGAATCATGACAGTGTGGCCCTGGTGGCCTTAAAACATTATGCATGTATATATTTCGTAGATTTTAAGTCCTTTTCTTTCTTGCATGCCCTGATTGTGTTTTTACTTAGTAAACTCGATGCACAGTTGTGTCCCTTGAAGGAGGGAGTGAGTGGAGGTACCGTAGCACAGAGGCATAGGCGAGCTCCCGGCTCAACAACCCTCGACCCTCGGGACACATGTGGCATTTTTGGCTAAGTGAAGACACATATCGAGGCGCGTAAGAAAGAATAGACATTGAGTTTCGAAAAAACGTGTAAGTTTTTTAGGACTTCGGGGGTTCGCCCCCTTGTAGCCCCCGAGGGAGGCTCAACTCTGAGGGAGTAGAGTCAAGGCTATCTTACATGAACAAATAAGAAAGTATGCTGAATCAAAGCCGTTTTTCATTTATTCATTCATGATGCCATAGTTGTGCAAAATACGCGAAATGTACAAGGCCTCGAGGCCCTTAGGGATAAAAGCGACATAGTTGTTTGATGTTCCAAGCGTTGGTGAAGGTTTTGCCTTTGCCGTTCGATAGCTTGTATGTTCCAAGTTTTAGCATCTCAGCCATGGTGTATGGGCCTTCCCACAGTGGTGTCAGCTTGTGGCGCCCCTTGTTGCTCTGTCGTTGATGGAGGACGAGATCACCAACTTGGAGATCCCTCTTGTGCATGTGTTTGTCATGGTAGTTTTGAAGCTTCTGCTGGTACCTTGCGAAGTGGACGAGGGCCATATCTCGAGCCTCCTTGAGCTGGTCGACGGCGTTCACGAGGGCCTCCTCATTCGTCTATTCGTTGTAGGCCTTAAGTCGAGGGGACCCGTACTCGAGGTCGGTGGGGAGGATGGCCTCGGACCCGTAGACCATGAAGAATGGAGTGAACCCTGTGGCTCGACTAGGCATTGTCCTTAAGCTCCATAGGATCATGGGTAGCTCGGCAGCCCACTTCTTGTCATACTTCCTCAATCGATTGTTGATTCTTGGCTTGAGGCATTGAAGGATCATGCCATTGGCGCGCTCGACCTGGCCATTGGTTTGAGGATGAGCGACTGCGAACCAATTCACACAAATGTGATTGTGGTCGCTAAAGTCTAAGAACTTCTTGCCAGTGAATTGTGTGCCGTTGTCGGTGATGATGACATTGGGGACCCCAAAGCGGTGGATGATGTCGGTGAAGAACAAGACTGCTTGCTCGAAGCGAATGTTGGTGATGGGCTGAGCCTTGATCCACTTGGTGAACTTGTCAACTGCTACCAGCAAGTGTGTAAAGCCCCCGGTTGTCTTCTTCAGAGGCCCAACCCCAAACGGCGAAAGGCCACGTGATGGGGATCATTTGCAGAGCGTGGGCGTGTAGGTGCATTTGCTTGGCGTAGAATTGGCACCCCTCACATGAGCGGACGAGGTTGATGGTGTTGAAGACGGTGGTCGATGAGTAGAAACCTTGCCAAAAGGCATTGCCAACAAGGGTCCTCGGGGTGGCGTGATGGCCGCAAGCCCCCGAGTGTACGTCCTTGAGGAGCTTCCTGCCTTCCTCGATGGTGATGCAATGCTGGAGGATCCCTGACAGGCTTCGTCGGTAGAGTTCCTTGTCATCACCGTAGATGACATAGGACTTGGCCCGTCATGCTATCAGTCGAGCCTCGATTCAGTCTTCTGGGAGCTCCCCTCGAATAAGGCAGTCGAGGAAGGGAACACACCAGTCTGGTGGTGAGCTTGACGGTGGAGGTGACCCCTCTATCTCCATTACCTCAGTCCCGGTCGAGGTGGCCTTATTCGAGGGCAGGGGGTCGAGTGTTGATGACGTGGTGCTATCCCCCGAGCCTAAGTCGACAGAGGGATTGAAGAGGTCCCTCAAAAACACACTGGGTAGGACAGTGCCACGAGTAGACATGATTTTGGCGAGCTCATCTGTAGCTTTGTTGTACCGTCGAGCGATGTGGTTGAGCTCAAGGCCGTGGAACTTGTCCTCCAACTCATGTACCTTATTGCAGTAGACTTCCATCTTGGGGTCATGGCAGCTCGAGGCCTTCATTACTTGGTCGATGATGAGTTGTGAGTCACCTTGAACATCGAGGCATCGAACCCCGAGCTCGATTGCGATACGCAGACCATTGATGAGGGCCTCATACTCCGTGACATTGTTGGAGGCGGTGAAGTGGATGCGGATGACGTAGCGCATATGGACTCTGAGGGGTGAGATGAAGAGCAAGCCCACGCCTGCTCCTGTCTTCATGAGCGACCCGTCAAAGTACATCGTCCATAGCTCGGCTTGAATCTGTGCTGGCAAAAGTTGGGTGTCGGTGCATTTATCGATGAAGTCTGCCAGCACTTGAGACTTGATGGCCTTGCGCTGTGCATAAGTGAGGGTCTCACCCATGAGCTCGACCGACCACTTAGCGATCCTTCCCGTGGCCTCCTAGTTTTGGATAATCTCCCCGAGGGGAAAAGATGAAACCACGGTTACCGGGTGACTGAGGAAGTAATGCCAGAGCTTGCGACGCGTGAGAACGATGGCGTTGAGCAGCTTCTGGATTTGTGGGTAGCAAACCTTTATTTTTGAGAGTACCTCGCTGATGAAGTAAATCGGCCGTTGGACGGGTAGGGAGTGCCCTTCCTCCTGCCTCTCGACCACTATGGTCGCGCTGACCACCTGGGTGGTTGCGGCGATATAGAGGAGAAGAGGCTCGACTGGATTGGGTGGCACAGCAGGTTTAGGAGATACAAGAATTGGAGGGGAGGTCAGCATGCCTTTGAGTTTAACGAGGGCTTCCTCGGCCTCAGCGGTCTATGCGAAGTGCTCAGATTTCTTCAGGAGACGATATAGCGGCAGGGCCTTTTCTCCCAAGCGCGAGATGAAGCGGCTGAGGGCTGTGAGGCAGCCCGTGACCTTCTGTACACCCTTCAGGTCTCGAATCAGCCCTATCTTGGTGATCGCCATGACTTTCTAGGGGTTGGCCTCGATACCGTGCTGAGAGATGATGTATCCTAAAAGCATGCCTTGAGGCACGCCAAAAACACACTTCTCGGGGTTCAGCTTGATATTTTTGGCTCGAAGGCACCCGAATGCGATCTTGGGGTCATCGATGAGGTTGTCGACCTTCTTAGATTTGACTACAATGTCATCGACGTAGGCCTCGACTGTTGTCCCTATATGTTCACCAAAAACATGGAGCATGCATCTCTGGTATGTTGCCTCGGTGTTTCGAAGGCCGAAGGGCATGGTGATGTAAGAATACATGCCAAAAGGGGTGATAAAGGAGGTCGTGAGCTGGTCGGACTCTTTCATCTTGATTTGATGGAACCGGAATAAGCATCAAGGAACGAGAGGGTCTCACATCCCGTAGTTGAATCAACAATTTGATCAATACGTGGTAACAGAAATGGAACTTTAGGACATGCTTTATTCAAACTAGTATAATCAACACACATCCTCATTTTTCCATTATTTTTCTTAACTAATACAAGGTTAGCTAACCACTCAGAATGATGAACCTCCTTGATGAACCCAGCCGCCAAAAGCTTGTGAACTTCCTCGCCGATGATCCTACGCTTCTCATCATCGAAGCGGCGCAAGCGTTGCTTCACCGGTCTGGACCCGGCCCAGATCTCTCAAGGCGTGCTCGCCGACTTCCCTCGGTATGCCTGGCATATCCGAGGGACTCCACACAAACATGTCGGCATTCGCGTGGAGAAAGTCGATGAGCATTGCTTCCTATTTGTTGTTGAGGGTGGCAGAGATCGTCAGTGCCTTCCCGTCAGAGCTGCTAGGGTCGAGGAGGATCTTTTTGGTATCTTCTGCGGGCTCAAAGCTGCCTGCGTGATGCTTGGAGTCAGGGTCAAGGCTAGCCTGGTGGACTCCTCGATGGCCTCTCCATTCTCGATGCACTCAACGTCGTAGTCGTATGCGTGCTCATAGGAGTAGCCGATAGGGATGACGCCGCTGGGTCCCAGCATCTTGAGCTTGAGATATGTGTAGTTGGGGATCGCCATGAACTGTGCGTAACCGGGTCGACCGATGATGGTGTGGAATGTGCTATGGAACCCGACTACCTCGAAGGTGAGGATCTCCTTCCTAAAGTTCGAGGGGGTGCTGAAGCAGATGGGGAGGTCAGCGCGACTGACGGGTAGGGCCTTCTTCCTAGGCATGACTCCATGGAAGCCCCCAACGCTAGGCTAAAGCTGCGACCTCTTGACCCACAGGAGGTTGAGGGTCTCGGTGTAGATGATGTTGAGGTTGCTGCCCCTGTCCATGAGCACCTTGGCGAGGAGGGTGCTGACGATGATTGGGTCGACGACGAGAGGGTAGACTCCAGGATTGACGACGCGATCCGGATGGTCATCACGGTCGAACGTGATGGGTGCATCGAACCAGTCGAGGTACTGCAGTGTAGCGACTCAGACGGAGAAGACCTCTCGCCGCTCCCTCTTGCGTTGTCGAGATGTGAGTTGGGTCGAGGGGCTGCCGTAGATCATGTAGCAGTCGAAGACCTCGGGGAACTTATTGTCTTCCTTGTCGCCGCCTTTTTCACCACCTTCATCCTTCTTCTGGTCATCCTTCTTGATGCCCAAACTCTCATAGTAGTTCCTGAGCATGCGGTAGTCCTCGAGGTTATGATTAGCCCCTCCCTTGTGGTAAGGGCAGGGCTCCTTCAGCATCTTGTCAAAGATGGCCCCCTTGAGAGGACCTCAAGGCTTCTTACACTTGACTGCAGCGATGAGATCGTCATCCACAGCCTTGCACTTTCCCTGCTGGGTCTTCTTCTTCTTCTTGTTGCCTTCTTAGGGCCCTTGCTCGTGCCCTCGCCATCGACTGCCTACGCCTTCCCTTTGTCATTCTCGTTGCCGAAAAAGGCTCCCACCGCTTCCTCACCGGCTGCATAGTTGGTGATGACGTCCATCAGCTCATCGACGGTCCTGGGGCGATTACATCCTGGCTCCCATACCAAATCCTTGCAGGTGGTACTCGAGATGAACGACAGGATGACGTTGTGATCGGGGATGTGTGGGAGCTCGGTGCGTTGCTTGGAAAAGCATTGGGCGAAGTCATGAAGGGACTCCCTAGGCTGCTACTTACAATTACGGAGGTCCCAGGAGTTGCCAGGGTGCACATAGGTCCCCTTGAAGTTTCCCTCGAAGACCTACACCAGGTCAGCCTATTTACGGATCTGATCGAGGGGAGGTCCTCGAGCCACCTTCGAGCAGTGTTGGAGAGAAATAGGGGGAGTTGGCGGATGATGGCACGGTCGCCGCGTGCCCCGCCCAGCTGGCAGGCAAGTTGGAAGTCGGCCCGCCAGAGCTCTGGCTTGGTTTCGTTGTTGTATTTGATGACGCTCGTGGGAGGTCGGAAGGGGCTCGGCAGCGGCATGCTGTGGATCGCCCTGCTGAAGACTCGAGGGCCCAATGGCTTGGGGGCCTGACGATCCTCATCACTGTCGTAGCGTCCCCCTCGATAAGCGCTGTAGCCTCGATCCTCCACTTCCCCGCTCTTGTGCCGTTGGTTCTTGATGATGTCATAGCGCGCGTCTTGGGGCTCGCGTTTGTCGACGATGCGGTCTCGGACGGGGGTCGCCTTCTTTGCTCGGGGACCGCTTCCTTGTCAACCGAGACCTCCCTCTCATCATGGGGGCTTGACATGTTGTTCCAAGGCCACCCCTCGTTGCCTCGAGGCTGAGCTCTCGGCCTGCTGCACAACCGTGACTTTGAGGAGGCCCTCGACCTCGTCCCATATCCGTTGAGCTTGAGGGTTCGACGACGCGGGCATGTTGCGAAGAAGCATGGTGGCCGCGATAATGTTCTGACTGGCTCGGGGAAAATGGTTGACAACTGGGTGCTCGGGTCCCCCATCTGCAATGATCTATTGGTTGACCTCTCGGGCTCTAGCTCGGCCCTTCCGTCGGGCGAGGGTCGGCACTCCTGCTCGAGGGTCCGCTCGAGCTGTCGCAGGCGCTCCCGATCCTCGTCGAGCTTGGCTTGCATCTCCCATACTTGTGCGAGCTGAGCATTAGATCATCCTGATGCGGGCGTATGTCTTGGGGCATCGGCGGCGGCTGCTCCTCTGGGTCCGCCACGATAAGGGCCCCTCCTGCTGCGGCCGCGGCTGTTGCCGTGGCCGTTGGGTCAATGTTGTCGTTGCTCGACGCGACTTCGCCCTCGACATGGAAACACTCGCGGGCAGGGTCATAGTGGTCGGAGTCGGAGTCGGGGCTGCCAGAGTAGAAGATGGGGAACTACCCATGCCGCTCCTTGCCTTGCTGACGTCGCATCGTGCCGAGGGTGTACTGCCTTAGGCCACGTGCTCGTGAGAAGCCAAGGTCCTCAGATGCCGGCAAGACCGTTGCCAAGTCCATGGTAGCGCGCAAGAGAACCCCGGGCGGTCCTCATGCGCGCTCATACTAGAGTGCATCGCAGTGGAGTATGTCTTGGCAGCGTTGTCCAGACCGAATGGGAACTGGCGGCAATCCCCAAACAGTCCATGTGGCAACAAATTGGGCGGTGATGAAGCTGCGCCCGTTGGGGGAACTTCACCGAGCTCTCCTGATGAACTTATCGCGAAGGTGAAGTCGGGGTCTCCATAGAGCCCTGTTGGCTCATTTTCCATTCCTAGGCATGGATTAGACAGGTCCCCAACCAGGGGCCTTGCGCTACCCGTTAGGGACGGAGGAAACACGAAAGACGTCGACCCAGACACGGGCTGATGACGATGGTGGTGCCGGTTGCGCCTCCTCCTGGGCACGGAGGCGTGGTGGCGAGACTGGCGTGCAGCCCCTCCTAAGCGTGGGGGCTCCTTGCGGCCTCCGCTCAGATCTCTGATCGAGAGTAGGACCATGTCGTTGTCGTGGCCGAGCGACATGAACTCCAGGTTCCCAAACTAGATCACCGTGGCTCGCTGATGCGGCGGAGCTGAGTCTGCCATCCGAAAGAGTGGCGGGAAATCGTCAATGACATGCAGATCCCCTACCTGGCGCACCAACTGTCGATGTCACGACCGCCCGGGGCCTAACACCAACTAGTAAACTTGTGCTACGTGCTCCCTAATCTGGATGGTGATGCAAGAAGAACACATGATTTTTATCCTGGTTCGGGCAAGAGAAGGCCCTACGTCCAGCGAGGGGATGCTTTGTATTATCTTGCACCGAAGTGCTCGTACAGGGGTGAATACAAGCGGGCGAGTGAGCAAAGACTTAGTGTTTGGGCTCTGGTAGCTCTCTTCTTGAACCCCCTTCTACACTAGCCCGGCACCTCCTTTTATAGGACAAGGAGGGGCACGGTTGTACATAGTAACCCTAGAAATGGTGCTTGTAGGGCTGGCGTAGGTGGTGACGTCGAGGGTTGATGCCGATCATGTCCGGGAGACTGTAGTGACATGCGTCGAAGCGAGGTTGAGCTCTGTAGCAACATGTCTTGCCATCCCGCGGTGTCTCGGCAGAGTCGATGGCTGACCGGTCTTGATATGACACTGTCGTGCCTCAGCGGCGTGGTGAAAGTCGTGTTCTCCTGCTGAGAGGTACAGCTTGTCGTAGATGACGTGGTTGAGTTGTCGTAGCCTTGTCTGAAATCGGCTAGGGGCTCAGTCGAGGGGTGCCCTGGGGGGTCGAGATCGGAACGGATAGGAACGGCCCAGAGAAATACGGGATTTATGTTGACAAATGCTTCTCGAAGAGGTGTCAAACGGGGCACAGTGCGCGGTATGGTGTCACAGTGCAGTACGATTCGCCGGTTTTCCGGATATGGGGGGTAAAAGATGGATTTGACTGGTGTACTGTCCACTGTTACCATGGCTGTAGCCAGGAGGTTAGGCGGGGGCAGGTGAAACGCATTGAATGCTCTAAGCGTCGTACAGAAAGTAGGCCGGTCGAGGGGGCGCGCGGTACTTGGTGGGCTTTCGCTCATGCAAACTTCCATCACTCGAGGGGGTCAGTCGTCCCCTCGAGTAGACTGCCTCGAGTTGAGGGGGTCCCGTCGAGTAGATACCACCCTGGACCATCGAGACCCATTCGTAGGCCGGCCCAATCGTAGTTTGATACTTGGACCTGACATCTCATGTACTTTGGGCTGAGGAGTAATAATGATGGTTTTGATTTGCTGATGCCAGGGTCGATCCTTTTTAGTCGATGGATAAGGGTACCACTTATTCTGATACGTGACACTCTCACTTGTTCTAGGATTTGCAAGAGAAGCAAGAACGAGAGAGGAGGAGCTTTCTTTCTATTTGGCCAGAAGAGGGAGCAAAGGTGGGGAGGCCCAGACCTTATCTGCCGCCAGCTCTGGTCGGCCACACCTGGCAGCTACCAACGGTCGGGAGCGCAGCTCCCCACGTGGTCCCTTGCCCTCTGCGCTCGGCAACGGGAAGAAAGGGGAACGGCTCAGCTCTCTGTTACTCTGTCTCACGCAAACGAACCAGGCGGCGGCGGCTTCGTTAGCTTCTTTCGTCAAGACAACCACACCGGCATAGCATGGGCCAGCAGGAGCCACCGGCCTGGATCAGCAGCAGCAAGGCCAGCGGCCCAGCGCGCGGAGCAGGCCCAGCGGAGCGACGACGGGCCGGCCCAGCTTAGCAGCTGCAGGTGCCCACGAAACCAACTCAGTCCAGAGCACTTTTCCTTCAGCGTAATACAGGTCCTGGCAGCCGGCAAGCAGCGGCGGCAACAGCTGCTCTTTCTTGTTCTTGATCAACATTAGACTTGCAAACACATGATTTTCCATCATCCGTCCATATGCATGCAACCATATAAAATAAATGATTTTCCATTATCCACTCACAAGCATGCACCTGAATTAAATGGCCAGCGGCAATGGCACTCTCATTGACTGGTCTTGCATGCTAGCAAACTAAGGCAAGGACCGTCGACTCTCTTCTCATTGCTCTGGACAGCGTGCGGCCAAGAAATACCAGCAACACCTCTTTCTCTTCAAAGCTATTTTTAGTCTGTAAAGAGAGACTCTCTCTCGATAAAGCAAAGCTAGAAATAGCATGAGCACTTTCCATCTTTCTCTCCATTTCTGAACAAACCTCATTCCAAAATATGTGCTATCTCATTCAAATAACTAAAATAGTTTTAGCACTTGACAAAGAGGCTCTCCAAGACATTTCTAGGAATATTCTCAACCAACTCATCAAGACACTAAAACCCAATACATATGCAAAAGAAATTCAATTTTAGTGGCACTAGATGAGTAAAGAAATCATAATATTCTCCTCTTAATAGTACAGTTATTGAACCTAAATCACTCACACCCTCTATGGTATCTTAAATGTAAACCGAAAATGGTCCTATGGTTTTATACCTTTGCATTGAGCCCATTTTCTCTTTCTCTATTTCTTTTCCAAGCACGAGCACTTGATCATTCTTTTGGACCATCTCCATCCACCTTGATGCATCATCTAGCTTCATCACTTGGATAGGACTACCTTGTCTAGTTCAACTACTTAGCACTTAGGTTAGTTCTAAGTTATCATTAATTATCTAAAATCAAACATGGAGCTTTCAATCTCCCCCTTTTTGGTAATTGATGACAACCTTCACAAAGATTGTTTTATAATAAAAATTTTAAATTTGCCATGCTTGTCTAAGCTTTTAGATCATGAATAGAAATTGGACAATCATAACAAATTCAATTTTGGTAGAATTAGCACCCCCTACATATGTGCCAAGAATTTGGATTTGGAAGGCTTTGCACATATGCATGGATAAAAAGTTTGTGGGAGAGTAATTTTACCAAAATGATGCTAAGGTGTAAAGAATGGACCGTTGAAGCGTGATACCAATCAGAGTTTCAATTTACACCATCCTTAGCACCATGGATAACTAGACATACATAAAAAATTCAAGTATCCCGTGAGATCAACATTATAAAAAGAGAGCACTTGATTCACTAGAGAGCATAAAAGTCTAGTTACCAACCTATGCATTCTAGTATTTCATTTCATCATACAAATTCTAATTCTAGCATACACCACACAAGCATGAATATGTAATTTAAATACGTGTGCAATGAGCAAGTCATATGTTAATGCACATACAAATGCAATAAATTATTTATGAGCTTGCTCCCCCTACTTGTGTGCTTCAAAATTTTATTGACCCCTTTCCTTTCTCATATCTCTATTCCAAACATTATCTTTGTGACTTATCTCTCCCCCTTTGTCATCTATTTCTAAAAAGGTACGGTCAAATTATAGAGAGTAAGTTAGATTGGTTCTTTTGATGGGGTAAAATAGGATCAAGTTTTACAAATTTGGTTCAACCTAGAACACTTGCCAAAGATATTTAATTTGGTTTGAACCAAAGAAAAGCTTCTTCACACCTCATGAAAGGGTTATCTTGCCTATGTTGAATTAAATACTTATAGCAAATTTTCTAGATTTAACACTAGGATTGCAAGCCCACAAACATGTCATATGCCACCACTAGATCATACAAACATAGAATCAATAGTGGTAACATATATACATCAAATTCATTTGATTTATCATGAATGCTCCCAAAATGCAACTTGTTTGTCCATATGCACTTAACAAGTCCTAATAAATCATGAATGATATGTCAATACAATTTTACCTTTGCTTTGTCGAAGGAGAGGCATGCCAAATATATATGGGGTGTATTCAACTCATGTTTGAGAAATCAAGAATATTCAACTCATTACTTAGCTTGCAAAACCTCTTCTCATCAAGTGGCTTGGTAAGTATATCGGCAAGTTGATCATCGGTGCCAATGCTCTCAATGGAAATATCACCCTTTTGTTGATGATCTCTTATGAAGTGATGCCTTATGTCAATGTGCTTTGATCTTCCATGTTGGACCAGGTTTTGTGTCATTTCAATTGCACTTTCATTATCACAAAACAATGGTATATTCTTGAAATTGAATCCATAGTCCTTCAAAGTTGATTTCATCCATAGCAATTGTGCACAACATGCTCCCGCACTAATATATTCAGCTTCAGTGGTAGATATTGCCACACTATTTTATTTCTTTGAGGACCATGACACTAGTGATCTTCCAAAAAATTGACATGTTCCACTAGTGCTCTTCCTATTGATCTTGCATCCCCCATAATCGGAGTCCGAATATCCAATCAACTCAAATTGTGACCCTCTTGGGATACCAAAGTCCAACATCTTGTGTATGCTTCAAGTACCTCAATATTCTCTTTGCGGCCTTGAGATGACTCTCTCTAGGTGAGGCTTGATATCTTGCACACATGCATACACTAAACATGACATCCGGCCTTGATGCGGTGACATAGAGTAGGCTTTCAATTAGAGACCGATATTCCTTTTGATTTACCATGTTGCCACTAAGATCACTATCAAGTCCTTCATTAGTGCCCATTGGAGTTGATATTGCCTTTGCATCAATCATGCCAAACTTCTTCAACATGTCCCTGATGTATTTGCCTTGACTCACAAATGTGCCTTCCTTCAATTGTTTGACTTGAAGACCAAGGAAGTAGCTAAGCTCTCCAATCATGGACATCTCAAACTCTTTGTCCATCATGTCACCAAATTTCTTACAATAATCTTCATTGGTTGATCCAAAGATGATATCATAAACATAGATTTGCACAATAAATAGATCATTTCCAATCTTCTTGGTGAATATAGTAGTATCAACCTTTCCTAGTATAAATCCCTTTGAGATAAGGAAATTCTATAGCCTCGCATACCAAGCTCTAGGTGCTTGCTTCAAGCCATATAATGCCTTCTTGAACTTGTACACATGGTTGGATTTCTTCTCATCTTCAAAACTAGGAGGTTGCTCAACATATACTAGCTCATTAATGATCCCATTGAGAAATACACTCTTCACATCCATTTGATATAACTTGATATCATGGGCACAAGCATAGGCTAATAGGATTCAAATTGCCTCCAATCTTGCCACCAGTGCATATGTCTCTTCAAAGTCAAGACCCTCTATTTGAGTGTAACCTTGTGCAACTATTCTTGCTTTGTTTCTCACCACTATGCCATCTTGATCTTGCTTGTTTTTGAATACCCTTTTGGTTTCAATGACATTGTGATCTTGAGGTCTCTCAACTAATTCCCACACATCATTTCTAGTAAAGTTGTTTAGCTCATCTTGCATTGCCATAATCCAATCGGCATCATTCAATGCTTTATCAATCTTCTTGGATTCTTTCATTGACACAAATGATGCATGCTCACATATCATTGCCATCGATCTTGTTTGCACACCACTTCTAATATCACCAATAATTCTATCAAGTGGGTGATCTCTTGCAATATGAGTGGGTTGGAGCACTTCATTTTGATTGCTTGGGCTAGGTTGGTCATTTGATTTATCTTCATGAGACGGTGAACTAGCATGATGATCTTGCACTTGAGAACCACTAGTTTGCTTGATGGGTGATGTGAGCACTTGATCTTTGTCATCAACATCAATCACTTGTCTTGCTCTAATGTCCCCAATGTCCATGTTCTTTATTGCTTCTACCAACCGAGGTCCACTAACATCATCAATATTATCTTCCTCATGTTGAGACCCATTGGTTTCATCAAATTGCACATCATGGACTTCTTCCACTAGACCACTAGTATTGTTCCATACTCTATAAGCTTTGCTTGTTGTTGAATAACCAAGTAGGAACCCTTCATCACATGTAGAATCAAACTTCCCAAGTCTAGTGTCCTTCTTCAAGATATAGCATTTGCAACCAAACACTCTAAAGAATGAAATATTTGGCTTTCTTCCATGAAGTAGCTCATATGGGTTCTTCTCAAGCAATGGATGACAATAGAGCCTATTAATTGAGTAGCAAGCCGTGTTGATTGCTTCATCCCAAAACTTGTGACTCACATTATACTCATTAAGCATAGTTCTAGCCATATCAAGCAATGTTCTATTCTTTCTCTCAACAACACCATTGGAAGGTGGATTATATTTGGCCAAGAATTGGTGTCCAATACAAAAGTCATCACAAAGATCACCAATTCTTGTATTCTTGAATTCACTCCCATTGTCACTACTTATCTTCTTGATCTTGATTTCAAACTCATTATGAACTCTCTTGACAAAGGTCTTGAATGTATAAAACACTTTACTCTTATCACTAAGAAAGAATACCCATGTGAATCTTATAAAATCATTAACAATGACAAATCCATATTTGTTCCCACCAATGCTTGCATATGTTGTTGGTCCAAATAGATCCATGTGCAACAACTCAAATGCCTTGTATGTGCTCATTGTGCTCTTCTTAGGATGTGCACTTCCCACTTGCTTCCTGGCTTGACAAGCACTACAAAGTCTATCTTTTTTAAACTCAACATCTTTCAAGTCGTTGACTAGATCATGACTCAAAAATTTCTTCAATTGTTTCATGCCAAAATGACCAAGTCTTCTATGCCATTGCCAACCCATACTAGATTTTGATATCAAAAAAGTTAATAGAGAAGTTTCACTAGCATTGAAGTCAACTCAGTAGAGGTTCTCAAATCTAAACCCTTTGAATATCACATTGGAACCATCCATGCTAACAACCTCAACATAATTTGGTCCAAATATGCACTTGAAACCCAAATCATAAATTTGTGCCACCGAGAGAAGATTGAAATCTAAGCTTTAAACTAGCAACACAATGGATATGCTCATGTCATTTGATATTACAATCTTACCATTCCCAATAACCTTGCCTTTCTTGTTATTGCCAAATGTGATAGAATCAATGCCACTAACATTATCATTGATAGAGTTAAACATTCTTGATGTACCGGTCATGTGTTGAGTGCACCCACTATCAATGATCCAATGCCTTCCTCTGGCCTTATAATTCACCTACAATCAAATCAATGAGATTAAGGTACCCAATTTTGCTTGGGTCCTTGTAGTTTAGTAACTAAGCGTTTTGGAACCCAAATTGCCTTCTTCTTTGGGCCAACAATGGGTGTACCAATGAACCTAGCTCTTACACCCTTCTCACCCTTGGTAAGCACATAACAAGAATCAAAAGATATATCATTCACAATTTTTTTGTTCTTATTCATTTTATTACAATTATGTTCTAGGTGCCCAACTTGCTTGCATCTATGGCAATATTGTCCATTGCTCTTCACAAAGCTAGGCTTTGGAGTTGTAAAGGCCTTCTTGACTTTCTTGGGGATGTAGCGTAATCCCTCTTTGTTGAGAGAAAACCTTTGGCTACCTAAACACTTTAGCAAGCGGGCCTCACCACCATAGGCTTTGCCTAAGGCATGAGTGACCTCATCCACCTCTCTTTTGAGAGTCTCATTCTCAACCATTAGTGAGGCCTCACAAGTGAAACCATCACTACTAGTAGAGGTAGAGTGGGTGGTGGTGGATGAAGAGTTACAAGAAGGGTTAGTCTCATGAATGATGATAGGTTGATAAAAGGATTCATTGATGATATCACATGTTACACCTATATCACTTGATACAACAACCTCCATCTTTGCTTGTTGCTCAAGAAGCAATGAGTGAGCCTTTTCAAGCTTGGAATGAGCTTGACCGAGATTCTCATGGTCTTCCTTTAGACTCTCATGAGTGGTCATAAGCTCACTAAGGGCTTTCTCAAGTATTTCTACCTTCATAGAAAGCTTCTTACACTCTGTGTCCTTGGCAATAGTTATATCTCTAGTTTCTTGCATCAAGTGATATAGTTGTTCTTTAGTTGGTTTATCATTATCATAATTATTAGCATATTCCATTTCACTTTCATCATCACTACTATCATATTGTACCTTTGTCTCCTTTGCCATGAAGCATGAATGAGAAGTAGAGAATAATAATGGCTTCTTGTTGATAGCAATGGAAGCAAAAGCCTTGTTGGAAGATTCTTCTTCCTCCTCATCCTTACTCTCCTAAGTGACCACAAAGGCATCATCCTTGCCCTTCTTGAGAGTCATCCTTGCTTCTCTCTTCTACTTCTCAAACATGCCCCTCGTGTTGTTGTTCTTCTTCTTATCATAGGGACACTCATTTTGAAGATGATCAGGGCTATCACAATTGAAGCACCTCCTTGATTGCTCATTTCTTTTGGAGTTGTCAAATCTCTTCTTAAAGCCTCTTCTCTTGATAAACATGTGACCTATCTTCTTGACCATAAGAGCAAGTGCCTCATCATCAATCTCAAAGTCTCCCTCTTCACCATTGTCTTCTTCTTCTTCTTCAATGATAGGAGCTTTGCCTTTGGAGGAGGTGGCCTTGAATGCCACAGTTGGATTCTTCTTCTCTTCCTCCTTCTTGTCCTTCTCACCAACTTGCTTGTCATACTTGTCATAGGTCAACACCTCTCCAAGCAAGTCATTTGGCTTCATTTTGTCAAGCCCATCTCTTTGAAGCATCATGATCAACATCTTGAATCTTTCGGGCAAGCTCATCAAGAACTTGACATAAAAATCTTCATCTTGTGTCTTGTAACCCAAGCTCTTGAGATCATTCACCGTCACTTGAAGACGATGAAATGTTTCTAGGATTGTTTCATCATCCATCATCTTGAAGTTCTCAAACTAATTCTTGAGGCCATAGAGCTTGGCACTCTTCACAACCTTGGTGCCCTCATAGGTCTCACTCAACCTTGTCCACACCTCATGAGCGGTCTCCAAGTCCTTCATGCCCTCAAATATCTTAGTGTCAATGCCATTGTATATTGTGTTGAGAGCCATCCTATTGCATGTTCTATTTGCTCTATCTTCATCGGTGAGATTGTTGGGGTTGATAATAGCATAGTCATTCTCGATGACCTCCAACACTCTCTCATGAATAGAACCAAGGTGCATACTCATCTTTCTCTTCCAATGATCAAAAGAACTATTGCCATCAAAGAAAGGTGGTTTGCTCCACACATGATTGAATACAATTTGAGCCATCTTTTCAACACCGAAGGATGTTAAGCCTTGATTAGAACGGTGGCCTAGCTCTGATGCCACGTGTAAGGTCCTAGATGACTAGAGGGGTGTGAATAGCCTATTAAAAAATCTTCAAGACACTAGAGCAAATTGGTAGTAACACAAATGGCTATAAATGTGGTTTGCTCTAGCTCTAATTGTTAGGCAAGCCACCTATTGCAATTCTAGTAATTATAATCTCTATGGCACTCAAAAAGCTATGTCTCTACTATAACTAATTAGAGAGCTAACAAGATAAATATATTACTCTACTTGCTACTCTAACACAAGATATATTGCAAGAATGTAAGAGAAAGGAATTTGACTTTTATATCATCGGTGGAGAGTAGAGGATGTTGCCAATCACCAAATAATTAATTCCAACAATATATATATCAATCAATCCAATTCACCGGGAGACAAGATATGACACGAATATTTTTCTCCCGAGGTTCACTTGCTTGCCGGCAAGCTAGTCCCTGTTGCGTCGACCAACACCTTGGTGGTTCCTCGGTTGGAGGCCCTCAAGCAAACACCTTGCAAGGCACTGCAAGATCCCACACACAAGTGCAGTAACTCAATGACACGAGCAATCCACTAGAGTTGGAATTTGGCACTTCACCGGGGAACCACAACAACCCCTCACAAATATCACCTTGATTGGGGGTGGACACAATCACCAAATCCCCTCACCAATCAATCCAACACCAACCATCTAGGAGACGACAATCACCAAGAGTAATAAGAATATCACAATTACAATCACCACCTAGTGCCACAAGGATTGAATCACAAATGCAATGCACTAAGGTTTCCCATCTCCTCTCATGAACAAGCACCAACCATGGGAATGGAGAGGAGAGAGAGGGGATCCTCTTGGAGCTCTCAAATCGATCTCTAGTGCACTATCCCTCACTCGATTGAAGTTCAAATCAATGGAGTGAAGAGATGGAGGATTGAAGCTCTCACTTGTTCTAAGGTTTGCAAGAGAAGCAAGAACAAGAGAGGAGGAGCTTTTTTCTATTTGGCCAGAAGAGGGAGCAAAGGTGGGGATGCCCAGACCTTATCAGCTGCCAGCTCTGGTTGGCCACGCCTGGCAGCTGCCAACGGTCGGGAGTGCAGCTCCCCACGCAGTCCCTTGCCCTCTGCGCTCGGCAACAGGAAGAAAGGGGAACGGTTCAGCTCACTGTTCTCTTTGTCTCACGCAAACGAACCAAGCAACGGCGGCTTTGTAAGATTCTTTTGTCAAGACAACCACACCGGTGGCATCCTGGGCCAAAGGTAGAGCACCAGCACAGAATGGTCCAGCAGCAGCCGGCGGCCTGGATCAGCAGCACCAAGGCCAGCGGCCCAGCATACGGAGTAGGCCCAACGGAGCGACGACGGTAAAGGGTTATAAGGTTGCTACGCTAGCCAGAAAACAAAAATTTTTGACCTCATAAACCAGGATCGACTGCTAGTTACAGGTTACGGGATTACCACTAGACGCACAGCTGCAACGGAAGATGACTCGATGTTGTTGTACGCATCGCAGCAGGTAGTGCAGTTGCATGGTCGTCCGTCACCTCAATCCCCTCGCGCGGTTCGTCCCAGTGCTCCAGATGCAGCACCTCCGAGGAATCCCACACGTGTAGGGAAGAAGCGATGCACCTCCGGATTGCTAGGTCCGCGAGGAGCAGAAGGCGCGAGCATGGGGAGGGCGACGGCGGCTGCCAAAGGCGTGTGTGTAACCCTGACCGCACCCCTACCCCTTGCTTATATAGGCGTCCCCAATGAGCTCATGAGTTGGAGGCCCATTAGTAACCCTAAGCCTTATCTAATTCGGGTCCAATCCGAATTAGGCTTTTAGCCCCTTAAGCGTGCGACCCTATGGGTTCACGCACATATTAACATGGGCCGAGTACTCCTACTCGCCCAATAGTTGATAGCGGCCTCTAGCAAGGCATGAAAGCTCCTATGTGCACGCAAAGATCATATCAGACGAACCACTACGACCACATACAAGTTATTCCCTTTGCCACTCGATAAATGGTTCAACTCGTGGGTTAACACTTAACCCAAGCATGGCCATGCATTTGTTGATCCAATCACTTGAGTGATCTAGTGATATCCCTCTCGCGTAGAGAGGGGCAAATTCCATCTTGATTGTCTATGTCTCAAAGCATGCTTCCCGACCACCCGAAGACCACCTTTATAACTACCCAGTTACAGAGCAGCGTTTGATAGTCCCTAAGTAGGCCGTTTCACATCTTGAGTACATACCACAATCTTAGGTCTAAGGACATAACGTACATGATGTAAATAGAGACTTTCTCATGTCGGGTCAGTCCAGCCTACATGTCTCACATGTGCCCACATTATTAGTTTGACATCTCCATGTCCATGACTTGTGAAACATAGCCATCAACTAATACATATGCTGGTCTAATATTCAAGTGTGTTCTCACAAGAACACCGACCAGGGACAACTTTAGAATAACCATTCAAGTAATTGAGTTCCACAAACAATTCACATAATCACCAATCAATACAAGTTGTCTATAATGGATATTCAATGAACACTTTATTAATCATGGATACAATCGGAATATCATCATCTACGTGATTAGCTCTAGGGCATATTCCCAACAGTCTCCCACTTACACTAGAGTTAATCTCTTAGATGTCTAATCCCATAGACCTCATGTGCGCCTCATGCTTAGGCTGTGGAAGAGCTTTTGTCAAAGGATCTGCTACATTCAAATCCGTATGTATTTTGCATAATTTGATCTCTTCTCGTTTCACAAACCCTCCCTAGGCTGCTTAGCCTGTGCAATCACCCCATTTTTATCACAATGTATATTCAATGGGCCTGACATATTCAGAAACACACCAAGCTCAATGAGGAACCTCCTCAACCAAACACATTCCTTTGCAGCATTAGAAGCTGCAATGTACTCGGCTTCTGCTGTAGAATCAGACACCATCTCCTACTTGGAACTTTTCTAGCTTACTGCACCACCATTTATTATGAACACAAAACCTGATTGAGATAGTGAATCATCCCCGTTAGTTTAGAAGCTAGCATCGGTGTAACCGTTTACAATGAGCTCCTCCTCACCTCCATAGATTAGGAACACATCCTTAGTCCTTCGTAAGTACTTTAGGATGTTCTTAACAAGCGTCCAGTGAGGTTCACCTGGATTAGCTTCGTACCTGCTCGCAACACTTAGAGCATATGAGACATCTGGGCGAGTACATATCATGGCATACATGATGGAACCAACGGCTGAAGCATATGGAACCTTACTCATGCAGTTGCGCTCTTCATTTGATGAATGACACTACTTGTCACTAAAGCGCATACCATGTGACATAGGCAAGAACCTTTTCTTGGACTGTTCCATGTTGAACCGTTTCAACACCTTGTCAATGTACTTGTCTTGGCTTAATCCTATTAGCCTTCTCGACCTATCTCTATAGATCTTAATTCCCAAGATGTATGCTGCTTCTCCTAAATCCTTCATCGAAAAACTATTATTCAGTGAAGTCTTTACAGATTGTAACATAGAAATATCATTCCAAATCAATAGTATGTCATCCACATACAAGATCAAAAACACAATAGCACTCCCACTTACCTTCTGGTAAACACAAGGTTCTTCTTCATTCTGACAAAAGCCAAGCCCTTTGACTACCTCATCAAAATGAATATTCCAACTCCGAAATGCTTGCTTTAACCCATAAATAGATTTCTTAAGCTTGCATATCTTTCCAGCATTATTAGGATCAACAAAACCTTCGGGCTGTATCATATACATGTCCTCTTCTAAATACCCATTTAGAAAGGTTGTTTTAACATCCATCTGCCATATCTCATAATCAAAATATGCAGCAATTGCTAGAATGATCCGAATAGATTTAAGCATCGCTACCGGCAAGAACGTCTTGTCATAGTCAATTCCTTGAACTTGCTAAAAACCTTTTGCAACAAGTCGAGCTTTATAGACGTGAACATTTTCGTCCATATCCTTCTTCTTCTTAAAGATCCATTTGCTCTCTATGGGTCTAACCCCATCAGGCGGGTCAACCAAGTTCCAAACTTGATTGTCTCCCATGGAATCTATCGGATCTCATGGCATTTTGCCATTTCTCAGAATCTGGATCCATCATAGCTTCCGCATAATCCGCAGGTTTGTCATCGTCTAACAATAACAAATCCCCACGCAATGCGCGAAGTCTCACTGATCTTCATGGTTATGGTGGTGTCTCCACTGCCACGGGTGTCTCAACTTGCTCTGCTACATTAGCATCACTCGTAGAGTCCTACTGGCTCATCTTGAACTTCTTCAAGATACACCTTTTGTCTATTCTTTTCTCTTTTAAGAAACTCTTTCTATAAGAAAACATCATTTCGAGTAACAAACACTTTGCCTCTGACCGGTTATAGACATAATACCCTAAAGTTTCCTTCAGATATCCCATAAAAAAGCACTTGTCCGATTTGGGTGTTAGTTTATCTTATATAAGTTGTTTAACATAAACTTCACAACCCCAAATTTTTAGAAAACACAAATTGGGACTCTTACCAGTCCACATCTCATATGGTGTCTTAAGTACGGACTTAGATGGTACCCTATTAAATGTGAAAGCGGCTGTTTCTAGAGCGTATCCCCAAAACGATAAAGGTAGGTCCGACTGGCTCATCATAGACCGAACCATGTCCAACAAGGTCCGATTACGTCGCTCAGACACGCCATTTCTCTGAGGTGTTTCGGGTGGCGTAAGCTGTGGAACAATTCCACAACTCTTAAGATGATTGCTAAACTCGTGACTTAGATATTCGCCTCCACGATCAGATCACAAGGCCTTGATCTTCTTGCCACGTTGATTCTCTACTTCATTCTAAAATTCTTTAAACTTTTCAAATGTTTCAGACTTATGCTTCATTAGGTAGACATATCCATATCTACTAAAGTCATCAGTAAAAGTTATGAAGTATTGAAATCCGCCTCTAGCTGTTGTGCTCATTGGTCCACATACATCAGTATGTACAAGTCAGATGCCCTCTCAGAAAATCCTTTGAATGGCGCCTTTGTCATCTTGCCTAACAAGCAAGCCTCACATGTCTCGTATGATTCAAAATCAAACAAAGTTAGAAGACCATCATCATGGAGCCTCTTCATGCGATTCTCGCTTATATGACCCAAATGACAATGCCACATATAGGTAGGACTTAACTCATTAAGCCGAGGCCGTTTAGCACTAACATTACAGATAGGCATCAAGATTTAAAATAAATAACCCATTCACAATGGATGCAAAAGCCACAAACACATCATTCTTTGAGATCACACAACCATTGTATTTACTCACAAATGAATAACCATCCTTCATCAAGCATGAAGGTGACACAATGTTTTGACTTAAACTAGAAACAAAATAACAATTATTCAATTCCAAAATAAATCCTGACAGCAAGGGAAGTTGCATCGTCCTGACGTTCAATGCAGGAACTCTTGCATTATTGCCCATGCGAAAATCAACTTCTCCTTTCTCCATGCTTCTACTTCTTATCATTCCCTGCACTGTATTGCACATATGAGCAACCGATCCGGTATAAAATACCCAAGAATTGATATAAGAGTTAACGATAAAAATATCTGTAACATGAACAACAAGAGTACAAGCAGTAGTAGTACCTTTACCGCCGCCATCCTTCTCTAAGGACGCCAAGTACTCCTTGCAGTTTCTTTTCCAGTGACCTTTTCCCTTACAATAAAAGCAATCTGAATTTGCAGATGGTCCAGCCTTGGCAGCAGATGGGTTTGGCTTAGAGATCTCATCTTTAGCCTTGACCTTCTTAGTTTCTTTTCCAGTGACCTTTTCCCTTATAATAAAAGCAATCTAAATTTGCAGATGGTCCACCCTTGGCAGCAGATGGGTATGGCTTAGAGATCTCATCTTTAGCCTTGCCTTTCTTCTTCCTCCAAGAATTGCCCTTCCTCTTAAAACAAGGTCAGTTCTAGATCGCCAATACTTGGCTACTGCAGGCACCTTTCTTGATATCGGCCTCTGCTATTTTCAACATACCACATAGTTCATTCAAGCCCCTCTCCGCTCTATGCATATAGTAGTTCAAGATGAAGTTTCCATAGCTGGTTAGAAGTGATGCAAGAATGAAATTAGTAACCAACTCTTAGCCAATTGGGAAGCCTAACTTCTCCAACCTCTGAGTGTAACCAACCATCTTGATTACATGTGGATCAATAGCTGCACCATCTGCTAGCTTGGTTTCTGCAAGCGCCTTAGAGACATTGAACCTTTTAGTTCGTGCTTGAGTTTGGAACATATCTTCAAGCGCCACGATCATATCATTTTCTAAATGATTGTTGTCAAACTGCATCTGCAGATCAGGTTCTATACAAGCAAGCATGAGGCAACTCACTTCAAGATCCGCATTACATGCTTTCTTGTAAGCGTTTTTCTCAGCAGTAGTTGCATTTTCATCAGGCTCATCTGGTAATGGAGTGTCTAGAAGTTCTTCCTTTTTCTCAGCCCTGAGAACAATTCTCAGGTTGCAGATCCAATCCGCATAATTTATTCCATTCAACTTATCTTTCTTAAGAATTGTATGTAAAGAAAATGGTTGATTGTGAGCGGCCATCTACAGCAAAAGTAACGCAAAATACTAAGATAGTGTATCCATGAAAGAGTAAAGTATATCAAAATAAAATCTACTCCCACTAAAATCAATATCCCTCAATTGATACTTAGTGATTCAAGACCCATAACTAACAAGTCAACTAGTGAGCTTTAGCATCATCACTAGAAGACATGGTAGATCAATAAGCAACACTTTGCTAATCATATCACATATGACTCTCGTTGTTGGGTAGCATCTCTATGCTACGCTCAACCTACCCATGCTCCAAGGTCCCTAACAGTTAGGATGACCTTGTTTAAGTAACCAAACCTTCTTGTAGTAAGTATCCGATACGAAACTGCCTAGTCGAGGAAAACCAGTGGCACCCTAATTTCATAGACCCACCATTGATTGTACAAGACTTATGATAGTGTAAGGTTTGGGGAAGCATTCAACTTAAACATTGCTGAGGGATCGTTCTACTTCACTACCGCACTCATGTAGACAAAAACATAATAGCATGTGAAAGTAGAACATAGTAAGAACGGCATAACACAGACATGACTTGGTATAGCCCATTATTCCTTTGGGGATCTCCATCTCCATCAATCTGTGCATCATGGTGATCTCCATCTCTATGATTCGAGTATGCCATCCTTCAGTGATGATTCCGCCAAGACTAACTACTACTAGCGCAAGTAAAATGAATTTACATCGTCACGAATAGATCATCACAGATTGGCACGCAGGCCATTACATTAATTTTGACAATATGTATGTGGCTCCTACCCATATTGTCCTCATGACATGCAAGCCATGAATTAAATACATACATGCATCACATACACATAAAGGCTATACCAGTCATCAATACCTGCAAAACAGAGTTATCCGAATCTGACGTCTAATCTTGCAACGCAGAAAATTATATTTTACAAACCTTATTTCATAATTCAAATTTTGCCAAATATGGCAAACTGTAGAGAACCAGATGTAAAATTTTGTTCTCTATGATTTTCTTTTAGAGTTTGTCTCAATCCGAGTTACGGTTCAAAAGTTACGGCTGTTTTACCAAACAACACTTTTCTCGGCAAACCGGCGCCCGGCAGTAAATTCCTTCTACCACCGCCATGCATCATATGCGCTTGGCACTTGACCTAGGGTTCAATTCGATCAATCTGATTGATCTCTAACTCGTCATGACTGGATTTAAATGAATCACTTAACTCGGATGGCGAAATTTCGATCGGTACGAGTAGATCATTTCAAGATCAACACGACAAGATGACGAACCAAGGTTAGAGACTCATCTACAACCACACATATCATCATATGCACAAAACTGAACCTATAACGAGGCTGTAATGGCTCTGATACCACTGAAGGGTTATGAGGTTGCTACGCTAGCCAGAAAACAAAAATTTTTGACCTCATAAACCAGGATCTACTGCTAGTTACAGGTTACGGGATTACCACTAAACGTGTAGGTGCAGCGAAAGACGATACGCGTCGCAGCAGGCAGTGCAGTTGCATGGTCTTCTGTCACCTCAATCCCCTCGCGCGGTTCATCTCAGTGCTCCAGATGCAGCATCTCCGAGGAATCCCACACGTGCAGGGAAGAAGCGATGCGCCTCCGGACTGCTAGGTCTGCGAGGAGCAGAAGGCACGAGCGTGGGGAGGGTGACGGCGGCTGCCAAAGGTGTGTGTGTAACCCTGACCGCGCCCCTACCCCTTGCTTGTATAGGCATCCCCAATGAGCTAACAAGTTGGAGGCCCATTAGTAACCCTAAGCCTTATCTAATTCGGGTCCAACCCGAATTAGGATTCCAGCCCCTTAAGCGTGCGACCCTATGGGTTCACGCACACATTGACATGGGCCGAGTATTCCTACTCACCCAATAGTTGACAGCGGCCACTAGTAAGGCATAACAACTCCTATGTGCACGCAAAGATCATATCAGACGAACCACTATGACCACATACAAGTTATTCTCTTTGCCACTCGATATATGGTTCAACTCATGGGTTAACACTTAACCCAAGCACGGCCATGCATTTGTTGATCCAATCACTTGAGTGATCCAGTGATATCTCTCTCGCATAGAGAGGGGCAAATTCTATCTTGATTGTCTATGTTTCAAAGCATGCTTCCCGACCACCGAAGACCACTTTTATAACTACCCAGTTACGGAGCAGCGTTTGATAGTACCTAAGTAGACCGTTTTATATCTTGAGTACATACCACAATCTTAGGTCTAAGGACATAATGTACATGACATAAATAGAGACTTTCTCATGTCGGGTCAGTCCAGCCTACATGTCTCACATGTGCCCAGATTATTAGTTTGACATCTCCATGTCCATGACTTATGAAATATAGCCATCAACTAATACATGTGCTGGTCTAATATTCAAGTGTGTTCTCACAAGAACGCCGACCAGGGACAAGTTTAGAATAACCATTCAAGTAATTGAGTTCCATAAATAATTCACATAATCACCAATCAATACAAGTTGTCTATAATGGATATTCAATGAACACTTTATTAATCATGGATACAATCAGAATATCATCATCTACATGATTAACTCTAGGGCATATTCCCAACAGACGGACCGGCCCAGCTTAGCAGCTGCAGGTGCCCACGAAACCAACTCAGTCCAGAGCACTTTTCCTTTAGCGTAACATAGGGCCTAGCAGCCGGCAAGCAGTAGCGGCAGCAACGGCTCTTTCTTGTTCTTGATCAACAATAGACTTGCACACACATGATTTTCCATCATCCGTCCATATGCATGCAACCGTATAAAATAAATGATTTTCCATTATCCACTCACAAGCATGCACCTGAATTAAATGGCCAGCGGCAATGGCACTCTCATTGACTGGTCTTGCATGCTAGCAAACTAAGGCAGGGACGGTCGACTCTCTTCTCATTGGTCTAGACAGCGTGCGGCCAAGAAATACCAGCAACACCTCTTTCTCTTCAAAGCTATTTTTAGTCTGTAAAGAGAGACTCTCTCTCGACAAAGCAAAGCTAGAAATAGCATGAGCACTTTCCATCTTTCTCTCCATTTCTTAACAAACCTCATTCCAAAATATGTGTTATCTCATCCAAATAACTAAAATAGTTTTAGCACTTGACAAAAAGGCTCTCCAAAACATTTCTAGGAATATTCTCAACCAACTCATCAAGACACTAAAACACAATGCATATGCAAAAGAAATTCAATTTTAGTGGCACTAGATGAGTA
The DNA here is from genome assembly GCA_023333625.1 of Bothriochloa decipiens. Lineage (NCBI taxonomy): Eukaryota > Viridiplantae > Streptophyta > Magnoliopsida > Poales > Poaceae > Bothriochloa > Bothriochloa decipiens. Next base: position 34,799,310 of record CM041639.1, on the reverse strand, counting down.
AAGAAATCATAATATTCCTCTCTTAATAGTACGGTTATCGAACCCAAATCACTCACACCATTTATGGTGTCTTAAGTGTAAACCGAAAATGGCTTTATGGTTTTATACCTTTGCCTTGAGCCCATTTTCGCTTTCTCTATTTCTTTTCCAAGCATGAGCACTTGATCATTCTTTTAGACCATCTCCATCTACCTTGATGCATCATCTAGCTTCATCACTTGGATAAGACCACTTTGTCTAGTTCAACTACTTAGCACTAAGGTTAATCCTAGGTTGTCAATAATTATCTAAAACCAAACATGGAGCTTTCAGAAGCTTGGTGGCGGCGCTAGGGTTTCGCCCCCGGGCCGCCCGTGCAGGAGCGGGGCGGGGGGGGGGGTGTTGGGTTGATTCTAGGCTTATGACTCGGTAGTGTACAATAATCACTGTCAACTCTTCTACAACAAAATGGCAGTGATGATCCGATATTTGTTGCCTACTCTGGGGTAGTGCCACCACATATTTTCTCCTTCTTAATATTAGATTCTGAATATTAGAAACATTCATATATGCTATAAACAATGTGACATATGAAGACAATATAGTTATCTGTATTTTTTTTCTTTGAAAATAGGTCACATTTTGTGTTCCTCGCTGGGGTCTAATTCGTCATGGGCCTGGAGAGCGACAAATGGTGAGCCCACGCACATGGAACGGGGACGAAAAGTGTTTGAGAGCATGAGCACTCGCTGCTGAATGGGATCTGAAATTTGGATGACTCATGCCAGGCCTTTGACAGAGACAAAAAAAACCCGGTGTACCGCGGTGTTTGCATCTGACATTTTGGACGACTCATACACAGAACAGGAACCTCGGACGCCTCATGCGCGGAACAGGAGTATTTTCGGTCTGGCCTAACCAACTTTCAATGCGTTGTACTGATGTCTAAGCCATCTCCGACCCCGAGCAAACGAATACGTGCGCGTAAGCCGAGTGGCAGCAATTTATTTTGCAGGGTGCTGCACCAATAACACAAGGGGACAGAAAAGTAGCAAGCAGCGATTTAGCCATGGGCACTAGCTCATTCTTTTTTAATTAAGATGATAAAGGATATAAAATGTGCTCCTATATCTCTATGGCCGTTAGATTTGGATGAGAATGGTGGGACTACAAGAGAAAGACAACATGTCTCCGAGGGGAGACTTCAGGTTGAGAATCATTTTCTACAGGACCACTAAAAATTCTTCCAAATGTTTCTAGTGATTCTCAATTGTTATATTAGAGATCATAATCACCTCTAGAGTTCGCCAACAATTGGTTATCAAATTTGATTGGTGGAGAACTCGACGTTTAAGATCTAGGATTCAAACAAAAGTTTGATTCAGACCCTACTATGTACATCAATGCTTTTTTTTTGAAAATGTCAGCATGGGAGTCCCCTACCTATTTTTTTGTTCTTTTATATATATGGAGAAAAAACAGTACAACAAGGAGAATTACAAGGTCAGAAAGACCCAACAAGGAAAAAAATTTATCCGACTGATATCATGTTCAAGACAACATTTGAAAGGCCTAGTTGATATGGGTGAACAATATCAAGAACAGAAACCCTGATTCACAGCAATCAATCTTAGTGATACAAGTCTTACGGACAATGTCTGTTTCACGAGGAAAAAAAAAGAACACAACAAAACTCAATCCCTAATGAGTGTGAAACTATGATGTCTTGGGCATGGAAATTAAACCACTCGACGCGTCCCTAATGGGCTCTAAGATGATAAATAGTCCAACTAACCAATAGGTGCCAAAACACCCTGGCAAGTTCTGAACACTGACTTATTTCGACGATACCTATCGACTCTGGAATTTTGGCATCAAACTAAAGATGTTGGTTACCTTGTCAAATTATTATCTTACGATGCATATGTAGATCGTCAAACGAAATCTGTATATGTCTTGTGCATTGATTTTACCCGACAGTGCTCCTGCAATCTAGAAATGGACTCCAACTTTGAGTTGGACTAGGCATCTACCATTAGTTGGTTTTTTGATAAGAAAACTTTGGATAGATTAACAGCAAGAAGCTGTTAGAACCATTACAGAGTCAATGGTTACAATCTGGGGTGCCAAAACAAGAGGGCACTCTTGAGCATGTGGCTCATAAACACAATCAACCTGAAAAGGGTGATTCGAATGAAAGTCTCTAAGAGCCTATCTAGCAAGGTGGTCAGCCATATGGTTTTGATCTCTGCTGATTCTCCTAATGACCGTTGTAGATTCTTTCACTGCATTGCTGATGAGCTAGGTGTAAGGCTTGATTCTCCAATCTGGCGGATTAAGGAGCTACGTACTTGTTGGGGAACAACTTTGATATACAAACTTCCATCACAAACTTTGGAGTCAAGAACAAACTCTTCGTTATAAATATTTGAGATAACTCAATATTCGACGAAGATGATGTGGACACTTCATTGTGACTATTTCAAACTTCGCACATATGTTTTCACAAGTTTCAGGTTATCTGGCGAAGATGACTTCGCTAAACTCCTGTCGACCAGCGAAGCTAACATAGAGGCTTTGCACGAAGGATCAACGAGGTTGTCAGCTAAGTCGGGAAATCATGATCAAGTCCAAAGTTGCTTAAGGAGACAAAAGAAAAGGGGCGAAGTGTGTTTCACCACTTCGCCGATGTGCTTTCTAGCTAAATGAATAGGAGGTGCCATGACTAGTTTTGTAAGATTCCTTGAATGGCGAAGCCAGGGGGGTTTATAAATACCCCCTAGGGTGTAAACTTTTGGGACAAAATGAAATACAATTGCGATCTGCATATTGTTTTCACCACTTATTCACTTGTGTGATCTTATCATCCCAACATCTGGCGTCGTCCGTTTGTGTGATCGAAGACACTCACGACCATCACGCAAATGCATAATGGCAAGACCCAGCAAAAAGGCAGCTTTTGGAACATGAGACAGAAACAGAAATCAGATGCTTACAAGAAGATGAAGAAACTCAGAACGAAGAAAGAAGACTCAAAGAACTCAAAGATCAACTCATCGTCAAGAAAAAACAGTTGGAGGAAGTAAGAGCGAAGACAAGAGAAAAGTCTTTAAAGCAAAAAATCACAGAAGCAGAGGCAGAACTAAGAAAGCTCAATGATGAAATAGAAAATGAGAGCGAAGTCATGATTCAAGATTCAAACTCAGCAAGCAAGAACACCAACAGTAAAGAGAACCAAAGTCAAATAGCAACAATTGATACAGAGTCACCCTTATCAATCCACATTCAGCTAGCGAAGTGGCCAGCAGGTTTCAAATTCAACATCATCCCAACCTACAATGGCATGTTCGACCCAAGATAATTTCTTATGAGCTTCGAAGCAGCAGTAGCATCAAGCAGGAGAGATGCGAACACCCTAACGAAGTCGCTCATCATGAAAGTAAGAGGACCAGCGCAGCATTGGTACTCTTCGCTAAAACCAAGGTCAATCAAATCTTAGGATCAACTTCGCACAACTTTGCTCCTAGATTTTCAAGGCTCACAAAGAGTTGAACTCACTAGCGATGATCTTTCAACATCAAGCAACAACCAAAAGAACCGTTGAGCCAATATTACAAAAGATTTGTACAAGCAAAAGCACAAATATCAAACATACCAGACGAAGTCGTCATTATAGCAGCAATCAAAGGACTGTGAGCAGGTCAACTCTCATCACACTTCAAAAGGGAAAGACCAACCACAGTTGAAAAACTATATGAAGAAATGAGAAAGTACAGCGAGTCTGATGAAGATTACAGGAAAAGAATAGAAGAAGAAAAAGGAGAAAGAAACATGTCAAGACCAAACAACAACTTCCAACATTCAAGAATAGGAAACACAGAGCGAAGACCATTTCAGAGAATAAACCATATCAACAACACAAGCGAAGTCAACAGCCAAGGTCCAAGCTCAAGCAATCAAAGAAATTTCCAAAGCAATAGAAATTACAAGAAAAATTTCCAACAAAGGCCAAACTATAACAACCAAAGCAGAAACTTTGAAAGGAAAATTTTAAGGCCCGAAGAAATGTACTATATCATACATGGCAAAGGGGCTGGTCACACATCAAAGATGTGCCCAAGAGTAAAGAAAAGCATTGAAGAAATGCAAGAAGAGAATAGAGCAACTTCGTAGCTGAAAGTTATCAATCATCTAGCTCCCCAAAGAACAAGTCACTTGCCAATAACTTATCCTCAGCACATGCTGCCATCACCTCCGCCAATCTACAATTGCCAACCACTAGCAGTATGCTCGCAAAATCAATGGGGCCCAAGTCAGCAGCAAAGTTTCCACCCTGAAAGTTCAATGGCAAATAGAAACCATCAAATTCAACACAACCACAACATGCCCGAAGCATCAACAAGCAATGGGAATGCAATCATCCCAAGCAAAGGCAGAATTATGATAATCTTTGAAGGAAATAGCATAGAGCTCAATACAAGAAATGAAAGAAAAAATTATTTTAGAAGAGTAAACTCCATAGCAGTCGAAGGTCCATTCAAGAAAACAAGATGGTCCCACATGCCAATCACATTCTCAGAAAAAGATCTCAAGCTCAAAGATTACCCTCATATGGACACAATGGTCATAGAAGCAAACATTGAAGGTTGGGCAGTATCAAAAATTCTAATAGACGGTGGCAGCTCAGCAGATATTATATTCACAAGAACTCTAGATGCAATGAAAATTGATAGAAAAATCTTGGGAAGAGCCGAGCACCCATTAGTTGGCTTCGACGGAAAGAAAATAAACTCTGTCGGTAGAATTGTCTTGCCAATCTCATTTGGAACAGTGAATAATACGAGAACAGAGCAAATAGCATTTGATGTTGTCAAAATGCACAGCCAATACAATGCAATCTTTGGAAGGAAAAGCTTAAATGCTTTCGAAGCCATAGTAAGCTACCCATACTTATGCATGAAGATGCCAGCAGTCAATGGCATCATAACCGTCTTCAGCAATCAAACAGAGGCAAGAAACATAGAAAGAGATGCAAGCCCAGATTTCAAAAATATCCACGTGATACAAGAAGAAGAAGAAGATGAGCTTGAAACTAAAAATGCGAAGACACAAGAAAAAGCGAAGCCTTGCAAAGACACAAAGAAAGTACCAATCAACCCAATGGTGCCAGAAAGACAAGTTATCATCGGCACAAATCTATCAAAAGAAGAAGAAGAAATGATAATACAAGTCCTGCAAAGTAACAAGGATATCTTCGCCTGGTCTGCACAAGACTTAGGAGGAGTAAGCAGGGATGTCATAGAACACAAGTTAAACATCGACCCAAACTTTAGGCCAAAAAAGCAAAAACTCATAAAGTTGTCGGAAGACAGAACACAAGCTGCAAAAGCCAAAGTCCAAAGATTGTTAGAGGCAAAAGTCATAAGAGAAGTTCAATTCACGACTTGGCTTGCAAACATAGTCATGGTGCACAAGAAAAACAAAAAGTGGAGAATGTGTATAGACTTCACAGATCTCAACAAGGCATGTCCAAAAGACAACTTCCCTCTACCAAGAATAGATACTCTAGTAGACCAAGCAGCAGGAAGTGAAATGCTCAGTTTCCTCAATTGCTATTCAGGCTACCATCAAATTTGGATGAAAAAAGAAGATGAAGAATACACAAGTTTTATTACACCATTTGGAACTTACTGTTTCTAAAGAATGGCCGAGGGGCTTCGCAATGTAGGAACAACTTTCATCAGAATGACATCCACAGTCCTCAAAGATTAAATACCAAGAAATTTGCTTGCGTATGTTGATGACTTGGTAGTCAACAGGAAGAAAAGAGAAGACCATGTCAAAGACTTACAAGAAACCTTCTCAAACCTCAGAAAAGCAAATCAAAAGTTGAACCCAGAAAAATGCACATTTGGAGTTTAAACAGGCAAAATTTTGGGGTGCATCGTATCCGCAAAAGGAATTGACCCGAATCCAGAGAAGGTGAAGGCAATACTGAATATGCAAGTGCCAAGAAACATCAAGGACATCCAAAAGCTGACAGAAAGATTAGCTTCGCTGAACAGATTTATATCCAAATTAGCTGCGCGAAGCCTCCCAATATTTCAAGCACTAAAAGGGAAATGGGAAAAATCCAACTGGGCTCAAGCACAACAAGAAGCTTTCGAAGAAAGAAAGAAGCATCTATCCAACCCCACAACTTTGGAAACACCTGACCCAATGGCAGATTTGCTACTATATGTATCAGCAAACAAAAATTACAGTCAGTGCAGTACTGATACAAGAAGAAGAAAATGAGCACTCAACAAGACAAGTTCTAGAATACTTCGCATCTAAAGCTTTGTCTGGATCAAAAATTTTCTATTCAGAAATCAAGAAAATTGCATATGTAGTACTTATGGCATCCAAAAAGTTAAAACACTATTTCCAAGCATATAAAATAAAAGTGCCAACAAATCAACCCCTCAAAGAAGTGATGCAAGGCTGTAAGTCCTCAAGGTGATTGGGAAAATGGGCTGCAGAATTGTCTCAAGACTTCATCAAATTTGAGAAAAGAACAGCAATCAAATCTCAAATGTTGGCTGACTTCGTAGTAGATTGGACACCTTCAAAGTACAATCAAGAAAGAATGGAGCAATTAGAATGGATAATCTATTGTGACGGCGCTTGGGGCTTCGTCGGCGCAGGAGCAGCAGCAATCATAACCTCACCTTCTGGAATCAAACTCAAATACGCAACAAGACTAGACTTTCAATGCACCAACAACATTGTAGAATATGAGGCATTATTATTGGGACTTCGCAAAGCAAGAGCAATGGGAATTCAAAAGCTAATAATCAAGACAGATTCTCAAGTTGTAGCTGGGCATATAGAGAAAAATTACAAAGCAAGAGATCTAGAGCTAGCAAAGTATATCCAACTATTGAGGGATCAAGAAAAACACTGCTGGATTCACAGTGAAAAGTATCTCAAGAAATGATAACACAGATATTGACGAAATTGTAAAAGCCGCCGCCCAAAAGTTAGAGTTACCACCAGAAGTATTCTTCCAAACTATCACCAAAGCCTCAACAAAAACAAAAAGTTGAACAATTGAAAGAAGTACACATCATAGAAAGCGAAGACTGGAGAGCTCCAATTATGGCATTCCTCAAAGGATTTTACGAGCCAAAAAATGAAGTTGATAAAATAAGAATGAAGCAAAAGACCAGAAGTTACAAAATCATCAATGAAGAACTGTATAAGGAAGGAGTTTGCCAACCACTACTAAAGTGCATCTCGAGAAAAGATGGGGGAAACTTGTTGAAAGAAATACATGAGGGAATCTGTGGATGTCATGCTGGGGCTAGATCAATAGTTGGAAAAGCCTTCAGACAAGGGTTTTTCTGGCCAACTGCCTAAAGTGACAGCAAAGAAATTATTCAAACTTGTCACAATTGCCAAATGGCAGGAAGTAAAGTCAATGCACCAGGAACAAACCTACAACCAATTGAACCAACTTGGCCACTTGCAAGATGGGGAATCGACATAGTTAGAAAATTACCTCCAGCTCAAGGCAATTACTAATATGCAATAGTTGCAGTTGAATATTTCACCAAGTGGATCGAGGCAAAGCCAATCACCAACATGTCATCTCACTAATGAAAAAATTCCTATGGCAAAACATCATATGCAGATTCAGAGTCCCAAGACACATCACAGTAGATAATGGGACGCAATTTGATAGCGAAGACTTCAGAGAATACTGCCACTCAATGGGAATCAAACTCTGTTTCGCATCCATAAGGCACCCACAGTCCAACGGAGCAGTAGAGAGAGCAAATGGGATAATTTGCACAGGAATATCAAAATGCTTAACAGATCTAAAAAAGGGAAAATGGGTAGATGAATTACCAAGAGTCATCTGGTCTCATAACACATCAAAGCCAAGGCCAATAGAATTTTTCTCCATTCAAGTTACTATATGGAGATGAAGCAATGACCCCCGAAGAAATAAAGTATGAGGGACTAAGAACAAACATTCAAATGATCACAGAAGAGGATCAAGCAACAAGCAAAGATTTACTCAAAGAAGAAAGAAATGAAGCACTTGAGAATATCAAGAAGTACCAACTTGAAACTCATAAGTGGTACAACAAAAAAGTCAAGCTAAGAGAGTTAGCACCAGGAGATTTTATCCTCAAAAGAAAAAGAGATGAAGATACAGTGGGAAAATTCCAATAAAAGTGGGAAGGGCCTTTCATCATCACTAGAACAAACAAAGAAGGTGTGTATCATCTAGCAAATCTAAAAGGTGAAGAACTCAGTCACACTTGAAATATAGAAACACTTCGCAAATACTACCCATAGCCAAACTAGAAGAGTAGTTTTCTTTTCTGCAAAGTAGAAGTAGAAGTTCCTTTCCAAGAAAATTTACAACGTAATCGAGTTGCACTCTTTTTCCACTCAGGGGAAACCCTCTGCAGGGTGAGTGGTTTTTTAATGAGGCACTCTTTTTGTAAATCTCATGAAATAAAAATGAGAAAATAGTTTCCCCAAAGATATGTCTCTATATTGTACAACTAAAAGTACAAAATGCCAAAGAGTATATCCAACATATACTCCCATATTAACACAAATTTTGCAAAACTAAGTTAGCATCAATATTTTATTAAATCTAAAAAATGCTAACTTATCCAACTTAAATAAGTCCAAGGCAAATTTTTTGACTTCATTTCACTAAGGTGAAAATATTTTCAGCTTCTAAGGAAGCGTACGCATCCACTTCGCACAAAAAAGAAGGGACGGCATTTCAAAATTTGCTAAGGCAAATTTTTTGACTTCATTTCACTAAGGTGAAAATGTTTTCAGCTTCTAAGGAAGCGTACGCGTCCACTTTGCACAAAAAAGAAGGAACGACGTTTCAAAATTTGCTAAAGGAAAATTTTTTTGACTTTATTTCACTAAGGTGAAAATATTTTTAACTTCTAAGGAAGCGTACGCATCCACTTCGCACAAAAAAGAAGGGACGGCGTTTCAAAATTTGCTAAGGCAAATTTTTTGACTTTATTTAGCTAAGGAGAAAATATTTTTAGTTTTTAAGGAAGCGTACGCGTTCACTTCGCACGAAAAAGAAGGGATGGTGTTTTAAAATTTGCTAAGGCAAATTTTTCGACTTTATTTTACTAAGGTGAAAATGTTTTCAGCTTCTAAAGAAGCGTACGCATCCACTTCGCATAAAAAAGAAGGGACGGCATTTTAAAACTTACTAAGGCAAATTTTCTGACTTCATTTTACTAAGGTGAAAATGTTTTTAGCTTCTAAGGAAGCGTACGCGTCCACTTTGCACAAAAAAGAAGGGACAGTGTTTTAAAATTTGCTAAGGCAAATTTTAAAACTTTATTTCATTAAGGTGAAAGTGTTTCAAGCTTCTAAGCGAAGCGCACGCGTCCACTTCTCACAAAAAGGAAGAGACGGCGTTTCAAAATTCACTAAGGCAAATTTTTTGAACTTATTTCACTAAGAAGAAAGCATTTTCAGTCTCTAAGCAAAGTATACGCGTTTGCTTCGAATAAAAAGAAGGAACGGCATTTCAAAATTTATTAAATTCATCAAATCGGTCTCGTCAGAGCAAAAACATTACCAGTCTTTAAGCGAAGCACAGACAATCACCACAAACAAAAAGCAGGATCTTCAGAAAAAGGACAATTAAATTCAAATCTATTATACAATACTCATCTACAAGCGAAGGTAAACTCACACACTTCGCAGTACTACAAGATGTCTTGCAATACAACTTACCCAATTACAAAATTAGTCATCTTGAGAACTAACTACTTCGGCAGCATCACCAAGTATGTCGCTCACAACTTCATTAATAATATCGTCCGCTTCGCGGCATAAATAGTCTTCACAAACATTTGCCGGCGAAGTACTTGAACTAGATGACTACAAGAAAAAGAGGTTAGAAAAAAAGTCCAACCACAGAAGAAAAATAAACTTTACATAACAAACTTTACCTGTGCAAAATCTATGAAATCAAAAACTTGACAGTTGGGAGGCCTGATACTGCAGTATCGTTTATTTACATCTATAAAGGATTTATGAGACAAAACCCCCAAAGAAAAAGTCCCAAGTTCAAAATAACAAGAGCGAAAACTTATGGGCAAGAAAATCATCGACATCACAATCATCATACTTCGCACAAAAGTCATAAAATTCACTAGGCTTGAAAACAAAGTTATCTTTAGACATTAACAGCGGGATAACGTCTTCGACATCCTGCACATGCTCAGGATGAGGAACCTGTGCAGGATGGATAAATAGTCAAACAACTTCCAAGTATATATATTACAAAGTCAATAACTTAGAACCATTGTATCTTGAAACTCTTTCATCTCATAAAAGGAAAAGATAACTAAAACCTAAAGTTGGCCACCACTAACATTGCTAGATCTGGCACCACCTTGACCTCTAGCATCAGCCTCCCTCTTTGCCGCTTCCTCTGCCTCCCTCCGGGCAACCTCCGCCTCCTTTGCAATTTGCTGACATAAAAAGAGAGAAGTTAGATATAAAACACATTTAAAAACAAAAATAGTTAAGTGCAAAAATTACCCTTTGCAATTTTTCTCTAGCTTTATCAAAACAATGAGCCCGGCCACCTGACCTCCAATACTGCTCTAGATATTTGTTGCACAACACTTGTGTGGCCTTCGTCACATTGGTTAGCTCAATTACAGAAGGAAATTTATAATTGACGTCACAAAGCTGCGCAAGCAAAGGATCTTGACTTTGCTTCATCAAATGAAACAAAGCACGAACATAGTAATAAACCCCAATGTCAACCGTAGTTTCCATGACCTGAGACAAATCTTCATACTGGCGACAAAGCTAACTGAAAAAACTATCATGATCACCAAGATCCCAACACTTGTCTCCAGGCCTAGCTCCAAACTTGTCATAACATTCAAAACAGAGCTCCCAAATGCGATTGCAATTATCAAAGAAGGATTTATCCTGATCCTTAATCTTTCTTTCAATATGCCTCATGCCTTCCTTCAACTTTTCATTATCCTCTATAACCTTCTTGATATCATCCTCTCTTTCTTCAACTCGAGCAAGAGCACTGATAAGTTTGCCCTCCAAAACATTATGAGCATCTATAGCATCAGCTCTTTCCTTTTCTTTTTCGGCAAGTTGCTTCTTTAGATTTTCAATTTCAATTTGATAGTCACGTTCGCGAAGAGCAAAATTTTTCTCCTTCTCTTCTAAACCCATTCACAACCTCTCATCAAGATAGAACCCTTGTACATCATCGATAGACCTGCATTAGCAGCTTAAAGCAAAGGCTTTTTTGATAATTCAAGCTCAGTATCTGAAATAGTAAAAGCTTCATCAATGCACTTTGAAAGTTGAATCTCAGAAGTACGAGGCATAACTCAAAGTTTATCAGCTCCAATGCCTATGAACTTGAAACAATCTAAACCCAAACTCCCTTCCTGGCAAAATCCAAGGAACGTTTCGTGGCGTCAGAAACAGCACCTTCATCAACAGCAGAAACAACAGGAGTAGCAGGATCCTGTTGAACACTTTTCAACTTGCTGAAATCAACATTTTTCTGCGAAGAAGATGGTGCATGAGGAAAAATAGTTTCTGTAAAAATATAAAAATTGAAGATCAGCAAAAAGACAACACAGGTCAAACAAATCAAATACAAAGATGCAGTACTCACCAGTAGAGATACGTTCACCCAAGCTACATTCAACCTTTTTGCCAGTTTCAACATGAATGGTGGAGCTCAACAAGCGCATCAACCGTTCATCATTAATCTCCTCATCAAAAACCTCATCATCACTCTCTTCAAGATTAAAAGAATAAACTCTAGAGCTACCAACTTTTTTTGCCACATTCGAGATACCAACTTCGCTAACCCCCACTGTTGCAGGGTCCTCAAGCGAAGTAGTCTTCCTAGCATCAACATTCTCATCATGAGACCCAGTGACAGGAGCCTCACTATCAAGTCTTTGCAATATAGGATCGGCAGCTCTTCGAGAACCATCAACAAAAGTTTCTTTTCCAGAAGTTTCTTTTTCAGAAACCAAACTTTCGACATTAGCAACTATAGCAGAATCCTTGGCAGGCAATTTTGACCCTGCATACTCTGCAATACATCACTCAGTGGAGTAAGCAACGGTGGAGTAAAACCACTGAAAGAAAAAACCATAGTAATTTTTCTCACCTCTTCTTCAACATGTTGAGACTCAGAAACACCAACATCACCAACAACTTTGGAAGTATCTTCTTCTCCAAAACCACCCAAACCAACAACCAAATTTCCTTCCATATCTAAGCTCTGCTCCAGCACAGCGTCAAGCTCTTCAGCATCAAGCAAGACAGAAGGACTTTGATTCTTCTTCAATTTCTTGGCAACAGCCTTGCTAAGACCAGCCTTTCGCTTAGTTCCCTTAGCCTGAACAGCAGTCTCCTTCTCCTTTTTCTTACTTTGCTTCTTATCACGGGCATAAGCAGGAGGTCTTTCGCCATACTCAACATTAGCAACCTCAAAAACTCTGTTCAAACACACATAAGTAGGACCAAGAATCTTATCAATGTTATTTTTCTCACTCAAAACATATTTCCCAAGTAAATCTTCAGCATGGCTCTCCACAGACTTCACGAAGTCTTCGTCTGTAGCAAACATCCTAGGACGATGAAAGTCGTTATCTGGGTTTTTGTAGTTCACCCCTCGAACTTTTTTAACATAAAAATGTTGAAAAGACCAACCTTTCTTCAACGGCCAAATTCTGGCAGCTGCATACTTTCAACGAGATCTCTAGCACATTGTAGTGAAGTTGTGCACTTGTATGCCTTCACAGCAGTCTTCAAGATCATGGAAGTAGGAAAAGATGAAGATAATTTAAACTCCTCAATCTCCATTCTAGCAGCCATTGGATATTTCTTCACCATTTTCTTTGTCTCTGGGTCCCTTTCTTCAACCATAGGCACCTTATGATAGAACCAATATCTTGATCAATCTCCAACACCCCACTTATTCTTCGTTGCCGGAGAAACTTGAACGACATTATGAGCCGTTTTAAAGCTAGAACAAGCAAAGTACTTGGTAACCACCCGACCATCAAGTATAAACTCTTTGAATTGAGTATGCATCTCAAACAACTCACAAAAAGCAGCAATATCAGCATTAGCTTCCTATGACTTCATAGCCTAAACAAACTGAGCCAACCTAACCACTCCGTTAGGCGTCAAATGATGTGTCTGAATGTTGAAGGCCTTTAGCACATCTTCAAGGAAATCTTGACAAGGGAAGCGAAGACCAGCAGTAAACAAATCCTTATAAACAATACATTCATCTGGATACGGCTTTGGATTGGTCTCTGCAGGATTAGGCAGCCTCACTTGACTGCGCTCAACAAACTTTAATCGAACCATCTCGTCAAGATGACTCTTTTCAAACAAAGTCCTTCCAAAAGTCAAAGTAAAACCTTCCTCATCCTTCACCAAATCTTCAATAGACGCATCAACCTCATCAAGATTCTCCTCGTCAGAATCCATCTGAGACTTGTCCTCTTTGCCATTAGAACTTTCTTGGGAATGAATTTGATCTTGTAAATCTCACAAAGACATCTGCAAAAAATCAAGATCAAAACAATACTCGACAAAATTAAAAGACACAAAAACTTGAAGGATCAAACCTAGTCAAAGTTTTCAGACACACTTGATTCAAGAATTCGAAACAAGACAAGCACAAAAGCAACAGATGTCAAGAAAAACTATCACAAACTTTCTAGCTCAAGAATAATTTTTGCAGAGCTTCCCCTCCTCTGAAAACGACGGCTCCAGGGGGAAGGCATCGCTATTTATAGACGGGTCTAGTCAAACAGCGAAAGCTAGCCGTTGGATTCAAAATTCAAACAGGCCAACTCCAAAGTTTGGACGGCGTTTGTTAGGCAAAGTTTGATAAAAACTTTGCGGGATTCATACCTTTGGAGTAGGCCTTCGCCCATGAGGGGCTGCTGTTGGGGAACAACTTTGACATACAAACTTCCATCACAAACTTTGGAGTCAAGAACAAACTCTTTGTTATAAATATTTGAGATAACTTAATATTCAGCGAAGATGACATGGACACTTCGCTGTGACTATTTCAAACTTCACACATATGTTTTCACATGTTTCAGGTTATCTGGCGAAGATGACTTCGCTAAACTCCTGTTGACCAGTGAAGCTGACATAGCGGCTTCGGATGAAGGATCAACGAGGTTGTCAGCTAAGTCGGGAAATCATGATCAAGTCCAAAGTTGCTTAAGGAGACCACCGATGTGCTTTCTAGTTAAATGAATAGGAGGTGCCATGACTAGTTTTGTAAGATTCCTTGAATGGCAAAGCCATGGGGTCTAAAAATACCCCCTGGGGTGTAAACTTTTGGGATAGAATGAAATACAATTGCGATCTGTATATTGTTTTCACCACTTATTCACTTGTGTGATCTTATCATCCCAATAGTACCATTCATGAAATGGACCAGCTATTGGTTATTAGAGAGGAGAGTGATTTGCTACATGTTCAATGACTTGGTAAGCTGTGCAGTAGCATCTTCGGCCATAAGGATAGAGGATGTCTCTCTCATAACCGCCTTGATGAAAATGTTGTGCGGTGGAGTAGCTTGAGTGTTGACTATAAATATTCCAATCCCAGCTTCACGGCCACAAGGAATGGGCTGGTCTGGCGTGGTGGATGCATCAATATAGTAGTGTGTTCCCTAGAGGGTAGAGGGGAGCAGCACCAGCAACTTGTCCTTCACTATTGATGGGGGAGAATCGCCTGTAGCCCTTGTTGGGATGAACCTGCATTAACACGTTGCATACAGTGCCCTGTTGGTCCATAGTGGCAGTAGCAGCCACCAGGGCCCCTTGACTGGAGCAGTGCCCTGTTGGGCAGTGCAGGTAGCAGCAGTCTCCCCTTGTTGAGCAGTAGAGGCAGCAGCATCCTGTTCAGTAGAGTCAAGAAGACCAAAGGCTTGAAGGTGAGTGTTCATATGGACATTGGCTGCTAGGTGAACCTGAGCAATTGTCCATGTTTTCCTTTGAAACCTGTTATCATTTCTAGCCTACCAAATGTACCACAAAATAAATAAGGTTTTGAACAACACTTGATCCGAAGGATTGTCAGTGATCAGAGCAGGTAAGGTCATTTGAATGCCATCAAATTCAGCAGGAACATTATTAGTGAGAATCTGAGGGTTAGCAGAAGACCACACCTCAGTTGGTAAAAAAATTTAAAGAAAAGATGCTGATCAGTTTCAATATCACCACAATAAGAGCAATTTTGAGAAATATGGACGGAATATCTACCTGCTCTTTCAGCAGTAGCAACTGCCCTTCTAATGAGCTTCCAAGCAAAAGTGTTAGAGGTAATAATGGGAGTTTGCATCAGCAGAGATGCTCCTTGAACCAGTGGAGGGCAAATGATGAACCTGTTGATTTGCCAAAAATTGATAGGCGGATATGGAAGTACACAAGCCATTCTTGGTAGGATTCCACTTGAGAATGTCATTAGTGTCAGAGGTAACAATGGGAGTGTGGTAGAACCTCCTAAATTATATGGCCCACAAGCACATGTCAATGTTTGGAAGACCTCTGATAGCCATGCATGTGTTCCATACAACCTAGAAAGCCCTGTCGGGTGTCCTCAAACGACCCTGATTAAACCATATTTTACACTCATACCAGGATCAACAAAGGAGTAGCTCCAACATTACAACATTGGTTACAAAATAGACATCAGAGTGTGTAAGAATAAAACAATTAAATTTACAAAATATATGAATAAGTTAACCTTTACAAACTTAACTTCAATTACGGAAGCAAAGTAGAACTACAGAAGACAACTTAGGTAGAGAGCCTAAGTTGGGAGAGGACAACCAGATCACGTTGAGCCCACTGACATAAACTTGGTTCGAACATCAATTAGAACCTGCAACAGGGGTTCAACAAACCCTAAGTACAAAAAGTACTCAACAAGACTGAACCGACGAAAAAGAGGGGTGAAGACTCAGAAATGCAATCCAAAGGGACAAGTTAAGGCTCGCAAGAAAAGGATTTTTGCAGAAAAGCTCTTGTGCAACAAGTTTTTAACTCATAAATGATTATAACAAAAGAAAAGTTGTCTTGCTTTAGCTCAAGCTTACCAACCAACTCCATTCTTATACCTTAACCAAAATTTAAGTTGTTACTACGATGATGAACACCGATCAAGTCTTCTTCTCTGAGAAGCAACGGCGATAGGAATCAATTTTACCTAGCTGGGACCTAGATCACCAATATACCGAGACCCTAACTCCGTTGCATACCAGACCACAAGATATACCGGGATAACAACCGCAGCCATATATCAACCATATGATATACAGGAGACTCAAACTCCTAAGCATATCAATATACATGGGACTCTCAACCCCACAAATATACCACACCATGTGTGGGTGGTTATCTAGTCTCGATATCACCAGTTTACCAACGAACGGGACCTAGGGCATCAATAGACAGAAACACTACAGAGGGACTCCTTTCCCAATGCAAGTTATCTATCCGGACTTGATTTATTAACTATCATCAAGATTCCAGCATGCGAAGCCAATCTCATCTTTTTTATTCTTTTGCTTTTGAAAACCTATCTAATTAAGCAGGGCTAAGCATTACTACGCATTTTTCAAATAAACACGTACAAGGAATATGGAAGTAAGACAGGTAATGCAATTGGTAGGATTTCACTCAACTCCTATCCCCTAATGCAGCATTTCATAATTGAAGTGATAAAAACTTTATAAAAACAAGGACAGGGTTTAAATGCATCCAGGGCTTGCCTTTGTTGCAGAGAAGTTAGATTCCAAATGTCAGATTTGATATAAACTCCGTGGATCAATGATACCGGCACCACTATGGATGACTTCAACACCATTATTGGATGACATTTTTCTGAAGTTTGTTCACCGCGATTCAACTCACTTTCGAAAACTACACGCAATGGAATGATGCATGCTTTAGCATGATGAACTCATGACATGATGCACAGCAATGCATTGGTGAAAGTATAACAAGATTAATTAACTAGCTAATTATAAACTATTTTAAAAGCATTACACAATATAAATATAAAACTCTACATATTCTGAAATCACATGGCCATATTAGGTGTTAATACGACATATAAGCATCATACGAAAGTAAAGGAACCACATTTTCCATTATATATTTTTATTACAATTATAAACTATTTAATTAGCAACAAACAAAATAAGTCAAAAGATACAGCATACGGCATCCAATGACCACAATATTTTTACCACACAAACATGGCATCAGAAATATGTCATAAATATTTCAAGAGAAAATAAGCTATGCATCAAGATATATGAATTTCCTTCTATTCTATTATAAAATAAAGGCATAAAACATAGTTAATTATTCTTCTACAAAACATGGCTTGTTTTATATTTTTAATAAAAACTAGGCATCATAAGTAGAACAACAAAATTTGGTTCACCAAAAATAGAGTTACCAAACTCCAGATATGATTTTTTAAAGATTCAAACAAACATCTACAAACAGGTCCCTAGGGCACTATTCATATGAGTCACAGAGTTTGCAGAAAGGATCTTCTCTTTTCTTGAATTGTCACACGAAGTCCTTGGCGTGATTTGAAGAACAGAGGTCGCCGGGGACGGCGATTTCCGATGATGGGGAGACTTCCCGGCGGTGATGGAGTGGTGGCAGAGCATCGGGAGGTGGTTGCGCACCCACTTGAGGTCACGGCTCGCTCCGCGATGACTCATGGCGGCCTAGCCGCGTGCACAACAAAGGCCGCAGCAGGCGACCACGACGACGGCGGCTTCCGATGGCGATTGAGGCCGGGAAAGGAGCGCGGGAGAGGAATAGGGAGGTGGCGAAGCTGCTGACAGTGGCAGTTTGGTGTGGAGAGTTCCAGAACACGGCGCGGCCGAAGCTTGGCTTGGCGGTGGCCATGGTGGCGGGGTAGAGAAGAAGGAGAAATTGAGGCTGGCTTCTCTGGCTCTATAGCGCGGCCAAGACGACGCGATGACGACACGCGGACGGATAGGCTTCCAGCGCGAGGAGAGAGCTGGAGGCCGCACGCGTCTGGAAGCACGTCGAAGCTCGCCGGTGGCGAAACTGGAGTTGGCATTCACGATTTGAAGAAATTATAGAATTGCCACTAGCGAATGTTTGCAAATTACTCCCAAATTTTGAAAAGAACTTGAAAAACTCCCACTCTATAGAATGATCAGAATTTCATTCTCTACACTTTTCTTAAAATGAAGTTCTTTAGATTCAGCAAGAAAAATTGAGTTTTGAATGCAAATTTAAAAAGGGAAAAAAGGGGACAAAACCCTATAAACAAATATTTTAAATATCTTTTGATTTTGCTAAATAACTTGAAAATCTTCCAATGTATGGAATGCTCAACTTTTCAAATAAAAAATTTTTATTATACAAAGTTTCCCAAATTATGCATAATTTTTGAAATATGGATTTAAAATCAAAAGGAGACAACTGTTGAAAATATATATTTTTAAATTCATTTGAAATTCTTTATTGAAACTTGAAAAACTTTGAATACCACTATTGTAGGTCTCAACAAGATCTACAAAAGTGCTTTTGAACCAACCTAAAATCATTTATAGATTTTGAAATATAGAAAGGGGGGTAAAATAGGGTTTTGAAAGTAGCTTTTGAATTATCAACCAACTCATCATTTCAATAGCACAATCAACCTACAAATGTAAACTTGTTTTAGTTGAGACATATCATGGTTGACCTAATACACAAGATTGCAAAGTACCAAAAGACAAAATAAGATTTTAGGTTGTTTCAACTTCTTGCAGGAACACATAAAGTGATAAAGGAACTTTAAATAACCCTAAGCATCATCATTTAATGTATAAAACAAAGCATCATATAAAAGACATCATTAGAATATGAATGCATTTATGTCATGATGCTCAATGATTATGCTTGATAATGCACTTGATTAATATTTTAATTGCGTATTAACATCTGGGATGTTACAATCCTACCCCCTTAAAAAAATCTCGCCCCGAGATTTTGGAGCAACAAAATCCCATGGGGTAAGTAATGGAAAAGAAAATGTGTCAAGTAAAATAATTTGACAGAAGTTCATAAAACAAAAAGTTGAGATTCAAAAGTTACAACCAAGATAAGCAAGAGGTTACAACTACAAGGCATTTAGGTTTTTAAGGGATTTTAAGCAAAGATTCTCAGGATAGGTTCGAAGAGTAGGGGTACATTAGTTGCAAAGCTATAGTATCTCATACCCACAAACCTCGATACCTGCGTGCACCCAGTAGAATCTTGTGTACCCAGGTCACACAAGAGACTCTAGGTTCCATCGCGGCACCAGGGTTACGAAACACGGCACCACTATAGGGCACAACATGAGTAACCCACATCTCGCAAGATTGAGAATGTAACCAAGATTTAAATTTGGTCATAGTCACAAGGTGTTTAGGAACTCAAAGAACAACTTTGAATCCCTAAGAAATGTTGACAGGATGACATCACCCTAACTATGGACTATAAGAGATCATGAGCATAGACTATGATATCAGCGAGCGCCCAGCAGTAACACCACACAGGAAACCCCAGGTTTCGACGCTGTTATCTAATTTCATGGGTCATGGTACCTTAGAGTACACAATCAAAGTGACATTTGAGCAAGATATTCGTCATCACACGACGTCAAGGAGGTAGCATGTGTCAGAGTTGAAGACATGACACATACTTAACAAAAGAATCAAAGATTCATACCAGGCTTGGGTTTTAAGGTAATGGTGTATATCAAGGTATATTCCAAAAATTCCCAAGGGTTAGAAACTTATGGAATAAAAGATTATCAATTGGTAAACAAAACCTGGTATAGGACAAGAGTTATCAATAGAACAGCTACAAGGGACAATAGCTACTCCCAGAATATAACAAGGGAGTTGTAACTATCATTATACTATCATGTTATGCATGATATGAGATATGCTCGTCCTATACATCCTTTCAACGTTAGAAGCACTTCGTCTTCACCATGTTAGTATATTATAGGGCATTATACTATAACTATCTTTAGTGCATCTAATGAACTATAGAGAGGTACATCGGTAGAGCTTTGTCGATGAAATTGACTCTCCTGTTTACCTTCCAAAGAAGAGTTGAAGATCTTCTTGAAATCTTTTTATTTGAGTCATCAAAAAGTCTTCATAAAGTCTTCCAGCAAGAAAGAAGATAGATAAGGGGCCACTTTTAATTTGTATTTTTCAAAAAAATTTATATTGTAAATTCATTTGGAAGTTTTCAAATGTAATGTTGTAGCTGATCCATTGTATGAGCTCTGATACCAGCTATGGCAGAACCTCCTAAATTATATGGCCACACGCACCTGTCATTGTTCGGAAGACCTCTGACAGCCATGCATGTGTTCCATACAACCTAGAAAGCCCTGTCGAGTGTCCTCAAAGGACCCTGATTAAACCATATTTTACACTCATACCAGGATCAACAAAGGAGTAGCTCCAACATTACAACATTGGTTACAAAATAGACATCAGAGTGTGGAAGAATAGAATAATTAAATTTAAAAAAATATATGAAAGTTAACCTTTACAAACTTAACTTCAATTACGGAAGCAGAGTAGAACTACAGAAGACAACTTAGGTAGAGCGCTTAAGTTGGGAGAGGCAACCATATCACGTCGAGCCCACCGACATAACCTTGGTTCGAACATCAATTAGATCCTGCAACAGGGGTTCAACAAACCCGGAGTACAAAAGCTCTTATGCAACAAGACTGACCCGATAAAAAAGAGGGGGTGAAGACTCAGAAATGCAGGCCAGAGGGACAAGGTAAGGCTCGCAAGAAAAGGATTTTTGCAGAAAAGCTCTTGTGCAACAAGTTTTTAACTCATAAATGATTATAACAAAAGAAAAGTTGTCTTGCTTTAGCTCAAGCTTACCAACCAACTCCATTCTTATACCTTAACCAAAATTTAAGTTGTTACTACGATGATGAACACCGATCAAGTCTTCTTCTCCGAGAAGCAACGGCGATAGGAATCAATTTTACCCAGCTGGGACCTAGATCACCAATATACCGAGACCCTAACTCCGCTGCATACCAGGCCACAAGATATACCGGGATAACAACCGCAGCCATATATCAACCACATGATATACAGGAGACTCAAACTCCTAAGCATATCAATATACATGGGACTCTCAACCCCACAAATATACCACACCATGTGTGGGTGGTTATCTAGTCTCGATATCACCAGTTCACCAACGAACGGGACCTAGGGCATCAACAGACGAAAACACTACAGAGGGACTCCTTTTCCAATGCAAGTTATCCATCCGGACTTGATTTATTAACTATCATCAAGATTCCAGCATGCGAAGCCAATCTCATCTTTTTTATTCTTTTGCTTTTGAAAACCTATCTAATTAAGCAGGGCTAAGCATTAATACACATTTTCTAAATAAACACGTACAAGGAATATGGAAGTAAGACAGGTAATGCAATTGGTAGGTTTTCACTCAACTCCTATCCCCTAATGCAGCATTTCATAATTGAAGTGATAAAAACTTTATAAAAACAAGGATAGGGTTTAAATGCATCCGGGGCTTGGCTTGGTTGCAGAGAAGTTAGATTCCAAATGTCAGATTTGACATCAACTCCGTGGATCGACGATACCGCACCACTATGGATGACTTCAACACCATTGGTGGATGACATTTTTCCGAAGCTTGTTTACCGCGATTCAACTCACTTTCGAAAACTACACGTAATGGAATGATGCATGCTTTAGCATGATGAACTCATGACATGATGCACGGCAATGCATTGGTGAAAGCATAACAAGACTAATTAACTAGCTAATTATAAACTATTTTAAAAGCATTACACAAGATAAATATAAAACTCCACATATTCTGAAATCACATGGCCATATTAGGTGTTAATACAACATATAAGCATCATACGAAGGTAAAGAAACCACATTTTCCATTTATACATTTTTATTACAATTATAAACTATTTAATTAGCAACAAACAATATAAATCAAAAGATACAGCATACGGCATCCAATGAGCACAATATTTTTACCATAACACAAACATGGCATCAGAAATATGTCATAAAAATTTTAAGAGAAAATAAGCTACACAGCAAGATATATGAATTTCCTTCTTTCTATTATAAAATAAAGGCATAAAACATAGTTAATTATTCTTCTACAAAACATGGCATGTTTCATATTTTTAATAAAAACTAGGCATCATAAGTAGAACAACAAAATTTGGTTCACCAAAAATGGAGTTACCAAACACTCCAGATATGAATTTTTAAAATTCAAACAAATATCTACAAACAGATCCTTGGGGCACTATTCATATGAGTCACAGAGTTCGCATAAAGGACCTCCTCTTTTCTCGAATTGTCACACAAAGTCCTTGGCGCGATTTGAAGAACAGAGGTCGCCGGAGACGGCGATTTCCGACGATGGGGAGACTTACCGGCGGAGATGGAGTGGTGGCAGAGCATCAGGAGGTGGTTGCGCACCCACTGGAGGTCACGGCTCGCTCCGGGTCACGTGCACAGCAAAGGCCGCAGCGGGCGACCACGATGGCGGCGGCTTCCGGTGGCGATTGAGGCCGTGAAAGGAGCACGGGAGAGGCATAAGTAGGTGGCAAAGCTGCTGATAGTGGCGGTTTGGTGTGTGGAGGTTCGAAGCGTGGCGCGGCCGGAGCTTGGCTTGGTGGTGGCCATGGTGGCGGGGTAGAGAAGAAGGAGAAATCACGGCTAGCTTCTCTGGCTTTATAGCGCGGCCAAGACGACGCGACGATGACACGCGGACAAAGTGGCTTCCAGCACAAGGAGAGAGCTGGCGGCCGCACGCGTCTGGAAGCACATCGAAGCTCGCCGGTGGCGAAACTGGAGTTGGCATTTGTGATTTGAAGAAATTACAGAATTGCCACTGGCGAAATTTTGCAAATGACTCCTAAATTTTGAATAGAACTTGAAAAACACCCAATCTATAGAATGATCATAATTTCATTCTCTACACTTTTCTTAAAATGAAGTTTTTCATATCAGAAAGGAAAATTGAGTTTTGAATGCAAATTTAAAAAGGGGACAAAAAGAGACAAAACCCTATAAACAAATATTTTAAATATCTTTTGATTTGCTAAATAACTTGAAAATATTCCAATGTATATAATGCTCAAATTTTCAAACCAAACATTTTTCTTATACAAAGTTTTCCCAAATTATGCATAATTTTTGAAATATGGATTTAAAATCAAAAGGGGACAAGTGTTGAAAATCTGTATTTTTAAATTCATTTGAAATTCTTTATTGAAACTTGAAAAACTTTGAATACCACTATTGTAGGTCTCAACAAGATCTACGTTTTTGAACCAACCTGAAATCCTTTATAGATTTTGAAATATAAAAAGGGGGTAAAACAGGGTTTTGAAAGTAGCTTTTGGATTATCAACCAACTCATCATTTCAATAGCACAATCAACCTACAAATGTAAACTTGTTTTAGTTGAGACATATCATGGTTGACCTAATACACAAGATTGCAAAGTACCGAAAGAGAAAAGAAGATTTTAGTTTGTTTCAACTTCTTGCAGGAACACATAAAATGATAAAGGAACTTTAAATAACCCTAAGCATCATCATTTCATGTATAAAACAAAGCATCATATAAAAGACATCATTAGAACATGAATGCATTTATGCCATGATGCTCAATGATTATGCTTGATAATGCACTTGATTAATATTTTAATTATGTATTAACATCTGGGATGTTACAGGGAGTAGCTTCAATGGCTTGGAAGGCTTGGGCACTGAAGGTGGAGGTAAGTGGGTGATGGTTCTAATTGTGGGTGCCAGGTTCCTAGAGATCAGCTACTTTGTCAGGAAAGGATAGGTGACTACTAGGGTGATGAGGTGATCATGAATATTTTCCCAAACAAGGGTCCAAGGTGAGGACCAAATGGAAGAATTCCCTGCATGTAGTTGATAGGTGGAATTGTTATCAAGAATGTCCTTAACCTGTATGATAGAGGACCAAAATATAGATTTAGAACCCCTATTTGGGGCCCTTCAGGAAGAATCATTGGGATGAGATTTGGCCTTGAGGATAGCTGAAAGAAAAGGGTTGTTGTTGTTGTTAGCTATCTTCCAGGCAGCATGAATGATGAGACTTTTGTTAGTCATCTCCATGTCCTTCACACCTAGACCTCCCTGATCAGTGGGTTTGCATATGTCCTCCCAAGAGCAGTAGGCAATGGGTGTGGTTTCTTGTTCTTCCTGCACTCCTATCCACCAGAATCTTTTGATAATAGAGTTAATTTTTTCAATGAAGTTTTTGAAGAAAAGCACAGTTAACATATAATAAACAGGAATAGAAGCAAGCACAGATTTTGCATAGATTTGATATATTGCAGTCTACCAACATGGTTCAAATTGTTAGCCTTAATGGTGCCAAACTTAGCAAAGAACTTACTATAGATAAAAGTGTAAGCCCTATTTTTGTCATTGTGATTGAAAATCATTGGGTGACCCAAGTGCATAGTATTAGGTTGCAAGTTAGGAACAGAGAAGACATCTTTGATCTGCCTTCTAATGTGAGTGGGCACATTCTTATTGAAATAAATAGCAGATTTGTGGAGGTTGGGAGTCTGACCAGACTGTTGGCAGAATTGACCTAGGACAGACTTGATTGTTAATGCGTCCTGCCTAGTAGCTTTTCCACAGAGGATGAGATCATCTGCAAATAAGAGAAAGTGAATAGGCGGTGCATCTATCCCCAAAGAAATGCCTGAGAGATTTCTTCTATGGAGTTCTTCCTACAACCTAATGGAGAGCTCATTAATTGCAATCACAAAGAGGTAGAGAGACAGGGGGCAGCCCTGTCTCAAACCTCTTTGAGAGTTAAAATGTCCCGAGGGTTCATCATTAACAAAACTAGCAAAAGTAGGGGAGGAAATACAAGCTTTTATGAGATTAATAAAGTGTTGATTGAGACCTAACATTTGAAGAGCTTCCGAAATGAAGTGTCATTCTAGCCTGTTAAAAGCTTTTGCTAAATCAATTTTGAGGATAAAAGCTTTGTCTTTCCAACTCTTAAGATTGAAAGAGTGAATGATCTCCTATGTAATAATGATGCTAGCCGAAATATGCCTATGAGCAATAAAAGCAGATTGAGCCTGATTAACATAATTAGGAAGATGATTCTTAATTCTATTAGCCAAAGATTTAGTGATAATTTTATAGATCACATTACACAAGCTAATAGGTATGTAGTCCTGAGGAACAGCAGGGTTGTTCTTTTCAGAAATTAAGGAGATAAAGGTTTGGTTAATATCATTAGGCATGTAAGCATGAGTATAAAAGTCCTTTACCACCTTATAGATGACCATTAGTTGGTTGACTTGGACGCCCACATGAGTCCTTTAACTCTCCATGGTTTTTATCCAAAGGAGTGTTGCCCTCATCAAAGGTAGTATTTCTTGTTTCTATTTTTTGCTTTCTTATCTCCCATCTAATTTAGAAATAGTAGTGATCCTCCTCAAGTGAAACCAATTAAAACTGTTTGCTTTTCAATTGTTCTTCATTCATAAAAAAATACTATTCCAAACTTCTTTTTTATTAATTTTTTATGTAAAATAATGAGTTGAGTCATCCTTCAAGAATCAAGATCCAACCAACTAGCCAAAAAAATTGAAAAAGCAATTCTAATTCTCCAAGAAGAAACATATCCAAGAAAAAACTGAATCTGAATTGTTTTTAAGAATAAGCCAAATCTGGAAAATTTGTTAAATATAGAATCTAGATCTCTGCCAAGTACACGCTTAACTTTGTTAAGAAATCCTTAAATAGAGGATTGATGGGCTCATACTAGATGGACCTTGAAGGCTACCCTATATGCCCTGAAGGCTACATCTATATAAAGAAACCATGTGTACACCTATAATGACTAATGAAGAGATCGCTCCCCACATATACTTGTCTTCCATGTGTTCTTGTTCTTGAGATTGGGCGAGGGAGACGGGATCTATCTACAACTTCTATGCGTCTCTTCTTAGATCAGGAACGGGAGAACGGATCTGGCAATCCATGAATAGGCCGATTCTTAACACGTTATCAACAGTCTACTAGCTGACTTATATATTATGAATCCTGAAGATTTTAATATTTATATAGTAGATCTTTCTGATATATGGTTAGGCTACAGTGTATATATACGTGACACTGCATGTGTTGCATTGTGGTCATCACAATAATAAACGTATGCTAGCCTGTTGTATCTTTTCATATATACTACAAGCGCACTTGTGGCGCTACCACACGTTTGCCTGCTGCATCATGTGGTCTAGCTAGTATCATCACGTACTATGTTATATTTTGTCAATAGCATGCTCGCCTAAGTTGTAAATAATCAGCATGCAAAGACTGTCACCACAAACACCCTTGATGTGGGTGCGCCCATGCACAGCTGCCAGAACTTCCTAAACGTTTTTATTTTTGGCACATTTGACATTGACCTCCCCGTGTGTGCACCTCAGGCATAAATCTCACGCCAGTAGCGCCTGGTTGCTCTCGAAGCTGCACAATACCATGCATGGTGGAGCCTTTAGTCAACGGCAAGGTGCAAAGGCAGCTACAGCATGTTACCTAGGATGTCTATGTGCTTGCCAATGACATATGTCACTGGATAAATCCCTGAAGTGAAAGTAATATGGCAGCTGTGACTTTATTTATGCGGCCCATTTTTTTGGGTGCCTAGGTCCAGCAGCACCTTATAATAGTTTATGCTTCGTGTTGTTTTTGGCATAAATTAGTTTGATTTTATGACTTCCACTATATAATCTAGAAACTTTATGATCTTCCATATGTTTTTGAATAAAATGGTTTGGACCTCATCGAAGTTTTATATTGGCTTTTTTCCTTGCATTGTTTGAACGTGAATGTTATATGGGATAGTAATCCTGAAGCATTACTAAGGCCAATATAAATAATGTGGAAAACTTGTATGCTTGGAAAATCCTGGGAAATAAATAATACATGTAATGGCTCAATTTGGTATGAGTAACTGGGTCAAATTTAGGCAATAAACAAAAAGAGCTGGACTATAAAATTACTTTGCATCCTTTTTTTTTGCTTGGCATCAATGGCTAAATGCTATACTTTTGTTATCATACTTATGCACACCAAGCTTAATGCGCATGAAAGCGCGATGCCACCATTAGCTATGTTTGGTTATATTTGATTATCAGTTATATGACAAATGGTGAGCATTAGTCCCTGAAGAATTGTTATGGCTAAATTATGGGTTAAGTTATTAACCACATGTGTTAAGTCTAGAAGGCTGCATATGCATTTGTTGAAACCACAAACTTGCAGAGAAATAGTTTATAATTAACCAGAAGTTATGGGCTCAACAAGAAGTTGAGGATATTCCTCATGTAGAAGGAAATAGATACAATATACATGCAATTGTATTAATAAAGTTCGAGCTCACTGCATACAAAAATAGTAACCCCCTGATAAAGTGCATAATATTTCTCAAATAATCACCACTAAAGCATACATATACACCAATAGAAGTTGGTGAATGAGGAATTTAAGTATGCTATTAAATATTTCGGTATTAGGGGGAGATGAATGCCCATTTTATGGAATGCTTTGATATTTATGAATCAAAAAGCACAAACTTAAACTAAACTAGTTGTTTAGTTATACTCCTCTATTGTATAGCATGGAGTTATGCTAGATAACTGTGTTGATGAGGAGCAACCATATTGGTTAAAAATATAAATGAATGCTTCTACCTGACGTAGATGTGGATATACCCGGGATTAATTTTATATCCACATGACTTATTGGCTTTTGATCAAATCATGTGGGGATGCCTGCAAGTAAGATCTAGTGGCCCAAGTCAAAAAGCATATGCTCTAGAAGCAAAGTCACATTATGTGTGACAAAGCTCCTCTCGTACTTTTGTAGAC
Source organism: Bothriochloa decipiens (assembly GCA_023333625.1). Lineage (NCBI taxonomy): Eukaryota > Viridiplantae > Streptophyta > Magnoliopsida > Poales > Poaceae > Bothriochloa > Bothriochloa decipiens. The sequence continues at coordinate 34,771,222 of CM041639.1, read as the reverse complement.
AAATCACCCTGCCGGTGAGTTACCTCATGATGAGGTTCATCCTAGAGATAATGGATCTATCATTTTGGGAAATGGGCGCATACTATGAGCTAGGAAAGCGGAACAATAATGGATCTATCATTTTGGGAAATAATGAAGGTCGTTATTAAGTCAAAAAAATGTGTCAACACCTGTTTACCTCTATAATTGCAAGTTGAGTCTCTTTTGTGAGAACCTGGATCTAGAATAAAGTCCATGGCAAGAGTGCTTGAAGCTCTCATATCGGGTCAAATGAAATATGCAATTGAGGCAGAGCCAAAAATCGCCAAGTGAATATGAACCTGATGTTCATATGATTATGGGTCATCATTGGAATAATGGGTGGTGAAAAGCGATGGTTCAAAAGGTCCGAATAGAGACCAGTTCCCACATGAGTTTTACAAATATGTTTCACTATATAATGAATCTGGCTAATGGTATGAATCAAATTATGCAGTTCTGGGATTCTAAAAATCCATGAAAAGCAACATTAAAATCTCATACCAATACTATCTTTTGGAGAAATAATCCCTCCGTAAATATAACACTCCCTGAATGATTTCGTTAAATGAATGTATGGTTATAATTCTGAATGCACCAAAATAAGTGAATTCCTTGGAAGGAATAAAGACTCACATAAGACCCGAGAGATAAGAATGAAAAGAGGAATTGAAAGGACAAAGATATACCATGCATTTCATGAGCTTTTAATATAAGTGTATATATGCTTGTGATAGAATGCATTCTCCACCTGAAGACTTGGAGTTGAAGTATACTTTGAAAATCAATATGATATATTTGGTGCTACTAGCAATACGCCCCATTGCACTAGTTTAACAGACATGTGATGTCTTACTGAGTAATAAAGATTCTCGAAGAGTCTCTAGTAAATCCCAGAAGGAGTCACATCTATTGTGAATAGAGAAAATTATGTTATAAATAATAATGATTATTAATCACATCTCGAAGGTGTGTGCATTGCAACTTTGAAGTGCATAAATATGCATCCTGATGTATGCATGCTATAATATGTATTATTCTCTATCTCAATGTTCCTAAAGAATAGCGAGACAAGTGTCTTGAAGACTAAATATTATGGAAATCTTGTAATCTCACTTGCACTATCTATGTGCGATGGTTAATGCCATCAGAGTGAATGACTTCAATTAATGTTGTCATCAGGGGGAGTATTTACAAGATATTTATTATGATTCACAAGACTTTAAAGGTCTTAAATAATACCTAGAAGGTGGTATTTCATAATGCTTCTAAAAGTAAGATGAGGTTAAGATATAAAATGATCCTTGTAATGTATGTAATATACTTGTTAAATCTCTATGTGCATATGCTTCCTATAGAAAGCGTTTTTGCCATTATAAGACAGTTCTGCAAGGTTCAAGGGGAGAATTTGCTTATAGTATTAGCTCTTAACCAGAATTCTATAGAATTCAAAATAGAATGGTCTAGAAGATCAAAATTTGTCCTGAAGACGTATGTTATACTCTTTTTTCCTTGATGAGTTTTTCAGAAGTTTCTTATGTAAGGTTTTTAACGAGGCAACAATGTCCAAATACATTAAACGACAATAATGTACTATTTCTCCATATTTTTTCCATTGGGTTTTTAGAGTTTTAACGAGGTATGTATTTGTCATGGTATTCGCCTAAGGAGGAGTGTTAAGAAATCCTCAAATAAAGGATCGATGGGCTCATACTAGACGGGCCTTGAAGGCTACCCTATATGCCCTCAAGGCTATATCTATATAAAGGAACTATGTGTACACCTATAATGACTAATGAAGAGATCGCTCCTCACATATACTTGTCTTCTGTGTGTTCTTGTTCTTGGGATTGGGCGAGGAAGACATGATCTATCTACAACTTCTATGCGTCTCTTCTTAGATCGGGAACGGGAGAACGGATCAGGCAATCCATGAATAGGCCGATTCTTAGCAAACTTTACCCCCACAAAGAAAATATACAAGGAAATGTGCACGAGCTCTTAGGCCTTTCCTGAAATCCAAAAGAGGAATAACATCACCCGCACCCATATAAAAATAAACAAAAAAACAGTGACAAAACCTAAATTTTCACCGCATTTAAACCCCATGTCACAAAACCATATATACTTCAATTACTCACAAGAGGCAAGTACATCCCACATCTGCTCTGATTTGCTGTTGGTCCGCCCCGATCGCTGCTGACAGCACCGGTGCAACATTGAGTAGCAAGCAACACTTTGGCCATGGGCCGGGCGCCCGGGCATGCACCACCGGCTGTCCGGCCCAGTGCACGATCTGTCCCCATATCCGGTCGCCCAATCACGCTTTTATTTGTACCGGGCCACGAGCAGGGACACGACGTCACACGAAACGACTTGCCGTGCCGGGCACGTACGTACTGGTCGGTTATTGACTTACTGTACGTGTGCCAGCCGGTCTGTACACGTGTTTCGTTTAACGGCACCAAAGCTCATGGTTGTTTTGAAGCTGGATGTACTCTGCCTGATCAATACGCCATGTGATATATTTTTTTTTTGCGAATGGTGAATCTATTATTTCATATCACTTTGATTTTATTATTTGATTTCTCTCTAATATACCGGACAAGTACCCGTTAATCGCGAGCACGGTGATCGTGGGTGGGTAAATGCTCTACCCACACTTTACCCGACCTGTTGTCATCCCTAACTATAAAAGCGGTTTGTGAAATTGGAGCAAAAGCTACACTACGCCAGAACAGGCAATTACTGCCAGGTCGGATCCCCTATCACTATTAGAATTGCTTCCAGTAGAGGATAATCGACAGTAACGGGGGTAGCCTATTACTGCCAGTTGTCAACCCGGCAATGATAATAAGTATGAACCAACAATGACATCATGAATTTCACCGTCGGGACATTCTTTGAACCGGCAAAGACACTGATGACACCACTGCTGATTTATGTTTCAACCAACCCTAAGACACATGGGAGAGAACAACCGAAAATGAATTGTTGAGTGTCACTACTGGCTCAATACCACACTCAGCAGTGATATGCCACTACCAGGTGGAGGTGGTATGGTTTAAGCCAATAGTCATAGGTGCCTTTATTGTTCAGTGATTAGCTTCCTTCTAATTTTCTAAATCCAAGGTTTACAAACCAGTAGCGATAAGAAATCATTGTCGGCTCTTGGATAACTAGTAGGCTTGGACAACAATTACGTGTTCTGGCATATAGTATGGGTCCCTTTAAGGTTAAAGCTTTTAACAGACACAAAATTATAAAACATCAAAGGAAACAACACTGAGGCACGTTGTTTTTAGTGAGTTTTGGTGATGTGCCTACATCCACGTGGAATTACTCCGAGCGCTCTTCGCCATAAAACAACGGCTACATCGGCATCCAGAAGCTCCCGCAACCTCACGGCCACGAAACCAACTGCCAAGTCGTCTCATACTCTCATGGTTATAACATCGATTGCCTTATACTTATTATGCCCCGTAAGGCTTATAGCCACATAGATAATTTGGCAAGCACTAGAGTAGCCTTTAATACAACTCACTAAGTCATAGCCGTAACTAAACAATACACATACTATTCTATTCATATCTAACAGAGCATGCAAACTTTTAGTTGCAATGTCCCTATACCATGCATGCTCCCAGCCCAAGCAGTGAAGTGGTACTGCCGCTGCATACGAACAAGCGGGCCTCCGGCGGAGTGCTATTATCAAAACATATATGGTCCACTGCCATGGTGCGCCGGCCAAAGATTGTTGCGGGTTGCACCGTGGATGTGGTGCCGCCATTTGCATTGCAAACGACCCAGCTCTCAAACTAAACTATTTAAGGGCCCCGGACAAAACCGGCCAGCTGCCACACACGGTGGCCCCCCGGCTAGCTCTGCGCCATGGAGGCGCCTGTATGTGCATCCTCAAGACAAAAACTACCTGCCGTTAAACGTATTCTTAGCATGATATTGGGGAATCTCCTTGCTATTACTCAAACAAGCATGAAACGATCACTTGACCCGAAAAACTCAGTAGGACGTACCACGTACCAGGTGGTTTGCTACGGTTACCCACCAGCCACCACTACATGTAACTCCGTGAACACGTGTCGTGCTTAAATCTGAATCACGAGCCTAGCTAGGTATAGTAACCAAAGCAAACCCATAAAGAACGCCGTACCGCCGGCGGACTCCAACCGGGGGCCGTGCCAGGTCGCCAGCGGCCACCAGCCAGCCAGCCAGCCGCCCCGTGTGGCTGATACCGGCAAGAAAAGTGGGGCTGTGCGGCTTCGCTGTCGCATCAACGTCGACCGCCCTCTACTGCGACTGCGTGCGCTCCACTTGTCCGTCGTCGTTCTCCTGTTCCTGTTCCGCCGAGATGCCGATCGATCTCGGCGGCACGTGCACGCCGGGGGACCAATAATCATGGATCCCCCAGGCAGCCAGTGTCCAACCGGCCGGCGCCCCGCGGCCAAAATCGCGAGATCCCGATAAGGCTGGCCGGCCGGCGTCCCTGCCTGTTCTCCGATCCCACACAGATCACGGACGACTCGGCGCGCGCACTCCATCCTCCCCTCCCCTTCTCTGTACGCGGAGCTGTTCATTCGTCGGCCGCCCGCCACAGCCAGCCCCGGTTGTACGTCGTCCGCGCCTGATTGATGCAGTGCAGGCTCGAAACTGTGCTTCCACCGCGCGCGTTTGGTTTGGCCCGAAACACACCAAAAGACGTTGCCGGGCAGCTCTTGCGCTGCCTTTTGCTGCTGCGCGCGATAAGACGTTTATATTCTTCTCCCGTGGCGCATCACTGTAAGGTACCGGCGTCACGTACGTCGACCTCATCGTTGTCATCGTTAAGTGTTGGGTCGCCACTCGCCATGTTGCACATACCGGTAGTTACTTCAGCTGCAGGTTCGTCGTTTTTCGGTGCACAAATGTACGCTCTGGCTACCTAGTGATCGATCAGTCAACCAAGGACACCAGAACAAGCCTGTTTAATTACGTTTATAGGCATATGATCCATGACTTAATCATGGGCTATATTACGACGCCTTAAAATAATAAGGAACTAGTATGTACGCAGCACACTCGAACGCGTTTCACGCTCTCCGGACAACCGATTGTTTTTTTTCTTCACCGTCTACCTCCTCTTGCACTTTGTTGTCGCCCACCGTCCTGCCGCGGCTTGGTAAGGTCTCACCAGAGCTCCATGGCCATGGAGCTTTTGCGAGACCCTACCGCGCCCGTTCCGACATGGCCCAGCTGCCTCACCACTGTCGTCGGGGAGCCCTAGCACCGCCCTACCGCCTAAACAACCTGCCTCCCCCGAGCTCCTTCTAAGTCTAAACCCACCGAAATTGGGCAAGAAGAGGGGGTGAGTCCGGAGAGGGAGGCAATTGAGTGTTGAGAGAGGGGAACTCATTTAGCATTACTCTAAAATAATCAACCTAGATCTGGTACTACTAAATAAAGTTCACAAAACACACAGGTGAAAAAAACGAACACACACACACACACACGGTTGCTGGCACGCGAGCACATGCATGATACACGCTGAAGCTACTGATCACGATGTCTGAGACAAGCCAGAGGCGTCCGGCCGGCTGGTTTGATTTACCTCAGGCCGAAGGAGAAATGGCCGCCGGCGCTGCTGCTCTCAGCCGGCTCGCTACTGCTGGCGAACGTGAAAGAAGAGGCGCGGGAGGAGCTGCAGGCGCAGGAGGAGGCCGCGGCCATGGTGACGACGAGGTCGACAAACGCGGTGACGATGGCGGGGTGGGTGTGCCTGCCATTGGCGCCGAGGTACCATGCCAGCATCCTCTCGAGCCACTCCCAGTCGCCCATGCCGTGCGCGGCCACCATCTCCTCCATGGAAGCCCGGAAGTCGTGGTACGGGTCGGTGGAGTCGAACGCCACCGCCACGCTGTCGCCGAAGGACGAGGACGCCGCCGCCTTGGCGGAGGCGGCGGCTCGCGGGCGCCGCAGGGCAGGACGCGCCGGAGGCTCCCTCTCAAGGATGGAGCTGGAGGGCCCGTGGGGTTCGAAGAGGAGGCGGTCGTCGGAGCGGAGTCCCCGGACGATGGCGTCCGCGATGTCGTCGGCCGCGGCCGAGGCCGACGACTCGGTGGACTGGCTTTCGGACGCGCAGTCGTCGGCGTGGTGCGTTGTCATCCGCGCGGAGTTGGCGAAGGACGACTCCCCGGAGTCCAGGAAGAGGGATGCGATCGTCTTGGCGGTGGCGGATGGGGTCTGCAAGTGCTGATGGGTCGTCCTTGGGTTCTTGCAAGAGGGCCACATCCATGCCGGTGGAGCGGCTGCCGGCGGTGATAGTGGCGGGGTGTCCTGGGCTGAGTTAGTGGCGTAGAAGAGGGAGCTGAAGGGTAGCCCCCTCACCATTGGCGTCAGCTCTGATGTCAACAGCGACGTGTGCAGCTGTGGCCTGTGAAGCTGGCGCGAGCAGGAACAAGCCGAGGGAGAAGAGGTCTGCTGGGGGCTTGGGGGCTGATGGCTACTTTTCAAACAGAGGGATTTATTAGCCATGACAAAAAATCTTTGCTTTACACACTATACATTTATAGCACCTCCCTATATGTAAAAGAATGCAGTTATATGATGTGTACCGGTCATTTTAATCAAATATAGTAAATATTATTAACGTCTATGTCTCCAATTTTTTTATGAAAATATATTTTATAACTAGCAAGGTGGCCTTTTGCAAATAGCACGTGTTGCTAGCTGTCCTATTACATTATTTGAATATTTTTACTTTTTTTTATGGAACAGGAGGGTTTGCACCCCTACTGAAATTTTATTAAAAAAGCAACCAAAGTTTACAACAACGTGTCTTCAAGACACAAAGGAGCAAAAGAAAATGAACTTAATTACACAATGTCTTCTAGCCATAAATCTATCTTGGGGTGAAGTCGAGACTTAGCTGTGACAACAATCAGGGCAAATTCACTCTTAAAAACTTGTCTGCATCTGAAGATAGACTGAGGGAGGTTCTTGAAAATAAGATCATTGCGATCATCCAGATTGACCAGCACATAGTTACACGAAGAAAGGAAGCCCCAATTAAAGTTTTAGACCTTCAAGAATGAACATTATGTCTGATGAGTCTGGGATCAGAAGATGTAGACTAGCTAGCCCAACAATCCTGGGCAAAAGGGCAAGTGAGAAGAGAAGGTGCAGCAAAGTATCTTCAGTATTCAGGTTGCACAGCACACATGTATAATCAGGTAAATGCATATTTTTTCGGTGCAACAATTCTCTTGTGCTTAACCTGGAGAATCAGCCAACCAAAGAACTTCCTCTTATTTTTGACAACATGATTTCCAAAGCCATCCAAAAGGAGTTGGCACCTGTCTGTGTCCAATCATGATCTTATATGCTCTTCTAGAAGAAAACAAGGGAGTGCCTCAAGAGTAGCTCCAACGATCAGGTGCAGAATGAAGGTGAACATTGTTGATGGTGTTGAGAAGTAAATATTTGGCATATGCTTCGAGAGAGAGGGGCAGGTGGAAAAGACCATGAGAGGGGTTGTGGCTTATAGCAGCAGCAGCAGATGAAACGAATTGATCTTTGGCATATTAGAAAAGTTGTGGAGCTGCATCTTGGAGTGATCTGCCAATCTAGGGATCCTGCCAGAAGAAACATGATTGACCATCCTGAATGGTAACTATTGCAATATTTTTAAATTGTGTAATCTACTTGAGAAGATCCTTCCACCAAAATGAGCTCCTATTATGTCCAGCAAGACTAGGAAGATTGCCCCTGTATAATATTTCTTCCAGACAAGATGTACCCACGGAGTGTCTAATCTATTATAACACTTCTCAAGGTGCCTCATCAACAGGCACTCTTATTGAGTTTTCAAATCAAGAACTCCCAGACCACCTTCAGTTTTTGCCAGGCTGCCTTGGGTGCCTTTTTGCTATTCAAATAAGATCCTCTCCATATACAATATGCTTCCTATGTTTGTCTAATTGCTTGATTACTGTTTTTGGTAGAAGAAAAGTGCAAATAGTATACGTAGGGAGGGAAAATATGATAGAATTGGTAAGTTCAAGTCTATCAGCTTCTGAAACAAATGAAGAGAAGGCAACCAGTCTTCTTTCACATTTTGATACCATGGGCCAAAAATCAGCAACATTGGGTTTAGAAAGACTCAGAGGAAGACCTAAATAGGTAAAGGGAAGGCTTCCTTTAGAACATCCAAAAGTAGTTGCCAAGATGTCAAACCTTTCATCTGAAATGAATACTTTTACTTAAAATTACTTCAACAAAAAGTTTTTTAATGATTCGATTATAGTTATCCTCATTACACTAGCCCTCACTATATCCATGAACATGATTTTTTTGAAGCTATCATTGCTCAATTCCTTGGCTTAAAACTATTATCATGTCCTTCTCCTCTTCCTTTTGTTTACCATAAATATCTGCTATCTATACAACTTCTAAGGTGTCAAATTAAGGTGGCTTTTAACTTTCTATTGATGAGGTAGCTAGCCCTATATCTTGGTGCAATTATTATCTAAGTCTCTCACAAAGTTTTCAAATCCTTGCCCCTCTTTGTAAATTTTAAACTGGATCATCTTGCATCTTTTTTTTGCAGATCCATGGCCTTTGGCCTTTTTTGTCCTAAAACACCATGCCTTGTTTGGCTAATGATTTCTACAAATGATAAGCCGGCTGCTGTTTGTTTGTTGTGAGAGAAAATTATAGTACCGTGTCTAATAAATTCAAGCGAATATGGCCATGCTATTTGACATGATGCTACTTATCTTTGCTAGAACAATGCAACAATATCTCAAATAGGTGCTATATGGCTACAACATCATCAACATCGATCAGTGCCTTAAGTGAAACGACCTCGATTTCCATGAAGGGAAATCCAGAGTGTCGAAGTGTAATATGACCATTTAAATTACATTACCCGATAACAGTTGAATATCATAATCCATACATCGAACAAAAGAGTGTAATAGAAAGGTTTACAATAAATTATTACATCACCACTTTGTACATCAGAGTTCATGTAGCATAAAGTAAAATAGCCTGAAGATGCAGAAGCTATCATCGTTCACCAAACTCAAGCGTAGGAATGAAACCCTCAACCATCATACTCCTCAGATGAGTACTCACTCCTGGAACCTGTGTGCCAAAGTATCAGTACGATATGTACTGGCTACTCCCACCCTATGCATTGCTTTGTGGAAATTAGATGCAAATCATGGATATAATCAAAAGAACCTATAATGGCTAGGGTTTCCTATGCAAACAATCAAGTATATAAGTAACATAATAATAAAGTTTTATTCATTCCCATTTCCACACCATCTATCACCATCCATCTCTGAAACACCATCCCAATCCTCCAACACCAAGTCAGACTCATGTCGATAGGCCAACTTCCTCTCGGCCTGCCTCAGCGGCCCGCAGCCCTCAACCTGGCTCACGGCCGAAAAACACTCTCAGGGGAAGGTAGAACACTCCACTCACTAGTCCGGTGCATCCTCCTAAGGAAAGGTCCATAGCGATCCAGTGCATATGTATCGATCGATCAACCATACACTCTGCAGAGGTTTCACTATTCCACCAGATAGCCATCATCGATGCTGATCATCACCTAAGCAGATTCCGGGCGCATACTGCCATAGAACGATGCCATCCTACCTCTCAGCTCTGGAACACCCTTAGAGTGGCTGATACTGTGAAGACTCATTATCCCATTCCCGCAGAGCATCATGATCGTCTCAAAAGGGTGTGAGACTCACAAGCTCCTACCTTCCTAACACACGCTCGCCTGATAGTAATGGCATCGATCTATCCAGCGGTTCGGCCGTCTTCCCCCCATGGAAAGCGAGTAGAAAGCAAGAGATTCCTAAGGTCCGGATATCAGTGCAGCAGTTCCTAAGTGTGACCAAGCTAGGATATCTCCATCGGGGTTGTTCTTTAACGTGCTACCATGGCACCTTCATCTTGGGTTCCACCCCTCAGAGGCTCACACCCGAGGATCCACCAACTCAAACAGGTTTTACCCACCACAGGTATACGGTAGAGATGCCCAGGTTGCATCTTCGGCAAGACTCGCTCCATAAGTCGTCGTAGATCCCAGCTCGATCGACTCAACCCTCACCCTACACCCTGCCGTAAGTTCCACCCTAAACCCAGATACATCACCATCAGCTTACAAACCCATCTGATCTGTCATCTTTCCAAGCCTGTCCTCCCTGCCAGACCCTCCCATGGTTCATCACATCGTATCAAAATGTAAGCGAGTGAAGTATATATATGTGTATATATATACACATATACATATATATAATAACAAGAGCATATAAGCACGTGGCTAACTTAACAGCGGGTAAGCAGGTGAAAGGTTACAAAAAGGTAGGGGCTATCAAGTAATATTCTACCATGCATTCCTAGCACAAGTGAACCATTATATTGCAATAAAAGTAAAGCACTAGCAGTACTAGATTAGCCATGCGTAAAGGGATCTACGAGGTTGGGTGGGATGTGGCACCTTCGCTGTCATTGTCCTCTAACTTTCCCTGGTACTCGATGTCATCGTCAGTCCGATCCTCGCTCGACTCTGTAAACGAGAATTATTGGTCGCGGGAGCAAACCCTATAGATTAGCACAAAGAACAAATAATAGTAAAAAGATCCAAATGCACTCAAACATAGTAAAAATAGCTAGGGCTCAATTTATAGAAAATTTGGATACTTTGATCGTAATTTTCTGAGCTCGTATGAATTAGTTATAGATTTTCAAAGATTTAACCATATTCTAAAAAAGAAAATGACTGGTTTATTCTGAGGCTGACACATGGTAACTCGGGATTAGGCCACGTGTCGTGCATGGGTCCAACAATGACAACAAAGTAGCTGACGTGGATGATGACGTCATGCTGATGTCAGCAATGACTGGTGGGACCAGGATGACGTCACCTGCTGACGTCAGCATTGACTTGGTCAACGGTCAACGGTCAAGTGGGCCCCCATTGGGCCGATAATGGACCGTTACTAGGCCGAATGGGCCGGATATGGGCCGGGCTCAGCCGCCACATGGCACGCTCTGGTGCTGCCACGTCGTGCGTCTGGATCCAAAACGGGCTCAGCTCACAGCTCTGGTCCACGGTGCACCGGTTCACTTGGGGTCCACCAGCAGTCGCTCAAGTCCACGTGAACCATGTCCACGGTGTTTTCCTTTGGTCGGGTAGGCTCACAGACCGACCCATGGTGCTCCCTCTCTGTCTAGGTCCCACATGCAGTGTCTTTGGTCCACGAACACTGTGTCCATGTAATCCTTTGCAAATGAATCCCCTCCTCTGTTCTCTACCGCAACAGTGAGGGCTCGCTAGTGGCAGCCAAATCTCCATATTTGGTGCTTCAGGGGTCCTCCGGCTTCATCTTCTTGCCCAACGACTTGGGAACGGTATGGCAAACTCGACGATGGTCTTCGAGGCACCACCTTGGCTCCCGGCGGTGTGATCCATGGCGAACAGCGGCTCGACAGAGACGGCGCACGGTAACAGCTCAACAGCAACCGGTTTCAAACCAAAGTGGGGCACGAGGATGCAATTGGGGTCTCCCAACACCCTCCCAACGCGCCGGCGGCGATCTTAACCCACGGCGAAGTCCGCGCGAGCAGCAACCCCCACGGTGGAGCTCCGATGTGGCCTTGGTGCACAACACGGCACCAAGGGACATTCCCTAGCCTTCATCTTCTCCGTGATCTGATGCAGCACTTCACGGCGATGCTTGGCGTCATCTTCTTGTCCTTCGAGGTGGTCGGAGGTGTAGGGAAATGGCGCAGCATGGTGGCATGGTGGCGCGCAGATGGTCCTTGGAGTAGCAACCCAGCTGACTAGCGTGTGCACAGAGAGCTCCTCGTCGAGGCGTTCATAGATCTGAAGTCGAAGCAGCTCGGGGCTCAACCGTGAGGCAGCAATTGGGCTTCGCCGCGGTGGCGCACGGCCGCGGCGACGGGCATGGCGGCATCCGTTCCGGCGTCCTCCTGATGCCATGGTCCTTGTGGCCTAGCTGGTCGTGCGTGTGCATGTGCAGGTGTCCAAGAGGGCCGGTGATGGCCTCGACCTACATGCTCACGGTGTGGAGCGCCATGGCCAGAGCATAAGGCGGAGGTTGGAACAGGGGAGCTAGGTGGTGCTCACCGGCGTTTGAAGAGGAATAGGAGGCGCGGTACACATCCACGGCGGTGTCTCCGGTGAAGATGAACAGCGGCTTGCGGTACGGCTCCCTGCTCCCCGATCCCGACAGCGCAGCAGCAACTTTGGCACGGCGGCTTCTTCTCTGGCTCCGGCGGAACCTCATCTTCTTCATCCCTGCCCCCTTCTTCTCCTTCCTCTCCTTCTCCTCCGAATTGCAGTGGCTGGTGTTCAATTGGAAAGCCACCAAGCGGCGACGGCAGCTGGGAAGCCCTAACGCTCCCGGGGCATGCTTATATAGAGGGGCGGTGGAAGCAGTTGGCCGGCGGACGGCCGATCATGGCTCTGGGTCGATCAAGTGGCCAGGGGGAGCTCCAGGTCACTGGTGTGGGCTCGGCTGGGTCCAGGGAGTCAGCGAGAGGGGCTAGCTGGGTCTGGGTGAGGGTAAGCATTACAGCGGCTTAGACTCACCGTGGCGGCAGCGCATGTGCGCACGCAAGAGAGAGAGAGTTGCCCGCTCCGCGGGCATTTTTCTGCCTCGCTGTCGGCCCAGGTGGCACGCTCGCGTGCGTGGATGACAGGCAGGACGGGATCGAGCGGTTGCAGCTCCTTGCGTAGCTGCGACGTGGGGGACAGGGCCTGACATCGGTGGCGTCATGCGCGAACGGCCTGGTGGGGGACCTGGGGGACGGTATCACAACCGGGTCCCACACGTCAGCGGCTCGGGCGGTGTGGAGTTGAGGTTCAAGTTGGGCCGGCTACTCTGCCTGTTGGGCCGCTCGGTGCGGAAAAATAAAAGAGGGAGAGAAGGCCGGGCTGGGCTGGTAGGCCGGTACGGGCCAGAAATGGTTTTTCATTTCTTTTATCTTTTCTCTTTTCTATATCTTGTTTTCAAATACTTGTATATGCATATATAATATAACAGTATGACATGTTGTAAAATAATTCTCTAGTGGACATACATGGTCCTTGCTAGGTTGGGTACTATTCCCATATATTTGATATTTATTTATTATGTAAATAAATATTATTGGTAATTTATTAAGAACACATAAATTCAAATAAAATCCAAATCACAAGTTAAATTAAAATGCAACATGGATGAATGACCAATGCAACATTGTGACATAACATATGAAACATTAAGCTTAAGCTAATTACATAGAAGCTAATGCATAGCATGTATGGTTTTTGTGCATGATTATGGAATGGTAGATGACATGTCACACTCATCACTCATAGGTTTTGAGAAAAAAATTTGTAGCTAAGATTTTTGGGTTGTTACATTAAGTATTCCTGAACAAATTGTAGAGAAATCCTCAATGATCATTGTGTCATAGACATGCTCAATACCATCGATCACCTCCCCCCTTATGCTCATCCTTCTTCTTAAACTTATTACCATCATTAGATATCATCGAATCTCCATAAAAATGTTCGTGAAAATATCCACTAGTTGATCATCCATGCCCTCACTCTCATCTTCATATCCCCTTTTGCCTGATGATCTCTTACAAAATGGTGGCAAATATGAATGTACTTAGTTCTTGAGTGTTGAACTAGGTTATTGGCAATCTTCACAACGCTCTCATTGTCACGTAGCAACAACACTTGTTCAAATTTGATTCCAAAGTCCAATAAGGCGGCATTCCTACAAAGTAATTGTGCACAACAACCCAAGGAGATGTCTAATGTGACTATATTTTAATTCTTAGAGGACCAATACATAAGTGATCTTCCAAGCAATTAACATATGCTGAATGCACTCTTCCTATCAACCTTGCACACCAAATAATCCGAATTGGAATATCCAACAAGCTCAAAATGTGTACCTCTAGGATACCACAATCCAACATTAAGTGTATGTTTCAACTACCTCAAAACTGTCTTCACCGGGGTCAATGACATTCTTTTGGAGGCTTGAAATCTAGCACACATGCATACACCAAATATTATGTCCGATCCTGATGCGGTCAAATTGAGTAAAATCCCACTCATTGGCCTATATAACTTTTCATCAACCTAGTTTAGTTTATATATGTCTTTGTTTAGTTTAAATTGTAAAATCTTCGTGGTACGACAACGAGACATGTATTCAACTTTTTGCATACATATAGTTTGGATCAACATTTCTGGTTTATTCTGAGTATCTTGTGTATTATATATAAGAAGAAATATGTAAGAAGAAGCTCAATGAGCCTACCTTATTATCCAATATATGTGTAAGAGGTTTACAACTGTGAAAACAAAAATCAAATAAAATGTCGGGAAAGATTTCGAATCTGAAAAGCATTGACAGATGCCACATAATTGTTATGGTAGGTGAATCATATAGAAATTTGTCAAATTTTGACCATATATAAATTTTCATTTTTTGTGACTAAATTTTCATTTCTAAGATGCCATTATTATTTGGTTCTTGTTTTATTTAGGCATAAAATGTCTAGATCTCCTTTTGTCAATAAAAGCAGCACTGAAAATTACACATGGATGCTGGGAAGATAGAAAAATAATGCAGTGATTGCACACTATATGATCAGGGCTTGATCATAGTCAAGTAATGTAAGGTTGGACATACATGCATTTGGAAACCCTGTCGATCTGTACATGTGCCTGCCACACCATTGAGTGTTTGTGAGTAACTGTGTAATGTCTGGCTGCACGGCCCTAAGCTGAAAAGAGATCGACGGCGATCAGATCATGTGAACCGTGTACTCCTCTCCAAAAATTTAGAATCCAAAAGGAGCTCTGCCACGAGCCCTGGCCGTGATAGCAGATAGCTCATCATCTGGGCGTACGCTGCCGTGCTTGGGACGTTGCTCAGACGTGAGGGGCTGTTTTACCATGACCATGATGACCAAAACAGTTTTATGCACATATACGCGTCCACAGTGTGATTCTGCATCTGGATCTGCGTGCATGGCTCAGCCTCGGTTACGTGCGACTGCGAGAAAGCAACTGGGCATGCATCTTTGATCGATCGCCTGACCTGCATGGATAAGTGCCTGGTCCTGGTGGTACAGCACTGGCTCTGAAGCTTTTCCTGGAGACGACGCATGCGGTTGAGAAGTTGCAGGATGGCTTTCTGTTGCTTTTCCGGATTCTGAGAATTTCGGGCCCTAGAAAATTTATCTTCTTGGTTTTATTTCATGTGTGTGGTGTACCGGTGGTGTGCTTGCAAAGAGGAGCACAGAACAATCATTACAGACAGCTGCAGAAGCTTGGCGATATGCTAGGGTAAAAAGTTTCCTGCTTTCTTCTACCTCCACCAGTCAGACAGCGGGAATCGTATCCACCCAAAAAGATCATCACAGTTCACGTGGAGTCCAAGCTTGTCTTGGCGCCGTGGATCATCTACAGAGGAATAGCAACCTGTCAGGCTTTCATCAGTGCCATTGTTGTCTCCATGCCATGGCAATTCAAGGTTGATCCTACACCATATATGATTTCTTTCCAACATCTCCACGGCTCTTTCAATGCACGCCTTGCTGGCTTGCTCCCTCATTATAACTTGCCCTACCAAAGGCCAGGAAATCTCAGACAGACCAACAGAACAACGATACAGTATCACTCAAGTCAATGTTAGCATGTTATTTGTAGTACCTGTTCATTTCGCTTTTCAAATCTCAGAGAAAACAAAGGCCTTCAGTCTCAGGGTCGAGACAAGAGCTACGTGCTGACCTTGCTGTCCGTGAAGATGCAGATAAAGCAGAAGACAGAGCAGGCGGCTGATGCATCCACTGGCCTCGGATGCAATCCAAAAAATACAGAAGCAGCAAGCAGGTGCAGGTGCAGCAGCACATACAGTACGGAGTACTTACTGTATATGAGTGCTTGCAGCGCTGTTCCTCTGCAAAGGGTGCCCGCCAGTACGGAGGTTCTGTGGAATCTGAAATACGAGAAGAAGAAAAATGCGTGTTCTTTAGCTATAAGCAGCTATTCCTATTTGCGCATGATGTGTTCTTCCCCGTCGACCGTCGTGCTGAACTGCTGATCTTGCCCCGTTGGTTCAGGATTCCCCTAGTTTTCAGAAAAGGCCCCTTCCGTTCCATCAGCCCCATATATCAGCAGGTGCAAAGTGTGTACCTATTTCGGGCCTCTAAATATTTAGAGCCTCCAATTTAGTACATATACTACTAAGTAGATATTAAATGGTCCATCGGTGGTAATATTTATCTCGTATGAAGTCTCTAAATTTAGTACATATTCTAAGTAGAAATTAAATAGCCCATGGCAATACTCTGGTATGAACTATTATCCGCTGTTAATTTGATCAGCAAGCAGCTACAAGCAAAGAATATGATTATTGATACTTCCATTTAGAATGTAGAAGAGCTAATATCCTTTTTCAACAAGTACAGAGAAATGGGCTTTTTAAAAGCTTTGCAAGTTGCAACAGGAGTTAAAGTTCGTTGAAGATCATATTGGTAGATCTATGGGACCTCTTGATAGTCTGAAATATTTGAAACAGCATGGTTCTTTCGCAAAAGCCATTATTGTGTACAGAGTTTCCATCCCTGTTACCGTTGCATTTGCGGAAAATGAGCTTTTCTAAACTCAAGATATCGAAGTCCTACTTACGATGTGCAATGACATAAGAAAGACTCATTGAATTCGCAACTATAGCACTTGAAAATAATATCTTGGAGATGATCAAGTATGAAGATATAATTGAAGATTTCATTTCAAAGAATACCAGGAGAATGATGTTTTTCAGTAGAACACATGGCCAGTTTGTTGCTTAAATACTTTTGTATTGTTTTAGCATCAAGATTTGATATGTTCTAAGTACTACAAGAATTAAACAACGTATATTGCAAACTTTAAAATAAAGTAAAATTATACTTTTATTATCTTATTTTCTTATAGATTTTAGGGCCACGTCACGAGTTTCGTTCAGGGTCTCCCAAATCACAGGTACTGCCCTGGTTCCGTGTGAACTGCAACAGCACCCTGAGGTGAGTAGCATCTTAGTCACTAGAAGCACCAGTATCCAAACAATGATGGTTGGTAAACAGGAATGTATTACTGGAAGAGATATGTATAATATTAGCTCAGTCATGACCAAATACTTTAAGCACTCTTTGCCAATAAGCAAGTTAAAGCACCACTAATTTGTTTATTTAGATTGGTGCTATGAGTTATGATAATATACCTCATTATGATCTACATCGGTGGAAAGAGTAAAAGTAACTGGAGTATCTTAAAAAAGCAAATTGCACCAAGGGTTTCACATCCGACCAGTGAGTCATAATTCCAGACCTTGAGAATCCCTGATGTAAACCTCACTACAATGCCAAAAAAAAAAAAATCATTTTAGATGTACATGAACAAAGCCAAATATGTAAGGAAAAATATTGTAGGTACATAGATTAGATCAGTGTTGACCTTAACAGCAAACTCATTCGTAATTGGATCTTTCTGGACAACAACAGACCACTGCTCCCATGTCTAGGCCACTACACTTTTTCAAATCTAAAGATACAACAACAACTGTGTTCAGTATTTTTTATAAAATCAAGAAAAAATACAACAGAAAAGTAGAGACTATTGTGCCACAAATGAATGCACTGCCAAAAGTCAAACGAAAGTTAGATTTTGCTTTACCAGAGAACTCTTGTAGTTTTACATGCAGTGAACTGTTACAGTCTTATAGTACAAATATAAAAAAGGTTGATCTTGAGTTTAGAAATGCGGAACAGATAGAACAGGTAGGCGTGCAGCTTATGATACTCATTCAGAAATGACATTGAGATTTTTTTTTGGCCTATTTCTGAAATGCTTTGATTCAAGAATGACATTGAGGCTGATGTACCAGCGAGACTGTTGTAAACTTGTACCACTTGAAAACTGATCTTGCTATAATATGGTTTGTTTGACAAATCTCAAATACCTATTCTCCATTTTAGAGAGCAAATGGAACCCATAATGATAGTTCAAATATTCAGCGTGTTTCCTCTATACAAGATCACAAAAGTGAAGTTTCAGAGACCCATTATCATCTGAAACCAAGGAATCAATCAATGGGCAATAGCGATGGAGTCTTAATCATGATACAGGATCAAATGACCACATATTTGAGAAGTTCTAAACAAAATTGTTTAATCGCCAACCTGTTCTCTTCTTGTAGGACTTGTAACAATGGATCAAATGTAGGAGCAGCGGAATGAAATATCTCTTGCACAACAATTAAGACTATGGATAAGCTAAAACATCATAGTATCTAAAATTACAAATTATCAATTGTCCAGTAGAATAAGGCTCCTCAATTAGATTTGATTTTCTGACCAAAAACAAACTTTCACAGCTTCAGTTACACTAACCATACACTAATGATGAAGTAGTTTGACTTGTTGCGGAAGAATCTTCAGTAAGTACCAGTTAAAAAACTGCAGTAAGCATTACTTCCATCGACATACAAATACACAGCGCTTGTGAGGCAATTCATCGAACAGCTAGGAGGAGAGGCAAAGACATGCAAAGGAGAGAGAGACCTTCCTGAGTTGGCCACCCGTCCGCACAGAGCCTGCTATTGCCTTCGCAGCTGTCTCAGCACCGGTGTGATGTCCCGTCCCCATCGGAACCGATGTCCTGGCGGGAGGGAGCGTTGCCGCTGCTCACTGCTACCTGGTGACGGAGGCGCTCGTCACAGTGTCCGTGGCAGTGAGCTCGAGCACCTTCTCGCTGGAGTCACCAGGACAGCATGCTCGCCCTCGCCTACACTACACGCTGCCCCTACCCATCGCCGCCAGGGCCGCGCGCCACAGCGTAGGCGACGCCGATTGCTGTGGTTGCGCTCACATCCTCGGTCCGCGACTGCAAAATCACGCGGCGTCTTAGGTTTATGACTTCAAACTATCAGCAGGATTGAATTGAGCCCAAGTCAGTTTTTTTCTTTTTAGAAACTGAGCCCAAGTTAGGTGAGAGCTCTCCGCTTTTTAGGCTTTGGGCTGAAATTTTTTTGGTGCCAGGCTGCACTTCTAGTAGATTGAAAAAAAAAAGGTGCGAAATGGGCTGGGTTGGGTGGTCCAGCAGCAACAGGCCTAAGGCCTAGTTCATCATTCTCAGCTTGTCCGGTTAGGCACATCCTTTACCCACGTCTTTAGGGAATTTTTTTTATTTTTAATTTTTTTTTAAAAAATTACAAAAGTAATTTTTGGTTTCGGAATATGACAGAGCTAGTCGTCTACAGTGGACGTTTTTTAAAAAACGCCCACTGTGTGGGCGTTATATGTGACGTGACACAGAGCCGGCCGCCGCCGGTGCCGGCTCTTACGGGTGGCCCACGTGCGCCCAAAAAACGCCCACTGCACCTTGCACTAGATAAGCAAGTGAGAATTCAAGGCGCGCTGCGGGCATAGGTTACCGGCTTTCGCTAGTGGTACGCTCAGATCCGTCTCAACAGAGCTAGCGTTAGGTTCCGATTCGATATCCCGGGCTGTTGGATAGTAGCCATACATTCCTCTATTGCCCTATCCTTCGCTTTCATTGAATTGAGAAATCCGTACTACTAAAGTAAAGCTCAAGTAAAGTTGATATAACTATTTTCTTTACTACATGATTCTGCGTGGGCGTTTTTTGGTGGGGAGGGAGCCGCCTGTAAAAGTGTCCGCTGTTTTGCGGGCGGGCCGCGGAGCAGTAAAAAAACACCCACTGTGTGGGCGTTTTTTACATTACAGGGGGCTGTCTGCAAAATTTACCCTGTACGATGGTAAATTTACCCTGTAAAATTTACCCTGTAAAATTTACCTTGTACGATGGTAAATTTACCCTGCAAAATTTACATCGTACAGGGTAAATTTACCCTGCTGATGATGGGCCGCCTGTAAAATTTACCCTGTACGATGATAAATTTACCCTGCAAAATTTACCCTGTACGATGGTAAATTTACCCTACAAAATTTACATCGTACAGGGGTAAATTTTGCAGGCGGCCTCCTGCAGTGTAAAAAACGCCCACACAGTGGGCGTTTTTTTACTGCTCCGCGGCCCGCCCGCAAAACAGCGGGCACTTTTGCAGGCGGCCCCCTCCCCACCAAAAAAGCCCACGCAGTGGGCGTTTTTTAGACGCAGGTGGGCCACCCGCAAGAGCCGGCACCGGCGACGGCCGGCTCTGTGCCACGTCACATATAACGCCCACACGGTGGGCCATAGGCGACTAGTTCTGTCATATTCCGAAACCAAAAATTACTTTTGTAAATTTTTTTAAAAAAAATTAAAAATAAAAAAAATTCCGTCTTTAGGACCATGTCCCTAGGCTATCATGAAATGAAATAATCCAACAAGCCCACGTTCATATTGGACTTGGAAAAAAAATCCTTTTGGCCCTTTTAAGTCTTAACTTTCCTGATTCTCAAAACAGAAAAAAAAACTTTCCGTTAATTTAGTATAAAAATGGGATTTCCGTTCAATATTTTTTTGGAGCAATTTCTGCTGAATTTTAAAAACCATTAATTTTGCATCTAAGCGGTTTTATAAGGTGGTTTTACTCTGGCATCATGTTACCGAGGTGATAAATATTTCGAGGTAAATTGGACTATGAATATTTTGAAAATAATGTATAGGTTGTTATGTGGTCACCTAGGCAAATTGCATTTTTGAGATCTATGAGACGATAGTTATTTGTTCTAATATAATTTGAAATTGAGCTCTATACTGTCGCTTAACGCATTGTTGGAATCAAACTTCATAACATCACTTGACAAAAAATCATTCTAATTAACTCGTATGATCATGGACCTTGTGTCCAAGTTGATCACATCGATCACTTGAAAATAATCACTTCTCTCTTTAATAGTATACTACTAGCAGTTAGCAAAATATGATAGGGTATTGCGCTAGGGTATTGCGTGGGAAGTAAAATATGATAGATTGAAGAATCACTTCGCTCTTATTATTATATACAAGCCAAAATTGTGCATGTACATTCCAATGAGACATAAAATCTGTTGTATGGTGCTCATGAAAATAATTAATGAGCTACCTATTTTTTTCATTTATAAAATAAAGGTTAAGTCCAGGGTTGATCGGTTAAGGAGTTATATCAGTATTATGTTACATCTAGACATTTTTCTCAAGGCTAAGGGTAGTTCGGTTGAACCTTCTACAACTAAAATTGAAACATCAGGTCTGTTAATGGATAATGAAGATTGATGAAGTAAAAGTAATCATATATCAGTAATCAAGGAAACACGGGGATGAATTTAATGAGTTGGATAAATATATGGCTGATCCACCTATGAGATTTAGTGGTCAGTTTGATATTTTGGCTTAGTCAGTGCTCTTGCTTGAAGTTACCATCTCTCGACCATTATCGACGAGTTCTCGATTGGTTTGTTCAGTTTTCGATATCCTATTTTTCTGATATCATTTTTTGACAGTCTTTTTCCATTTTTGTTTCCATTTCTGTGTAAGAATATGAGTTTGATAATAATTAGGCCCTGTTCCCTACCGTTTTCATACCTAACTAGAATACCCCTTTACTCCCCCAAATTTCTATACAGTCATCCCTTTCTAACCATGCATAATTCAAAGAGGTGTTTGTGACTCATTTTCTGAGAGAGTTTCTAAGCTACATCTGGGAGCCATGACGATTAACATGAAGGTTTTTAAAGGAGTGGATTCATTTAGTAATGATAATAAAATGGGAAAAAATTAGTACCCATACCCGCAGACATGTATTGAGTACTATTCACTGCAGATAGACACCAGTATTAAGATACGTAACCCCATCACATTAACGCATCCTCCGTACCTATGCCGGGCCTCTATGGCCTCACTCTCGCTCACTGTGTGTGTTACTATTTTCCAAGAGAAATACTGGCACTATATATCCCTCCACTCCTCTTCAATTCACCCAGAAGGCCACAATGTTTATCCGGAAATTTGTCCTTAACTCTCGCACCATAAAATTTCTCATCAATCCAATTAGTAATACATTAAATCCCCAACCACATGAGAGAGAAACAGAGAGGAGAGCGCGCGCGTTTGGCGAGCCGGCATGATGCATCAGAATTCAGAAGAGAGCGTGTGGCAGCAGGGTGGAGCTAGCTAGGGAAGCAACAGGGATTTAAATGCTGCTGTTCATGGCAATAAAGAAAACCATCACCTCCTCCACCTCAAAGAGCAGTCGAGCATCATCATCGGCATAAGCATAACCTCCACAACACAAGCCACCATCGTCTCATCATCATTATATAACACAAACGGGAGTTGCATCACCGCACCACAAATACCCAGGCAGGCACACCGTCGAGGTCGTCCTCTCCAGCTCCCACTACTACACAGTGCCCGCGCGCATACACGAGAAAGCTAGTTAGCTAAGCTAGCAAATACTGATCCGTTGCGTGCGGCAGTGACGAAGATGAGCAGGAACAACGGCAAGGTCGGGTCAAAGCTGCAGGAGCTGCGGCTGAGCCTGTCGCGGTCGTCGTCGCGCGGGGGAGCGGCCGCCGGGGGCTCGTCGGGGGCGTCGACAATCCACCACCATGGCGTCGGCCGCGGGGGCGGCTCGCCGAGGAGGCTGTCGTCGTCGTCCTCCTCCACCGCTTCTCCCCCGAGCTCGTGCGTGTCGTCGGAGGGCAGCCCCGAGGCGGGAGCGGCAGGCGGCGGCGCGCCGATGATCCTGGCGGGGTGCCCCCGGTGCATGATGTACGTGATGCTGTCGCGGGAGGACCCCCGGTGCCCCAAGTGCCACAGCACCGTGCTCCTCGACTTCAACGACGCCCCCAACGCCGACCCGCGTCACGGCCACGCCGGCGCCAAGGGCAAGGGCGGCAGGCGAGGCTGACGCACAGCTAGCGGGCGCCGTCGTGCGTCCGTCCGTCTCGCCGGCCAAGAGCCGGCGGTCGCGCGACTGCATGCCGTCAGTCGTGTCCTTTACGTACGTGGGTACGTGTTCCTGCTTGTGTGTCCGTGACTCCGTGTGTGTGTTCGAGTTGATCAGAAAGGAATTATTGCGTAGACCCGTTAGTTCTTCCATGGGCTAGAGCTAGAGCTAGAACTGCAGTAGTGATGTTGGACATTGGGGTGCCAATGGAACGGGTCTAGGTAATAATTCCGGCCGCGTCGTCCTTCGATCTCTCCACCTTTGTGTGTGTGTGTGGTGTCTGCAGAGTACTGCAGAAGACGTGCGTCGCCCGTGTCATGTGTGTGCTGTGGTCTGTACGGGCCAGTACTGGTAAGGATTAAGATTTTGTCTCCAGTTTTTTATGGAGAGTAGTAATGCAATGCTCTCGTCTTGGCATGGCGTAAATATACAGCATCAGCAGCCACAGCAAGCTGTCACCGCTAAACGGTGGGTGCAGCGCAACTGCAGATAAATTATTTCATCGCCATTATTCATAGTACAGCACAAGAGACTGCTGCTGCATATATGCTATGCGATCGAGCTGAATCGATCGATTATTTATCGTCAACTAACTCATCTCAGCTCCCGTCGTACAGTATATGTCAAAGTATCTATATAGCGTGCTCAGTATTAACACGCGTACTATACAGACGAAGGTAAGTACGTGAAGTATTCTGATGAATTTATACAAGGGCGTACGTCGTTGCACGGCTCGTCCAACTGTGGACATGGTGGGAACTTGCAATGCGCAAGATTTGTGCGTGTTTACCTACAGGGATACCGCCTTTTTGGCACATGGTTCGATCGATCGTATGTACCGACGAGAGTGATGAGCGTGGCGTATCCTCAATCCATTTTGTCCGTGTTTTTTGCCGGTAGATCCACTAAATGATGCGAAAAGCAACACTGTAGGGAGACGCGGATTTATTATGATACGGTGACCCTCAGGGAAACGAGTAACAGCCCCTACGTCCACCGGTTCTATTTTGGTGTATATTGATCTCGACGAGTTATCAGGTTGTAGATTACAATAGGAAGATGTCTATAATAATTGACGTAAAAATTGCAGAGAATGGTGGTAGCTATTTAGAGACCTACTTGCCCTATAAGACACATCGGTTGTACCTTAGCCGGAGTCTAGATGACGATCTTTGATATCCTTCCAGGAAAAGTACTCTTCCAAGAATATGCCGATCCGTAATCTTCTAGGCGTCCTAAAGTACGGTTCCGGTAGTTAGCACTTCTGCAGTCACAACAATGGCATTGGGGGTGCAGGTGGCAATGACATGCAGCTACTGTTTAGGGTTGCTTGCAGGAGGTCTTGGGGCAGCCACCTCCGGGCGATGAGATGAGAGAGCACATATACGTGCAGCGTGGTGAGACGTCGATGACACTTTGCACATGCATGCGGCGCTGTTTGGTTGGTGCCCTCCCAGGCAATCGTCTCGACCCAGGCTTGTTTGCATTGGTCCCTGACAAACTTGCCTGTCTGGCGCACGCGCGGCTCTCAGGCGTCCGATTTGGGGCCGGGATGGCTGCCTGGGCGTGACCTTGCCTCAATCCAAACAGCTCCGAAATCCAACGCCAGGGAGAGCTGACTGGTCCAAGCAGGTTTGCCTGGTACTACAGCGGAGAGGAACTGGAAACAGGCTGCAGCTGCTAGGAACGAAGATGATGCATCCAGCAGCAGCAAAGCCGGATGTTGTCGATCGGTGGTTAGCTCATGGATTCAGTCAGGTTCAGACCATTGAACGGGCTGGGGAGCTAGCTAGGAGAATATTGCCGATTAACTCGCCTTGAAACCCAGAATAAATGCCCGAGTAATTGGAGACAGCGGAGGGCAATAATATAAGATGGATCGATCAACACGGGGCGGGGCGGGGCGGGTCAGGCGGGGGATTCCTCTCTTCATTTCCTGCGTGGGTGTCAGAGCGAGCAGCGATCAGTGAGCGCCATGAAACACCACCACAGTTCATGCCAACCCTGTCGCTTCAATGCGTTGTTTGTTGCAAAGGATCGCCCCCGGCCGGCCCGTCGAATCGAATCGAATTGAAGCGCAGCTAGCACTGTTCCGAGCCACTGAGCCAGCCAGCCAGCCACACGTAAATGCGGCGAATTGAAGCATACTTGTACGGAGTACATACATACTAGACTGATAGACACAGCTGCGTGTGCCATGCTGCTACTGCGCTGTTGCTATATATATATACTATATATATATACTTTCTAGTAGGCATTTACACTGTAGTAATCTCGCTCCATGCCTGATGCTGCATGCTCCACCGTACCACCGGTCTCTGCTTGCAGTGCAGCTCACGATGATCAGAGCTAGCACAGCTGATAGTACTGTTCGGGTCAACAAGCAACAGTGCAACAGCACGCAGCAGAAAAGATGCTTTCTTTATTGATTTCGACAGCACGCAGCAAAAAAGATGATTTCTTTATTGATTTAGAATTCTACTATAAGGATCCAAGAACGTCGATCGATATTACTTGTTTCGAATAAAAAAGGATGAATATAAATTAATCAAAAAGAATACTTTTTCCTTGATAAGTTTTAATTTTGCTAGACCATGATTAGTAGATGTTTAGGCCTTCTCTTTAGCGTCCAAAACATGCATGGACTAAAGTTTGATCTAGTTCATCCAAACAGGTATGGGCTCTACAGTACATCTTTAGTCTGATATAAAGACCAGTCCGGCAGCAAAGCCAGTGTGGTCATCCAGACAGGACACCGATGCTGGGCTCGCGCGCGAGCTCAAGTGACTTTCCATGCAGCTGCAGGAGTAGTATCTGTCAAGCTATAGCAACCTACTTTTAGGCAGAGATCGATGCTGTGTCCTAGCTAGCTTAGCTTTGCTGCATTCAACATCTACGCTATCCAAGTGATGGTACACGACGGGACGGTGTGTGTCATCAACTTCAACAGCATTATATAATCCATCCCTACGTTGATATCCAAGCATGCATTCATGCTTGCAGCTGTGCAGTAGTATGCCGCAACAATGGAGGGATGGAGGAGAGTGGCATGGCATCCAATTTTCCATCCCTGTCAACAAGCTGATGTGCAATCAAGTTCGACCAACCACTTGCCCTTTAAATTATCATCATCATATATATACATATATACATGCCCTACTCCTAGCTAAAAGATCAGCTCGTAAACTCCTCGCAATTGATTAATGGGCATATAGTGCCTAGACGGAAGAATTAAACATGGCTGCCGGTGTCTGGCCATGCAGCAGATGCATGAAAATGAAACTTGTCGATCGATCGAATCGCCAAATGCATGACCAGGGGTTACAGCTCTGGCCGATCGAGCTGTTCTTCGTTCCACTGGTGGCCCGTCCACCACCCCCATGCAAATCAAAACGTACGCGCGAGAGCCCGAGGTAAACCGTTTGATGTGAATGTTGTTACAATATTATATTACATGTAATACATCCATTAAACAATGCGCATATGGCGTCTCTGTGGCTCTAACTGTGAAGTATACATTCGTAAAGGAGAAGTGGCCACGAGCAAAGGCTTGCATTGAAAAAGAGGAAGGAAAGAACAGTTTAGCCACAACAAGCAGCAACACAAACTCTACATGTTTCTAAAAGCATTCTGCACAATATCTTGTTTTGTACATAATACCACCATCATTGAAGTTATGGAGCTTTCAAAATGTTGATAACAATTTTATAAATCTAGTCAAACTCAAGAAAGTTTGAGCTAATCCAGACTTATAACGATGATCTTCTGGGATTGTCTAGAATTTGGCTTTTTAGTTACCATTCCCCGCGTTCAAAGTAGTGTATGTGTTAAATAGCAGTCGGTCTTCGGCGCATTAAGGGGTGTCCATGTCGATCCATGGGTTTTAATCACTGACCCACAGTATTGTCCCGTTTCTAGGCGCAGCTATCCATCTTAGCCTCAGTGACCACCGAGTTTTTTTCGCTTTTGTTTTACCCTTCTCGAGTGAACGTTAACTTTCTTGGTAACACTTCCATTGTTTCCAAAGCGAAGAAATTATACTGGATAACACAGAACTGATGGACGGCTAATTGTTCATCACACAGAAGTTAAGCATAGTGTGGGTGCAATCACAACTCAGCACAACTGTCGTGCGTAGTTGGTACGCTACATACCATACGGTAGCATCATGAACAGCTTGCAGATTTGTTGTGCTATTCATTTATTTATGAGTACAATGGTCCTGTTGTTTATTAATCAGGCATCTATGGCATGTTTTGATCCCAAGTCCAAAATATAAAAAAATAAAGGCTTTTGTACATCGCAGTATTTCTCTTTCTTTATTCCTTTGGTTTGTTTTTCTAATTGTCGGTGTTTTGACCCTCGAGGGATTAACACCAACGAGTAATATTTGTAATTGCGTACTCCCTTATCCGGTGGGTGATGCAAGAAGGACACGGCGATTTATCTTGGTTCGGGCAAAGAAGGCCTACGTCCAGCGGGGGGAGGATAGTTCGTGTTATCTTGCACCGAAGTGCTAGTACAGGGGAAAATACAAGCAGGTGTGAGGAGCGCGTGGTGGAGCTTGGGCGTTCGGACGCCTAGTCTCAACCTTACACTGTCTCACGGTGTTGTTCTGTGATCTAAAGACTTAGCATTTCTATACTCTCGATCCTCTCGTCCTTTTTTTCCGATCCCTTTTTCTAACGCCCTGGCGCCTCCTTTTATAGATGAAGGAGGGGCACAGGGGTACATGTATTCTGAGTCCGCATAGCTAATGATGTACGACGTTGAGGCCGATCACGTCGGTGCCGCTGTAGCGATGTACGTCGGTATGGGAGGTCCTGCTCCCGTCGCGTCGGGAGTTGTTGAGTCCCGCTCGAGGGTTCGTTTGTTGGCGTCGAGGGGCGACGGTCGAGGGTCTTGGCCGGAGTCGAGGGGGTCGTGCCGAGGAGGTCGAGCCTCACCGGATAAGGCCGAATCCCGGAAAATGCGGGAAAACGTGTTGGTTTATACGTCTCGAGGTGGCGCTGGACGTGGCACAGTGCTCGGTATGGAGCAACAGCGTAGTACGACTTGTGGGATTCCGGGGCATGGGCGGTAAAAGCCAGATTTGATCGCCACGCCTGCAACTGTTACCGTAACTGTGGCCATGCGGTTAGACGGGGGTAGGTAGATCGCATTAAATGCGCTCGGGCCCGTACGGGAGAATCGGTAGCCGAGGGGTGCACTGTCCTCGAGGACCGCCCATTCGCCCGAACGAAGTTACGTCTTCGAGGGCAGGCTTGTTCGCAGGGCGAAGTTCCGTCTTTGAGGGGTCGCCCGAATTGTAACCTCCCGTGTACAGTACCAGTCCGTTCGGTAGCCTCTCGAGTGTACAGTACCAGTCCGTTCGGTAGCCTCTCGAGCAGGCTTTGGCTTTGGGCCGTCGTTGTTTGTTCGTGGGTCAGCCTGATATGTCTCAGCCTGCGAGCCTTCGTACGTTAGCGCGGGAGGTCACCGGAGGGGTCGAGTTGCTAATTTTGCGGGGTTTAGCTCGGTAAACCAAGGGTTTGGGGTACCCATTTCCTGGGTATCAACAGTAGCCCCCGAGCCCCTGTGCGAGTGATGATACTCGGGCAGGGGATCAGGAATTGGAAATGGGACGTGATTCGGATTTTTTCGTGGGGGGCGCGCGAGCGACCCCCGCGGGGGTAGCCCCCGAGGCCTCGTAGGAGTCGAAAGACTCCTGTGAGGACTTTATTTATATTTAATTAAAGGGTGCTTGTCCAGTCGGGTACAGGCCTGAACTGGAGTCGTAGCGCTTTACCGAGGGGAGCCCCCGGGGGATTTTCGACCCTCTTTCGTCTAGGGGCGCAGGCACAGGCGAGCCCCCGAGCCTCGTGCGGCTGGGGCGTTGCTGGCCTTGGCATTCTTCTCACGAGTCCTTTCGATCGGATGTGAGGCGAGAAGCATCGGACTACCCCCGATAGGGCGAGCTGCGAAGTTCTCAGTGAGCTGGTAACAGGAAAATCCAAGCGAGAGCCCGTTCCTCGTTCGATAGAGGTCGGCAGGAGGCCCGGAGGTGGTCTCATTAAAGCAAAACGCAATGGTCCTATGGATACCGATTCCATTCGATAGGTCTCGGCGGCTCGATGCCTCCCTTCGGGGGGATTCCATAAATTCCGTAGCGTTTCGCCTTGGATGCGTCCAAAGGGGTCTCGAGAGTTCATTCTCGAGCAGGGCCTCGTGTTGGCTCCCCCTTGGTCACCCCTGACTCGGGGCTCGAGGGTGACTGTCGAACCCTGATCGTGGGGCCAGCCTTCGCTCCCTCAAGGCTTAGGGCCGGAGCCCGATTTCATTGGTGCTCAAGGGCGGCTGTTGAGCCCTCACTCGAGGACCGGCCTTCACTCCCTCGAGGCTTTGACGTGGGGCTAGAGCCCGTTCCTTTTTTGGCGCTCAAGGGCGGCCGTTGAGCCCTCACTCGAGGACCGGCCTTCGCTCCCTCGAGGCTTTGAGGTGGGGCCAGAGCCTGTTTTACCTTTTTTGGTGCTCAAGGGCGGCCGTTGAGCCCTCACTCGAGGACCGGCCTTCGCTCCCTCGAGGCTTTGTCGTGGGGCCAGAGCCTGTTCCTTTTTTGGCGCTCAAGGGCGGCTGTTGAGCCCTCACTCGAGGACCGGCCTTCGCTCCCTCGAGGCTTTGTCGTGGGGCCAGAGCCCGTTCCTTTTTTGGCGCTCAAGGGCGGCCGTTGAGCCCTCACTCGAGGACCGGCCTTTGCTCCCTCGAGGCTTTGAGGTGGGGCCAGAGCCCATTTTACCTTTCGTAGGAAACTCCGTTAGCGAGCAACGGTTCTCTTTTCTTATCGTTGGACGCGCCTTTTGAGGAGAAAGGCTTGAACGGTGCGATCGTGGCAGGCCCGAGCAACGGCTCTCTGTCAGAGGTGTGACGTGTGCGTCCAGTCGAGGATCGAGGGGGGAACGGTCAGGTAAACGCATTAATTGCGGGGAGTTACCTTTTTCCTGCCGCCAGACTCCGCCCGTTGCTCTTCTCGAGTATAAAAACGGAGGGGGACAAGTGTTCGCTCCCACCTTTGTCATCCTTTTGAACTCCTGCTATCCTGCGTGCGTGAGGGTAAAAACTTAGAGTGAGAAGTCACGATTGGGAACCTTCCTGGTCGTCCGTCTGCCGAGGAGATTCGTGCTGTTGTTGCCGCCGCCGCGCCCACCGAGCAGATCTGTGCTGCCGCTGCCGCCATGGCCCCCGTCCTCCAGCCCGCCGAGCCCTGGCGCCCGTCGACCGTGACGCGGCAAAGGCTGATCGAGCTGGTGAGGGAAGGACTTCTCCGCCCCGTCACCGATCCGAATCGGCTGGAGTGGATTGCGCCGCCCAGGGACCACCAAGAGCCAAATCCGCCGAAGGGCTACATGGTGAGCTTCCTCAAGTATCATCGGCATGGGTTCGGTGTGCCCCCGAGCGAGTTCATACGGGGGTTGACGAACTTCTACGGCGTCGAGCTCCACCATTTCTCCCCCAACGCCATCTCCAACGCCACCATCTTCGCGGCCGTCTGCGAGGGATACCTCAGGATGGCGCCACACATGGGAGCTATGGCTCCACCTTTACAAGGGGGAGTGGTTCGCCTCCCCGGTGGCACAAGGAGTAAGGCGAATCGTCAGGGCGGGGTGCCTCAACTTCGTGTTGAAGATCAGGAGGTCGGAGGAGCCTCGCGAGTACATCCCCACCGGGTTGACGTCTAACCACTCCCGGTGGGACGAGCAGTGGTTCTACCTTCGCAACGACGGCGGCTACCTCCCGCCGTACACAGGGCGGCTTATCATCGAGCGTCCATACAACTGGCCGCACGGTGTCGCGGGAGATCTTCAGCGTCGACTTCATCCCCTCATCGTTGCGATGAGGACCCTTCGAGAGGCAGGCCTGACGACGGGTGTGGTGGTCTCGGCCTTCCACAGGCGGGCGTTGCGGTTGGACGAGATGCTCCCCTCGGCGGCACCCGAGGTTCTCAAGAGGTGCCGGATGCCCGGCGAGAGGCCGTCCGCTGCGGAAGTCGTCGCGCGGGTAAAGGGGATGGTGGCTGGCTCGTTCAGGGTGGAAGACATCAACCACCTCCCCATGAGGCCGGAGGAGGGTTGCCTCGACCTGGTGAGTGCCTCGACCCGTGCCTTTCGCGTTCCCCCCTCCCTTTCTCTTGTCCATGTGACTAAACGTCTTTGTGTAGGGGAGAATCGACTACCGGAGATCGAGGCCCCCGCTGAGGGAGGACGCTCCCGATCGTCAGGTAAGACGCTTCACCGCCCAGCAAGAGAAGCGGAGTAAGGACGAGGAGGAGAAGAAGAAAGCTAAGAAGCTCCAGGAGCGCGAAAGACTTGCGAAGCGCCGTGCTGAGCAGAG
Organism: Bothriochloa decipiens; assembly: GCA_023333625.1. Lineage (NCBI taxonomy): Eukaryota > Viridiplantae > Streptophyta > Magnoliopsida > Poales > Poaceae > Bothriochloa > Bothriochloa decipiens. Next base: position 34,739,846 of record CM041639.1, on the reverse strand, counting down.
GCACGACGGGCTCCCGGAGGAGGAGTCTCCCTTGTCCGAGGGAGATGAAAATGATGATGATGACAGTGATGACGTCGAGGGGGTGGAGGGGCGCCTCGACCGCATCTTGTTGGGTTCCTCCTATGCTGACCGCCCCTTCATGTAGGAGGAGGCGGCGGAGCAGCGCGCCGCATAGCCGGTGGCGTCGGCCTCGGAGCGCCGGCGTGGAAAAAGGGGGGCCGAGGCTTTGCCTCGAGGAGGTTCACCCCCCTCGTGTCGTACTCGTGGCGAGACCCCACCCACTTCTCGATCTCGGTCTCGGTCTCGGTCATCGACGCGGGCGGAGCAGAGCCGTGCCCAGGAGGCCCTGTCGAAGCAGGGAGGTGCGGCGACCCCACCGACGGCCCCGAGCAGCCTCGGCCCCGGGAAGAGCTCGGCTTTGGGAGGGGTCTCGAAATCTGCTGGCAGTTCGAGGGGGGCCTGAAAGGCCTCTATCCCTTTCGGGTAGGTGTCGTTGGTTCGTTTTCTTTTCGTTGCGTCTTCCTTGCGCAATTTAATAAACTTTCTGCCGTTGTGCTTCCCATCCAGGCCCAAGCGCCAGATCGAGGAGGCGTCTCTCGCACCGGCTAAGCGACTCAAGATGGATGCAGCCGCGAAGATGGAGGCCCTGGTCACAGGTGCGACGTTGAGGCCCTTGGCTCCGTGGGAAGCCAAGTGGTTATCCTCAGCCCTCGGTGCTCTGGCGCGCGGTAGGCTGACGGGTTCCACTCTTGCTGCAGGGTCGAGTGTCTCGGGGTCCGCGGTGGGCAGCGACTCCGAGCCGGGGAGGACGCATGAGGGAGGAAGCGCCTCCTTGACGTCGTGGCCTGCAGCCCTCGAGCTCGGCCCGGCACCAGGGGGCGGTGCCCCGACGTCGGGAGCTTCCGTTCCTGGCGGGCCAGAGGCTTCGATCCCCGCACCCAAGGCGGGAGCCCCCGAGGGCCACGAGCCGGGAGAGGAGGTAGTCATCGTGGACCTCGAGGGTGAGGAGACCACGGCCCTTCGCCCCTCAATGGGAGAGCGGAGGCCCTGGCTGACGGGGCTACGCGAGCTCGAGGCCCGGAGGGAGCAGGAGCAGGAGGCCCTGCAAGAAGCGGAGCTGCCATGGCCGTAGCAGGAGGGGGAGAAGGAGCCGTCGGAGTGGCGGGAGGAGGAGGAAACTAGGGACTAGCCCCAGCATCAGCGGGCGCAGCAGACGCCACCGGGGGACACGGCGCCGCTGGACCCGCCGGCGCAGCAGTCGTCTGAAGCACCGGAGACAGAGGCGACTTCCGGACTGCCCAAGCAATGGGTGTCCATGATTACCCCGGAAGAGCTGTTGGACGAAGAAGAAACGGCATCGAAGGCGTCGATGGTCCCGCGGTTGCCGGGCATGCAGCTGGAGGAGGTCTCGGTAACGAACCCGGCGGGAGATGTGTCGACGGTGGTCCTGCCGGAGCCACAAGTCGTGGTGTTGGGGGAAGTGACGGCCTTGACACCTCCGTTGCCTCCGAAGGCGCCAGAAGCAGCGTCAAGCCAGCCGCCGCAACCGTCGACGGAGCAGCCGGAGAAGACGGCGGCTTCTGGCGTGCTGAGGAGGTCGACGTCCGACCCCTGGCTGAGGGATGCCCGCGCCGCGTCAGAGTTCCACACCCCGGCGGAGTTGGCCATGAGTTACGGCGTCCCGTGCGATGTGGTGGATGAGGTCGAGTCCTTGGCACGAGCCAAGGTCAAGACAGTCCTTCCGCATTGGGGCAAGGAGCGCATCGTACTCCGGGAACTCGGTGACTCCAGCGCTCCGGGGATCGAGATGAACGACCCGGCGGAGGTCAAGTGCTGGGAGGAGGCCGAGCGGTCCCGGGCATGGCTGCGGCACTTGCTGAAGCTGGGCGTCGAGCTCGCCGAAGGCCTCGACCGGAACCTCACGGTGAGTCGCTGTGTAGGCCATATGCAGTTTTTTAAATTCTTTCATATGAAATGACTCAACCCTCGACTTCTTGTCCCCAGGAGGCGCGGAGGCGTTCCTACTCCAAGTCATACTTCCTCCACGAGACGCACAACAGCCGGGAGGAAGTGCTTCGCCAACTCGAAGCCGGCTGCTCTGCGCAGGGCAGGGTGGCCGAGATCGAGGAGGAGCTGAAGCGGACCAGGGAGGAGGCCGCCAAAGCCAAAGAGGAGGCCACCCGGGCGAAGGAGGACTCCGAGGCCACTCGAGGGGAAGCCGCCCACCTCAAGGTGGAGCTCAAGCGTGCCAGGGAGGAGGCTGACGCGGCCAAGGCCGAAGCGGGGAGGGCTAAGGGCGAGAGCATCCGAGCCCAGGAGCGCGTCGAGCTACTCCTGGGGGAGGCTCAAAGCTCCGTGGAGCGCATCCGCTCGCTCGAGGCCAGCTTCGCTGAAGTCTCCATGGCGCGCAACACCCTCTCCGCCTTGGCCCAGGAGGAGAAGAATCGGGCCGCTAGCCTGGAAACCCAGCTCGGGGCGATGAAGGCTACCCTCCAAGAGAAGGAGCAGGCCATCATCCTAGCTGGTGGCACCCTTGAGACCCTCCGCTGTGAGAAAACGGAGGTGACCCAGGCCTTCAAGGAGGCCCAGCGGGAGCGGGACGAGGCTCGGGGAGAGCGCAACGCTGTGCTGGGGGATTGCAATGCCCTCGAGACTCGCTGTGCTGGTGAGTTTCTTAAAGAGCTTTTGATCTTTTTTCTTCCCGTACGGTTTTGTCTGATTCTTGCTTTGTGTTTCAGGCCTCGAATCCGAGCTGCTTGCTACCCGAACCGCCACCAAGGCGCTGCAGGAGAGCCTCGCGGTGGAGGAGGCACTTCTCAGCCGGCTCCAGGTTGCCCTCGACAGGTTCTGCGCCTCCTGGGAGGTCGGGTCTGTCGAGGGTAGTGAAGAAGACATCCCGGGTGCCGCGCTCATCGACCGGATCTACTACCTCGATGCCACCCTTCACGATCGCGTGCGGGAGACGCTTCATACCGGCGTGAAGCGGGCGCTAGCAGTGGTCTCCTCCGGCTTCGTCTTTGACATGAACATGGTGGCCCAAGGCTTTGTTCCCGATATCTCGAAGACCGACGCGGAGAATGAGGAGCGATGCCGAGGGCTCATTAATGACGCTGAGACGACGGGGGAGCGCTGGCGAAGCTGTTCGAGGACGAAGTCCTCCCCCCTGCGGTTGAAGGGTACCTCGTCGAGGAGGGCGGCGATGGAGCGGGCCTGTAGGGCAAGGCTGGGCGAAGGTGCCCATGTAATGAATTAGTTTTTTGTAACTTATATTCAATGTGGCTTCGAAAGCCCTTTTTGTACATTAATGTATCTATCGTAATGCGATTTGTCATTTTACTTTCGAGCCTTTTCTGCTTTCTTTTCACCTAGACTTTGCTTTTTTGACTAAGTTTTCGACGCATGCTTGTATCCCTCGAGGGGGGAGCGAGTGGAGGTACCATAGCCCAGAGGCATAGGAGAGCTCCCGGCTCGACAGCCCTCGACCCTCTAGGGAGTTCGAGGCGTTTTCTACTTAGTCGTGAAGCGTATCGAGGCGTGAGAAAGAAGCGCTCGAGTTCTAATCGCCTGACTCTTGCTTTCTAACTGAGCGTTCGACGCAAGCTCGTATCCCTCGAGAGGGGAGCGAGTGGAGGTACCGTAGCCCGGAGGCGTAGGAGAGCTCCGGCTCGACAGCCCTCGACCCCTAGGGAATTCGAGGCATTTTTCAACTTAGTTGGGAAGCGAAAGGGAGGCGTGCGAAAAAAAGTTGTTCGTATTTTTAGGAACTTAGGGGGTCCCCCCGTTCGAAGTACATGGTCCATAGCTCAACTTGGATTTGGACTGGCGGCAACTGAGTGTCGGTCCACTCGGCGACGAAATCCGCCAGCACTTGAGACTTTATGGCCTTCCGTGGTGCGTAGGCGATGGTCTCATCCATTAGCTCGACCGACCACTTGGCAATCCTTCCAGCGGCCTCCCGGTTATGGATGATCTCCCCCAAGGGGAACGAGGATACCACGGTAACCGGGTGGCTGAGGAAATAGTGCTGGAGCTTGCGACGTGTAAGGACGATGGTGTAGAGCAGCTTCTGCACCTGTGGGTAGCGGATTTTTATTTCTGAAAGCACTTCGCTGATGAAGTAAACGGGCCGCTGGACGGGCAAGGCGCGCCCTTCCTCCTGCCTCTCCACCACTATGGCCGCGCTGACCACCTGAGTGGTTGCGACGACATAGAGGAGGAGGGGCTCCGGTGGTTCGGTCGGCGTTGCTGGTCGAGGAGGGACGAGAATCGGAGTGGATGTCAGCTTGGCTTTGAGTTCGTCGAGGGCCTCCTCGGCCTCCGCGGTCCATGTGAATCGCTTGGATTTTTTCAAGAGGCGGTACAGAGGCATGGCCTTCTCCCCTAAACGTGAGATGAAGCGGCTGAGGGCCGCGAGGCATCCCGTGACCCTCTGCACGCCCTTGAGATCCCGAATCGGCCCCATTCGTGTGATAGCCGCCACCTTCTCGGGGTTGGCCTCGATCCCGCGCTGGGAGATGATGTATCCAAGGAGCATGCCACGAGGCACTCCGAAGACACACTTCTCGGGGTTGAGTTTTATGTTTTTGGCTCGAAGGCACCCGAATGCGATTTCAAGGTCTTGGATGAGGTTGTCCGCTCTTCTGGACTTGACCACGATGTCATCAACGTAGGCCTTGACCGTGTCACCTGTGTGTTCACCGAAGACGTGTAGCATGCACCGCTGATACGTTGCCCCGGCATTTCGAAGGCCGAAGGGCATGGTGATGTAGCAGTACATGCCAAAAGGTGTGGTGAAGGAAGTCACGAGCTGGTCGGACTCCTTCATCTTGATTTGGTGGTAGCCAGAATAAGCATCGAGGAACGAGAGGGTTTCACATCCCGCGGTAGAGTCGACAATTTGATCAATGCATGGTAAAGGAAATGGAACTTTGGGACATGCTTTGTTTAAACTAGTATAGTCAATACACATCCGCATTTTTCCATTCTTTTTCTTAACTAACACGGGATTAGCTAACCATTCGGGGTGATGGACCTCCTTGATGAATCCAGCCGCCAAAAGCTTGTGAACCTCCTCGCCGATGATCCTGCGCTTCTCCTCGTCGAAGCGGCGTAGGCATTGCTTCACCGGTCTAGACCCGGCCCGGATTTCCAAGGCGTGCTCGGCGACTTCCCTCGGTATGCTCGGCATATCCGAAGGACTCCACGCAAACATATCAGCGTTCGCGTGGAGAAAGTCGATGAGCACGGCTTCCTATTTGTCCTCGAGGTTGGCGCTGATCGTTAGCACCTTCTCGCATGGGCAGCTCGGATCGAGGGGGACTTTCTTGGTGTCTTGTGCTGGCTCGAAGTTGCCGACGTGTCGCTTGGGGTCTGGCATCTCGTCAGCGAGGTGCTCGAGGGTCGCGGCTATCATGGCATTTTGCTCGACGGCCTCCCCATATTCAACGCATTTGACATCGCAGTCGTACGCGTGCTCGTAGGAGGAGGCGACAGTGATGATGCCTTTAGGTCCTGGCATCTTGAGCTTGAGGTAGGTGTAGTTTGGGATCGCCATGAACTGCGCGTAGCCCGGTCGGCCGATGATGGCGTGATACGTTCCGTGAAACCCGACCACCTCGAAGGTGAGGGTCTCTTTCCTGGAGTTGGCAGGGGTGCCAAAACAGACAGGAAGGTCGATACGGCCGACGGGGAAAGCCTTCTTCCCTGGCACGACGCCATGGAACCCCCCGGCGCTGGGTCAGAGTTGGTACCTCCTGACTCCCAGGAGGTCGAGGGTCTCGAGGTAGATGACGTTCAGGCTGCCGCCACCGTCCATGAGGACCTTCGAGAGGCGGGTGTTGATGATGATTGGGTCGACGATGAGCGGATAGGCCCCGGGGTTGGGGACTTGATCCGGGTGGTCATCGCGGTCAAACGTGATGGGCGCATCAGACCAGTCGAGGTAGTGAGGCGTCGTGACACGAACGAAGAAGACCTCTCGATGCTCCCGCTTACGCTGTCGGGGCGTGAGCTGGGTCGAGGGGCCCCCGTAGATCATGTAGCAGTCATAGACTTCGGGGAATTTTTCGTCTTCCCCGTTGTCTCCCTCGCCACCGCCTTGGTCTTTCTTGTCATCACCTTTCTTCACGCCCACTTGCTCGAAGTGCCTTCGAAGCATGCGGTAGTCCTTAAGCTTGTGCCTTGCCCCGTCCTTATGATAAGGACAGGGCTCCTCGAGCATTTTGTCGAAGATGGCGCCCTCGGGGGGACCTCGAGGTCTTTTGCGTTCGGTTGCTGCGACGAGATCATCTTCTGCAGCCTCACGCTTGCCTTGCTGATTTTTCTTCTTCTTGTTATTTCTCTTCGGCCCTTTGCTCGAGCCTCCGGCGTTGTCGGCTACCGACGTTTTTCCCTTGTCCTTCCCGTCGCTGAAGAAGGCGCCGACGGCCTCTTCGCCAGCCGCGTAGTTGGCGACCACATCCATGAGCTCGTCGATGGTGTCGGGGCGGTTACGCCCTAACTCGCGAACTAGGTCCTTGCAGGTTGTACCCGCAACAAACGCTAGAACGACGTCGAGATCGGAGATGTGGGGTAGTTCGGTGCGGAGCTTGGAGAATCGTCGAGCAAAGTCATGGAGAGACTCCCTGGTTTCTGCTTGCAGTTGCACAGTTCCCAGGAGTTCCCGGGACGCATGTAGGTACCTTTGAAGTTCCCCTCGAAGATCCGAACAAGGTCGATCCAGCCGCAAATCTGGTCAGAGGGAAGCTCCTCGAGCCACCTACGCGCGGTGTCAGACAGGAACAGGGGAAGGTGACGTATGATGGCGTGATCGTCACGCGCCCCGCCCGCCTGACAAGCCAACCGAAAGTCGGCTAGCCAGAGCTCGGGATTGGTTTCGCCGTTGTATTTGACGATACTCATGGGGGGTCAAAACTTGTCGGGCGGCTGGGCGCAGCGGATCCTCCTGCTGAAGACTCGGGGACCCGGTGGCTCCGGGGCCTGTCGGTCTTCGTCGCTGTCGTAACGCCCTCCACGATGGGCGCTGTACCCTCGATCCTCGGCATCCCCATGCTTGCGTCTGCGGTTCTTGACAATGTCAAGGCACGCGTCGCGGGGAGCGCTGTCGTCGTTGATACGTTCTCGGGCTGGCTTCTTCTTCTATCGGGGGGTCACCCCCTGATCGACCGAGCCCTCCCTTTCGGGCCGGGAGGGCTCGACCTAAGGTTCGAAGGCAGCCCCTCGACGCCTCGAGGCTGAGCTCTCGGCTTGCTGGACAGCAGCTACCTGGAGGAGATCCTCGACCTCACGTTGTATCCGCCGAGCTTGCGAGTTGGATGGCGCGGGCATATTGCGAAGGAGCATAGCCGTCGCAACAATGTTCTGGCTTGCTCGGGGATAACAGTTGGCGGGTTGCTCGGGTGCTCCTGCCTCGATGATCTACCAGTTGACTTCTCGGGCCCTGGCTCGGGCTCTACCGCCGGGCGATCGCCGCTCTTGTTCGAGGGTCAGCTCGAGTAGGCGCCAGCGTTCCTGCTCGTCGGCGAGCTTCGCCTGCAACTCCCGAATCTGTGCCAGCTGTGCGTCCTGCTCGCCAGGACAGGGGCACGCTTCTCGAGGCGCGTCTGGTTATTGGTCCTCTGCTCTGGGGGGAGCGTCTCTCGCCACAGCGGTAGCCGTCGCGGCCGCTGGATTGACGGTGTCCTGATTGGAGTCGACATCGTCATCGATGTGGAGGCACTCGCGAGTAGGATCCCAATGATCAGAGTCAGAGTCAGGGTCACCGCAGCAGAAGACGAGGAATTGCCCCCGCGCCTCCTCCTGCAGCTACCGTCGGAGTGTGCCGACGGTGTACCTCCGGGGGCCGGGCGTTCTTACGAAGGCCAAACCCTCGGTGGCCGGTGTGACAGTCTCCACATCTGTCATTGCACGGAGAAGGGCGCCTGGGCGGTCCTCCAACGTGCTCATGTTAGAGTGGGTCGCTGTCGAGATCGTCGTCGTGGGAATGTTGAAGTCGAACGAAGGCCGCCGACGACGCTCGAACAGCTCGTGCGGGAGCGGGCTTGATCGAGCGGGGGCTTCGTCGTGCTTCCTCGACGTGTGTACTACGAAGGTGGAGTCGGGGTTGTGATGGGGTCCTGCCGGTTTGCCCTCTACCTTTGAACTCGGGTCAGATGTTCCCTCAACAAGGGGTTTGTCATCTCCGGTCAGGGGCGAGGAGAAAGCGGCGGGAACCCTCCCCGACTTAGGTTGATGGCGATGACGGTGCCGATCGTGCCTCCTTCTGGATGTGGAAGCAAGGTCGTGAGACTGGTGAGCGGCCCCCCAAGAGCGTGGGGGCATACCGCGACCTCCGTTCGGGTCACTGATTGAGAGCAGGGTCATGTCGTAGCCCTGGCCGAGGGTCATGAACTCTAGGCTCCCAAACCAGATCACCGTAGCGTGCGGAAGTGGTGAAACAAAGTCGCCCATTTGGAAAAATGGCGGGAAATCGTTAGTGACACGCGGCTCCCCTACCTGGCGCGCCAATTGTCGGTGTTTTAACCCTCGAGGGGTTAACACCAACGAGTAATATTTGTAATTGCGTGCTCCCTTATCCGGTGGGTGATGCAAGAAGGACACGGCGATTTATCCTGGTTCGGGCAAAGAAGGCCCTACATCCAGCGGGGGGAGGATAGTTCGTGTTATCTTGCACCGAAGTGCTAGTACAGGGGGAAAATACAAGCAGGTGTGAGGAGCGCGTGGTGGAGCTTGGGCGTTCGGACGCCTAGTTCTCAACCTTACGCTGTCTCACGGTGTCGTTCTGTGATCTAAAGACTTAGCGTTTCTATACTCTTGATCCTCTCGTCCTTTTTCTTTCTGGTCCCTTTTTCTAATGCCCTGGCGCCTCCTTTTATAGATGAAGGAGGGGCACAGGGGTACATGTATTCTAAGTCCGCATAGCTAATGATGTACGACGTTGAGGCCGATCACGTCGGTGCCGCTGTAGCGATGTACGTCGGTATGGGAGGTCCTGCTCCCGTCGCGTCAGGAGTTGTTGAGTCCCGCTCGAGGGTTCGTTTGTTGGCGTCGAGGGGCGAGGGTCGAGGGTCTTAGCCGGAGTCGAGGGGGTCGTGCCGAGGAGGTCGAGCCTCACCGGATAAGGCCGAATCCCGGAAAATGCGGGAAAACGTGTTGGTTTATACGTCTCGAGGTGGCGCTGGACGTGGCACAGTGCTCGGTATGGAGCAACAGCGTAGTACGACTTGCGGGATTCCGGGGCATGGGCGGTAAAAGCCAGATTTGACCGCCACGCCTGCAACTGTTACCGTAACTGTGGCCATGCGGTTAGACGGGGGTAGGTAGATCGCATTAAATGCGCTCGGGCCCGTACGGGAGATTCGGTAGCCGAGGGGTGCACTGTCCTCGAGGACCGCCCATTCGCCCGAACGAAGTTACGTCTTCCAGGGCAGGCTCGTTCGCAGGGCGAAGTTCCGTCTTCGAGGGGTCGCCCGAATTGTAACCTCCCGTGTACAGTACCAGTCCGTTCGGTAGCCTCTCAAGCAGGCTTTGGCTTTGGGCCGTCGTTGTCCGTTCGTGGGTCAGCCTGATATGTCTCAGCCTGCGGGCCTTCGTACGTTAGCGCGGGAGGTCACCGGAGGGGCCGAGTTACTGATTTTGCGGGGTTTAGCTCGGTAAACCAAGGGTTTGGGGTACCCTTTTCCTGGGTATCGACACTAATTTATTTATCACAAGTCAGATTTTAAAATTTTCTTAAGTATAGGTACATTTTGTAGTTTTATCATGAAATTTACACGCACTACCGGAGTCTGCCTCGCACTCAGCGAAGGTTTTGCCGAGTACCGCACTCGGCAAAGACCTGTCGGCAAAAGAATCTGACGGCAAAGAATTCTTTGCCGAGTGCCAGGTAAGCACTCGGCAAAGTTTAACGGCAACAGGCATCTAATGCCTTCTTTGCCGAGTGCCCACGTGGGCGGCACTCAGTAAAGATTTTTTTTATTTTTTTAAAAAAATCTTTGCCGAGTGCCGGTCCGGTCAGCACTTGGTAAAGATTTTCTTTTTTATTTTTTTAAAAACTTTGCTGAGTGCTGACCTGGCCGGCACTCGGCAAATAATTTTCTAAAAAAAATTCTTTTTAAAAAATTTTTTTAGAAAAATTTTTACCGAGTGCCTACACTCGGTAAAGCTGGAAATTTTTTTATTTTTTTCTTGTTTTTTATATATATCACAGTAGGCAAATCCATACATATATATAACACAAATCCACATATATATACATCCACATATATAACACAGATCCAACAAGTCCAACATCCATAACAAGTCCAACATCCATCAATAGTCATAAATGTGACATATCTAACATAACAATCACAGTCCATCACTGCTCGTGCTGCGACCCGGTGCCCCATGCCCCGCAGAGTGTGAAGATCTCCCACCTGGCCACGAAGACCACCGGGAGCGCCCATGCTGCGACGTCGACTGGTACGTCCACCCGGACGGCGGAAGCAGAGGGCTGCATGCCCACCCAGAGTGCCGTGCTACGGAGGCGGAGGAGGAACGAGAGATTAACTTCATCCGTGCACCCGTTAAAAATTAGGCAATAAACTATTTTTTCTCAAAAGATTTGTGCGTCTTTGTATTAAAATAGAGAAAAAATTTGTTCAAAAAAAAGACAGAGAAAAAAGTAAAATATGATACAACACACTTTTGTCCTCAGTCATGCTAATGAAATGCAGCATCATAATTCATAACATCTATATATAGCCGTTTTATTGTGTGCAAGTAATATTTTTTTTGCCTTTTCCTCGTGTTTTATGTACCAATTAAGGCATAATTAGCCACTTAATATCATCCGAAGAAAGAAAGATGGTAAGAAAGAAGAGATGAGAAATGAAGCTGAAATGCACGTAGCAGCAACTGGTTGTGTAGTGAATGGCACTTTAAATTGGGTGCAGCCTTTCAGTTAATGGACTTTAGTGTTACTTAATGAAGGCATATACGGGCCAGCTGGATCGAGTTGCTCGCTCGGGGTCCTTAAAAAAATTGGCACGATAAATCAAACACCACACCCCAGTATGGGCGCACCTAAATGTGCAAACGAACAAGCATATATACCGGGCGTACACTACCGGTGAAGGGCGACAGCACCAAACGGGCCAGGCCCGCTGGGCCGGCTCAGGCACGACACGAGAAAGCACGGCCCAAGCATGGCCCAGCCCGGCAGCCTGCGTGCCCTTGCCTGGCACAGCCCGCACCCGTGCCCGTGCCTAGGCCACCATTTCGGCCCATGGGCCAGCACGGGCACGGCACGGCTAAACGGCCTGGCCGGCCTCAGGCACGGGAAGTCGCCAGGAGCCGTCGGATCCCCGCCCCCGATTGATCTGAGCCCTTCGCCATTTAGGATTGGAGAGGCTGCTATATAAGCCGCCGCACCGGCCTGCCTCACTCCCAGTCTCCCACCCCGACTCTACTTCATTTCCACCCCTACGGCCGCCGCTGAGACTCGAATCGCCTCCCCGTCGTCTCTATCAGGCGTCAGCCGTGGTGAAGGGCGACCAGCAGGGGCGAGGGCGACGACGGCTCGCCGTCGTCCCCACGCCTCCGTCTCGGCCTCCGGTACCGGCAGCAGCAGCTACTTCGCCGGAGCTCCGACGAAGCAGGTCAGCAAGCTCCCCACTCCTCTTCTGTCTTCTCGTCCTTTGCTGAAGTGCTGATTCGCTGCTGATTCGCTCACCTCTGTTTGTGCAGATCTGCTGATCCGCTGCTGCTCCTTCTCCGTCGCAGCCGACTTCGAGGTAAGAAATCCTAACCCTAACCCTAGCTCCAACCTCACATCATCTTCTTCTTTGCTTCTGATCCGACATGTTCTTCTAATCTTCTTCTTCTTTTGGGTTTTGGCAGCCGGTTGAGGCTAGGCTCCGTCAGGATGCTGCCGATCACCAAGGTAAATCAGACCCCTAACTTCCTCTTCTTCCGTTGCTAACTCTATTGTTCTTTTGCAGCTGGCCAACAGGGAGCTTGAAGCTGGGAGCTTTGAAGCATAAAATATTAGTCTTCATCCTTTAGTCTTTACATTTAGCTTCAACTTGATCTGTAATATGAAAATTTGGACTGTGAATGTGTGATGTAAGAACATTGAACTTTATAGAGCTTGGTTGTACTCCTTTCCTACCTAGGCTTTCTCACAAGGGTGAGTTTTACCTAGGTAGGTTTTTAATGAGGCAGCCATTGCACTAAGCTCCCAATATAATCATTTTGTTAACTGCCGTGTCTTTCTTTGATTCTGTTAAGTTCACTGCTTGAATGTTGAGTATGTGATTCTGTGAAGTTTTCTGTGATTCTGTGAAGTGTAGTGCCTGGGCCGGCACAGGCACTGTAGTGCCACCGTGCCTGGTGGCATGGCACGGCACGACCAAGCCATGATAGGGCCGTGCCTGGGCCAAGAGTTCGGCACGGCGGCACTATCAGGCACGGCACGGCGTGCCGCCGTGCCGACCGTGCCCGTGCCGCTCCGTGTCGTGCCTCGCCGTGCCTGTGTCCGGGCCGGGCCGGGCGGCCCGTTTGGAAAACTTTACAGGACAGGACGCCTGCCGGTGCCGGGCGCTGGCCCTCGCTGCGGTATCGGTGAATCGGTCGTACGTGCCCTTTGTTGGTTGCCCAACACGGGACCGCGCGGCGCGCCGCGCCATGCGCCACGCTTGGACTTGGATCCCTGCAATGCAACGTAGGAGTACTAGCTAGCAATCCCGTACGGCGGGGCTCATCGCTGCCTGGCGCCCAGCATGCTGGCCCGGCCGGCGTCCCTCTCCCGTGATCGCAGCCGCGCGCGCACCCAGCGCAGACCACGCCCCTGGTCCTGAGCCCCTGGCAAGCAAGGTCTGTCGGTCAGGTCGCCCGGAGATTACCACCACGGGATAACCGGGCGCTCCCTCAGCTGGCAACTCAACTCCGGCGCTCTCGCCCACCTGCCGAGAATATGCCACAAATAAATCTGTCTGCTCGGCTCGTGCTGGCAGTACTCGCATGCAACCGCATAAATGGCATTGACTTGCATTTGCTGTCACACACAAGCTAGCAGTGATGCAGGCAGTACGTAAATGGACTGGCCTTGAGTCATCTGCATCTGCTCCGTTTGCATTTGCATTGCAATGCAATGCGATGCAAGCAGCGCCATGTGCCGCTCTTTATGCCCCCCGCCAGGACCTTAATTTCCAAGGAAACAGACGATCGACTTGATGGATGGTTGATGCCGCGGCCGGCATGCAGCCGGGTGCTCGAGAGGAGATGATAGATTGATTCATTTCCCGCTCTGCTCGGCTCTTGAGCCATCGATAGGTCAGGGAGACGACCCTCGGCCACGCGCGCTGCCGTCGGCACTTGAAGCCGCCGATCGAGCGCCGCCCAAGGAAAGGAGGGAACTGCATGCGGCCGAATGAAGTGGCGGCGGTATGGTTCAGATTCAGGCAGGAGACTACGCAGGCACGATCAGGTTCAGATTCAGAGACGGAGACGGAGGCAGGGATTTTCTTCTCGTGCGTAGTGGTAGCCGTGCCCGATCTGGGCTGCAAAACAAAGGCCGAGCTCGTGGGCTAGCAGTGTGTTCCAGGCCGCGAGGCACGAGACGTTTAGAGCCTACAACAGAGACCCCCTCGCTAACTCTATGGGCTGTAAGACCGTGGCCCAACAAATCTAGTTTACGTTTGCCACGTTTTCTTTACCTCCCTTGACTTTTAAACCGTTTATTAGTTTTGCACTTTGGATGGTTTTTTTTTTCATTATGGTTCAGCTGACGTGCCACGACATCACATCACAGAGAATAAATTAGACTAAGCTGAAGGGAGGTAAATCAGACTAAAAATATTTTTAAAAACATATAAAAATCACAAATAAAAAAGTTTATCTAGATAGTTTTACATGAAAAATAATGCATTGTGAAGTCCTAACCTGATTTAATCTTTAAAAAAACCATATAAATTTGTTTTACCCCCAAAAATTATGAAATTAATTTTATTTTTTCCCCTAAAATCATGCTCTACATTATGCAACCTATCTTGAAAGTGTTTGAATCCTGATGGTCTCATTTTGGTAGTAGCAAAGTTAGGAGTGTAGATCAATTGCGAGGCCAAGGAGGACACATGACTGAGGCAGAACCAAAGGACGATCGACATGGGGGTGGAGAAGGGAAGGTGGGGATTTTGAAGTATGGGAAAGGGAAGTCAACGATGAGCACCTATGTCATTTCCTAGTTACACAATATGTGCAAGCTAAGCCAACTTTCATTGCTAAAATGGAGTGTACCAAAGAAAGTAGCTATTAGTGTTATTTTTTATGTGGCACTCCTTGGGATGATTCTACCCATATCTCTCACAAATAAAAAGAAAGAGATTAGGACAACCTAATCATGTGAAAAAAGCTTTCAGATCGTCGGTCTGCCTAATGTTGTGATTAGCGACGTCCTTGTCCTTCCGCGTTGGACTCCGGAAGGAAACCCGTCATTCCGTGCCACACTCCATAAGGAAACATCCATGTTGATTTCAAAACAAAAGAAAACCTTGACGTGCGTTCCAGCCCGTAATCGCTCCCACGCCCCCGATCGGCCCATCCCTTAGCTCTTGCCCTCTCGTCAGTCGTCACCACCGAAAGGCGACGCTAGCACGCACCGACATCGCCTAGAGCTGGAGCTCACTCCAATCTCAATCGGCACCACCCTCTCACTGAACCAACAAGCTCGATCTCGGCCAGGCCGTAGCCGGACATGAGGCCTTTGTCACCGGTGGCGGCAGGCAGAACCACGATGTACGACGACCTCGATTGCGTAGGCTTCGCTCAACCGACTCGTTCCCGGCACCGGCCAGGTACGTCCTGTGATCACCTTGGTAATTTGATGGCCGGAGCCTGTGTTTCTTGGGTTCCTGGGCGCATGTAGCGGGGCGGGTCCGACTCTGGTCGTCGCCGGCCACGACTGAACCGGCCATATCCAGGCCACAGCCTGCCCTAACCGACACCACCGCCGGCCAGCAGCCAGCCCTACCCAGCTACATCGAGCCAAAGGCCGGCCAAAACCCTAAACCCATGGCCGGTCAGACCTTTTCTATTTGTTACATCAATCGATCACCAGTATATTCTTCCATGAAAGAGCCGGTCAGACACTTCTCCAATTTTTATATCACTAGATCTCCAGTATGCATCCATGATAGCCACATTCAGAATGATTCGGGCACGAAAACAAATGATTCCATGAGTTTTTGCTACCTGTAGTTTGCTTTCAACATTTTTTAGTTTTTGTAGGCATAATTGCACATCTCTTCATGCCCTCCACGGCTTTGATGCTTAGACCTGTTAGAGGAAAACTCTGGTTCCTATATAGTGCATTAAAAAAAACAGTGATATCAGAATGGAATGATCTTGTTTTGATAAGAAGACAATTGTTTTGCAAATGATAATAATACGACCAGATGACTGTTTGTGACTTTATTGGTTGCATAGAAAGTTTATAGATAAAGAAAAAAAATTAATTGCATCCTCAAATTGAGTGCAGTTTACTGAACCTGAAGCCGAACACAAACCACAGCTTCAGGTATGGTTAACTCTGCATAAAAGAGTAGGTATCTGACATATATTTCTTATTACATAAAAGAGTAAGTATCTGACAATGCAATAGTTAATACTAGATTGCAAGTAGCACATAGAGGAAAGACAACTGAAAAGCAATGTTCATTCACTCTATTTTCATACACTGTAGCACAACCACTTCGGACAGGCACTTCTTGTGCACTTGAAATCATATTTTTTTATCGAAAATGAACTGTTACTATTTGTGCCACTGCATTAGTTAGCCCATGTTTCATCCCCAGAAAGTACATAATTAGCTTGTAGAGAACAATTTATGGCAGCAATGTTGAATGCGGACTGGTTATAATTAGCGACAATAATATGAAATATAGATACTCAACAGACTGAATTTTGAAATTTTGAAAAAAGAACTAACTTGCTCAATTAATTTACCCAGCCCTGGATGGAAGTACAATGCTAAGTCTGAATAATAGTAGCACACTTTTTTTATCGTGATCTTGAGGACATAGGTTCTGCATAAAATAGACCTACTAATTAACAGTAGCACATCTGTTCATCAATAAATTTGGTAATGGTGTCGTGATTGGATTAGATGTGGGAAAATAGGAATTTTGAAGCACAAACTTGTAGATGGAGATCAAAAGTGGACATAATAAATGAGCACAAACCGTCCAGGCAATTTCTCAAGCAGTTGTCGAGTGTTGTGAGGGTCCTGGACATCGCTGGTGGTCACCTCATTCCTGACGTTCGATGAACAGATCTCCATTCGGAGTTCCTGCTCTTTTGTCGGATTAAGTTTAGTCTCTTACAACTTTCAGTTAACTGCATATTCATAGTCTAAGCAAAAATGAGTTCCTTAGTCATATATTACAGATATAAAAGGTCTTAGTCATATATTACAGATATAAAAGGTAAAAGTGGGGAGCAGTTTCCATAGGAGTACAGAGACAAAGTCATATATTACAGATATAAAAGGTAAAAGTGGGGAGCAGTTTCCATAGGAGTACAGAGACAAAACATTGTTCAAAGCCTGTGAAATTGGGAAACTCAGCATATATATGTCAAACTATCTGTTTGACAACTTCCCAGTGACTTGCCTGCCTTCCCTTTACATCTTGCACGAGCATAATTTCTCATTCAATATCTATCTATTTTTTGCGTTCAAAAAAGTATCATAGCATGCAAGCACTTATGGCCGCCTATGGCTTGCTGGCAACTGCTTCTGATAACGGTTTGTTTGGTTTGCATGGCAATTGTTTATGGTGAAACGGTGCGACTGTTTTTCAAGGACAAGTTTCAGTGATAGGCTGAGCTCTTTTAATCATGATACCTTTTCACTGAATATTCTTATTAACTGAATATGTGTGTGACCTTCCAACTGAATGTATAAGCATACCTTTTGCTTGAAATTATGTTCGTAGTACAAATGGTTTCACTTTCACGTTTCAAACATTCTGAGGAGGCTGAATGCTTAGTGGTTCAAAAGAGCACACCTCAACACATACAAACCCAAAAAAATCCTTACAAGTCCATCCCAATCAAGATATGGATGAGTCTTGGGCATTTTAGGTCATGAAAGATGTGGCAATGAACAAAGAAGAGATGATTTAGTTACTATGTGATTAGTCATGGCAATTCAGGGTGAAGCGGTGTTTAAGTAAGCTACATGCTTATTTTAGTTACTTTGTTAACTATAGTGTGCTATATTATATGATGATAACCATCATCTCTGACCCATGCTTCTCAGGAGGCGTTGGGTTAAAGGTTTTTATCCTCCGATGATTGCGCTAAATGTCAATGACCTACAACAATTGTTATTGATCGAGGCATCTCTTCTGATTGTTTCAACTTAGGTGTCTGCTTTCAGACAGCTTGAGAGTACTGGTGGATGAAATGATACAATAATATTGTGAAGCATCACATGGACCTATGTTTCTCTGTAAGCACAAATTTATAATTAGTTATAATCATGCTATATTACATTATATTATTTGTTTTTAAATTATAATTTAATTTTATAATCTATATTAAAATAAGCAAAGTTATACTAATCCTAACACTCGATGTCCTTTTGTGTTCTAGAAAATGCATGTGTGCCTTAACACAAGCACCAGAATACCGTAAAAAATATAGTAAGCAAGAAATGACTGTTGCGATTGGTGTATGTGAGAAGATGGAATACAACTTACCACAGTGCAGATATGTAGGTCGTCTGCTCCTGCTATATTACTTGTTTCCCATGTATTATTCTAATTGCTACCATATTTGTAGTTTCTTTTGCCATGGTTGTCCCTTGGAAAATATATGCTTTATGTTTTTTACAGTAAACTCTTCGATTTAACATGCGGTAATGGGCGCAGTGAACGCACATATTCCCGAATGGAATGAGAATATCTATAGATGGAGATTCATCCGTGAAAAAAGTCATGATCACTTATAATAATAATACCTATGATTTTATTATTTTATTATATTACTGATGGTGAATCTTACCACAGCTGCTCAAGTGGACTATTCTATAGTATATGTCTATGTGGAATGGACCTAAAGCCGTAAATATTTATACGGTGAGTATAACATACGTCGTTTTACGGTTTTGTGAAATTTTCAAGAAAATATTGCCCATGTGATAGGCACTAATATTTACATATATATATATATATTCATGTGTATAGGATGACACTGAGATGCGTCAGAACTTATTTGTGGATTTGTTGGCACATGAAAAATGGATATCAGAGACATCTTCTAGAAGATATAAAACACTATCTTAGACGAATCATGAAAAAATCTATATAAGAGTTTATGAGTCTACGACACAATGATCTACATGATCGTGTTAATTTCATGAACTTTGCTTATTTAGATTAAATGTCACTTTAATGTGTTATTTAATTTTGCAATATTTTTTTCTTCTCATGCGATCTATGTGTTTTTATATAAAAGTTTACCAACCCGTAGCAACGCACGGGCACGATACTAGTAATATTCAATTATGTATAGTAGTCCACTATCCCAACAAGTTTAGAAATGATTATGATATGATAATGCAACATTTCATACTATCCTAACATATCATTCAATGGCATAAGAGACGGGATTGTAGCGCCTATAGATGATGCCAACTTTAGGAGTGTAGCCATGGTTTGCCAAGTGTGTCAAATCTATAACAAGTGTGTTATATCTCAATAAGATGTAAGGTCCTCAATCATGAATGAATAATCCCTTTAAGCTACAATTATTAGCTCCCGCTATGTTGTATGTTTACTTGCATAAGATTGCATAATAGAAGTGCAAAGCATATCTAGATGACAAACTTGATGTACACAAGTTTTTTGTTCTTAATTTGAGTTGCCCTTATCATTTGTAAAATGTTCCGCACTAGATGTGCCAAAAGGAGTAATCACATCCAATTACATTTGTTCCTTGTTACTCCTATATTAGAAAGCTGATCTGATCTTGATTGTAGTCTTTGTGGGAGAGAGTGTGGCAAATAAATAGTTGATATCCAATTTTAACCTGATAAGTGTCTTTGCTCGGCATATATGTATAGTTTACTATGACAAGTTTAGCCATGCAATATACATATGTGGTGCAGAGACGTGCATATAGATGCAGTATATGAAGAGTAGTTTATGGAACCTAAAATTGATGCTGTCACAATAGAGCCAATTTTAGTAGTAGAAGAACCAATGACAACATTAGTTTAGACTTGGTGTTTGTTGGCATTCACACATCCAAAATATGAGCATAAAGGTCTAAAGTGTACCGAGATAAGAAGTTGAGAATAAGCTTCTAACTGATCCAATGTTACAAGCTACACTTGTCCATCGAAATAGACATGCCAATTTCACTTTGTCAGTTGCTACATTGTTAGTAAGACTATGCTACTTTGAACACTCTCAAGTGCACCAAATTCGGTGGCTCATATATGTTGGCAATCTAATGAGAGTGCTAGCTTGGCAAGTCATGAGCCCTAGAAAAAGGCATGCACAACATACTTCTATAAGTTTATCCATGACTATGAGCTTACTATGACATGCCACATTGCCAACCACGTAGGTTACACGACAAATTTAACAAGAAGATGTGGATTTGTCCAAAGGGTCTAAACTGCGTTGACCAAATGGATACGACTTATGTGAGGTGGCTTGTGTTGTTTCTCTGGTCAAATAAACAATGCAAAGCAACTTTCGGTGCTAGAAGATAGAGTGCGCCAAGGAAAAAGGTTGGTCTAAGTGTTACTTTTGATGTGGCATCCCTTGTCGAATTCTAACCACGTCATATTTACGTGGACATAGAAGGCTACTAATCCTGCAAATTTAGACATGATAGTGATACAATGATGCACCATGTTGTCGTCAGACTATTCCTAACAAACATTGCCATATCATATGACCTTGGATTGTAGCACATACCAGTGATGCCAGCTCAAGGAGCGTTTGTGTGAGGTTTGCATGTTAGTCAAATAAGTAACAAGTGTATCAAATCTCAGTAAAATGTAAGGTCCTTCGTGTAATAGAATGGTAGCACAAAGCACCCAACCTTGACAAAACTTTCTATAAACAAGCTCACAAATTCTAAATTTGAACTACACTTGTTGGTCAAAAGATTTGTTTTCACCACTAGTCATGTAAAAGGAGTAACCACATCAAGTTGTTTCACTTCCTCTTGTTAGTTTGTCACAAAGCTGATCCAACATCTTGGATGCTGGCTAGGACTTGCCAAATTTTTGTAGTTGGTCTTCGAAGTGTTAACCCGGCAGGCTATCGCTCATCAGATTCTAAACCATGTAGTATGTATATAGTCATATGTTTAGCCATGGTTATGCACGCCATTATCCAGCTATTCCTAATCTGTGATTGTCATATGGCCTGTATATGTCTGGTATACACACGTAGGGCTAAATAACTAACTAAAGTACATGATGACTAAGTTTTTTCTGAATGATGAATAACTAGTTCATGGAAGCTAACATTGATGTCATCTCATAGAGCCTATATATTGAACAACAATAGAACCGGTTTCAATCCATCAAACCGCTGAGCAAGGGTGATCATGCCTCATAGAAATTCATGCCACCATCACCATGAGTAGTTGGGACTAACGTTGCAGGCACGCTAGCTGGCCCTGCTCAAGTTCTTCCATCCTCTGTTTATTAGATCATGTAACGTACTGTCAAAATCGGGATAATAACCAAGCGTTGGACTATGAAAATCCAGGCACACCGGCAAAGTTTATTCCATTATCATACTAGTACCGCTGAGTACATGTTCCGGCGATGCCAAATTCCAGCCAAGGCAGCTTAATTTTGCCTACATTTCTACATACAACCACAGGGACGGCTCATGCTTTTTCCGTCTCGCAAAGGCAAAAGCTAACAGGATAAATGCAGGCAGCACTGCACTGGCTAGCTTGATCTCGCCGGCCGCTTGACCACGAGCCATCACGGGGCGGTGATATCGTGGATGCTCTTGCGCTTGCTGTCGCCGCGGCTGGCGGCGTTGGCCTGGCGGATGAAGTACTTCTGCGCGTGGCTGGCGACCTGCGTCGGCGTCCGCGTCTTCACCGACCACCGCGAGATGTTCCGCCAGTCGCCGCGCCCGTACTTCTCCAGCCCCTCAAGAAACAGCCTGCGTATGAGAACACGACGAAATTAGCTTAGCAGGGCCCGCGTGTCAGTAAATACCAGTGACGAGAGAAAGGTCTGGTGGGCCCAAGTGGATCTGGCGTGGAAAGAAAGATGCTTGGAAGTATCTGGGACCTCGGAGAACGCACGTCGAATGACAGGGTGCGGAAAAGGACAAAAACATGATTGCGGCGCGAGCGCGACAGAGTACCTGTGCTCCTCCTCGGTCCACGGCACCCCGCGGCGGCGCTCCTCACCGCTGCCGCCCCCGCGGCCGCGTCCGGAGCGGCCCCCTCCTGCGGCCGCGTCGTCGTCGTCCCAGGAGTCAGGGGCGTCGACCATGCCGCGCTCGATGAGGTCGACGTCGGTGATCAGCGCCTGGTAGTGGTCCCAGGCCTCCTGCGGCGTGCGGCCCTGCAGCCGCGACGCCACCAGCACCCATCGGTTCGGCACGTGCTCCGGGAACATCACCAGCGCGCCCTCGAACACCTTGTCCTCCGCCTTGGTCCACGGCCTGCTGCCCGCCGGCGCCGCCCACGACGACGACTGTCCTCCGCTCATCGCACCGTAGTAAAAGGCCATTGCTTGCTGCGGCGTTCCTTGACGGCTGTTGGCTGGAGCCGGAGCTGGGGATCGGATCGGATCAGATCGCTCGAGTGAGCGAGCTCGGAGACAAGTCGGCTGCTTGCGCTCGCGCTTTTGATCGAGAACTCTGGTTGCTGGATCTTGGCACAGAGCTGGAGGCCGATGGCCGCCTTTTATAGGATTTGGAGCGGGGCCGGCCGAGTGGAAGGCGATGCCACTCTGTGAGCGCGCACACGTTTTGGGATAAGGGTCCGCGTGGCCGGTGGTACCCCTGCCACCCTTGCTAGAGTAGTGGTTAGGGAAAAAAAAAAGAAGTGCACTCATTAACCCGTGGATTAGAATAGAGGTGCAGGGGAAAGGAATCATTCATGCCTGGCTAGCAGATTAGTGATAGCTTAAGGAGGCAAATGAGTTGCTGTCTCGCTGATGCCTTGACGGAATGGCAGTGTGTGTAAAGCTAAAGCAGGCAAGCTAGCTAGGAGGGAAGAATCTAGCTGGAGTTTGTGTCACTGGTTGTTGGGTTGTTGGTTTTCCTCTTTGGGTAGTATAGTACACGCACTGTGGTACTCCATACTGGCATATGGTTTGACTTGTGGACGCGCCACTCGTCATGTTGCTTTTGCTTTGAGCGCTACCTGCGCTCGCCATGCATGCTGCAAACGCGGCCCGCAAGTGCAGCGGACGATTATTCCTCCGCAACACATTTGATGTCCTGTGACGGTAAAATCAAATGATGTCGCGTGGCAAGCGCTGGTGGCGCCAAACCTTCAGCGGCTAGTCAAACACGCGCCTCAGATGTGGCGCGGAACCCGTGGCGTTGTGTGGCAACTTCTGGTTTCAAACCAAATGTGCCCAAAGTTGCTTTCTAAATATATCTTCTGATATGTATTTAGATACATACTATGTCTAGAAATATAGTAAAAATAATGTATCAATAAAAGCCAAAATATCCTATAATTTGGATCAAAGTGACTATTCTTTTAAAGAGAGTGCTACTTTTTACAATTGCGCAGAGGTAACGTCATGACATGCTCTTCTTAGCTGTCATCCGATGTCACTCCTGCAGCCAATATTCTGCGGTTCTGCCCGCACAACCCAACCACGCTTTGTCTTCTGCCCCCCCTCTCTCTCTCCAGTGACAACCTCCTCGAAGCCCGAAGTTCGAGCATTACCGGATCTGCCCAGCTGCGCCCCACCACCTTCGAGCGCACACTCCCTCGCGTGTGGCCATGGCAGATGCAGCGGTGGTGTGCCAGATCTGGGCACGGCGGACCTGCCGGATCCGATGGCAGCAGTGGTGGATCCACCAGATTCGGCGGCGATGTACATTGGTGTTGGTAGCGGGGTCAAAAACCAGTTGAGTGTAACAAAGTCATGGCCTTCAAGTTATTGCTATCTCTTGTCATAATCCTAGCATGTGAGGTGAGGTGTAGAGTCCATATAACAAGCGATATCAAATAAGTTTGGTGTTGTTTTCGAAAAAGTACCGCCTATAGCAGGGCACCGATTTCACAACATTTACATATGTGTGTGATACGTTTACTTCTCGCATAGTGAGACTATAGAGTTTTTTTTAATTTTGGGTAGCTTCTCATTGCACTCGGGTTGACAAATCGTCAACAACAATTACATTGACACTATCCGGGACATCACACGAGATGTGCTATGCCTCTTCAGTGCTACCCACACCAAGAGCAGCTAGAACATGCACTGCCTTGTTACAATTTCTCGAAACATGAACACAACCAAAGCTAATGAAGTTTGCAAACGTAAAATACTTAAGCTCCTCCATCAGACTACCAGTCGAAGATAGGTCATGGTCTTTTGATGCCCACACTTGCTTAACTTTTAGAGCGTCCGTTTCCAGGATCAGATGGCCTATTCCTAGGCTACTAGCTGCATGGACCCCCTGTAAACAGGCGATCGTCTCGGCTTGGAAAGCACTCAGCAGGTGATCAACTCACCCCAACCATTCAGTACAACGTCGCCATCACTGTCCCTGATTAGGAAGCCCCAACCTCCACTGCATTCTCCTAGAATAAAAGAAACATCACAGTTGAGTTTCAGAGATCCCTCTGGTGGACGTGACCAGCCATCCAGTTTCGGGGTTTGGACCCTATGTCGTGGAGGACGTGTAGCAACAAGTTCTTCAGTATATATATATTCTGATAGCTCTTGCGACGAGATCAGCAGGCCGTCTTCTCCCCTCCTCCCATATAATGTTCCTCTCTGACCATAAAGACCATAGAGTCATAAACATAAGGGTTTGTTTCTCCTCCTCCTGTAGAATTTGGTTAATCACTTCTCGAGGGTTGGACAGCACTTGCAGCCTGTCACAATCATCTTTCAGTTTTAGGTCCCTCCAAACGTGTTTAGCAAGCTTGCATTTAAAGAAGAGGTGCCCTCCATCCTCATCAACCCGACTGCAAATCGGACAGCTAGGATTGAGCTTCATTCCTCTCCTCAACAAGTTCCTTCTCAAGGGATGGTTATTATGGGCCATTCTCCAAACAAAATGTTTCACCTTGTTAGGACACTTGGATTTCCAAATTTTTGCCCACATTGGATCAGCCTCCCTGCTGCTGGTCC
This sequence comes from Bothriochloa decipiens, assembly GCA_023333625.1. NCBI lineage: Eukaryota > Viridiplantae > Streptophyta > Magnoliopsida > Poales > Poaceae > Bothriochloa > Bothriochloa decipiens. Next base: position 34,715,491 of record CM041639.1, on the reverse strand, counting down.
CTGTGCACTACCCCCTTCCCTCTTGCGCAGTAGGTAGTCATGACAGACTTCATACGCACTTTTAACACTGAAAATGCCACGCTCATCAAAATGCCACGCCAACACGTTATCTCTCCCTTCATTCACCGGTAGCGCAAGTATCAGATTGGCATCGTCTTCCCAAAATACATCACGGACTAACCCCACATCCCACTGGCCAGTACCCGGGTCAATCAGGTCGTTGACGTTTGTGAGGATGCTACCTCCCCTCGGTGTAATTGGGCGTCTTGAGAAATCTCTTGGAATCTAAGGGTCAGACCAAATCTTTATGTTGTGGCCATCCCCAATTCTCCAGATCATTCCCAACTTCATTACCTCCAAACCTTTTAAAGTGCTCCTCCATGTATAGGACATGCCCCCTTTTGGTGTAGCATCTAGTACTGTAGTGTTCTGATAGTACTTGGCCTTAAGAATTCTAGCACAAATAGAATTAGGCCTGCTCCATAACCTCCAACATTGTTTAGCTAACATGGCCAAGTTGAAGGCATGTATATCCTAGAAGCCCAAACCTCCTTCTTTTTTAGCTTTTTGCATCACCTCCCTGCTAAGCCAATGGATCTTGTGTTTCCCTTCTTGATGGTTCCACCAAAACCGGCACACCATTTTACTGATATATCACACAAGGATTTAGTTAGATCGAAGCAGCCCATAGCAAATGTTGGGATTGCTTGTGCAACTACCTTAATAAGTACTTCTTTCCCTGCCCATGACAGGAACTTCTCTTTCCATCCCTGAATGCGCCGCCAAACTGTATCTTTCAGATAAGCAAAAGTACCCCCAATTGATCTCCCAACGTGAACAGGCAGACCTAAGTATCTTTCATTCATCGTATCTCTTGTAATTTGAAGCTTTTCACACACAACTTTTTTCTGGGCAACCTGAGTGTTCTTGCTGAACAAAACAGCCGACTTTTCTTTGTTAAGCATCTGACCCGAGCACCTTTCATACAAGTCTAGAATATCATGTAAATGTTGAGCATGTCCTCCATTCGCGCGAATCAAGATTAGTGAGTCATCGACGAACAATAGGTGTGATACACTTGGTGCTGAGCGGCAGACTTTCACCCCAACAATTCTACCATCTCATTCAACTTCCTGAAGCAGAGCCGAGAAGCCTTCTGCACAAATAAGGAAAAGGTAAGGCGACAACAGATCTCCCTGCCTCAATCCTCGTTCTGGTTTGAAAGCATTGGTGAGAGCCCCATTTACTTTGATTCTATAATAGACCGTCGACACACACTCCATGATCAGTCTGATCCATTGCTCTGCAAACCCCAATCTCCTCATCATTTGTTCCAAAAAATTCCATTCAACTCGATCGTATGCTTTACTCATATCGAGTTTCAGCGTAGCATAACCCAAATTGCCTTCTCTAATTTCATAGGCAACAAGAATATTATCTGAAATTAAACGCCCCGGGATGAAAGCACTCTGGGAGGGGCTTATTACCTCATCTAGGATTGTTCTCAATCTACCTGCTAGCACCTTGGACACCACTTTATATGTCACATTGCAGAGACTTATGTGGCGTAGGTCAGTGACCCTTTCCAGATGGTCTGTCTTCGGGATCGGTGAGATCATCGTGTCATTCCACCCCTCTGGTAGCTTGTTTTCCCTCGGGACCTGCAACACCTCTGTGGTCATCTTGTTACCCACAATGTCCCACAGGTTCTTATAAAAGACTGAAGGCATCCCGTCTGGTCTCAGGGCTTTGAGGTCTCCGATGGCCTCAAGTGCACACTTTACCTCCTCCTCTGTGAAATCTTTGAGGAGGTAGGAGTTCATATCAGCCGTGATGCGGGGTTGCACAACATCGAGGAGTTGCTGCGTATACCCCTCCTCCAACCGGCTAGACCTGAAAAGTTGATAAAAATGGTTTGCAATAAAATTCTTCTTCTCCTCTTCCTCCTCCACCCAACCCCCATTCTCCTTTTGTAGACGTCCTATTCTATTTCTCCTTCTCTCCGAACACACCTTGTGAAAATAATTCCGATCATCAAACTGCAACCAATTCACATGTGCCCGTTGTTTCCAATACACATCAATTTGTTCCTCCAGCCTATCTACCTTGAAACTCCAAATAGCTTTCTTCCCCACTGCTTCATCACTAAGAGGGGCTCGACACCACTTCTCCAATTTTTTTAGCACTCTTCAGCCTCTTCTCTAAATCTCCTAGGACATTTTTATTCCACTCCTGTAAGCTAGCCGCTACCCCACACACCTTGGCTTGCAGGCTTCCTGTACTTCCCACCGAATCCCATCCTTCTTCCACAACTCTTCTAAAACACCCCTCTTTCAGCCAATTTTCTTCAAATTTGAACCCTTCGTGGTCCCTCGGTCTGCTCACCGCATGCTCTTCGTCCATGTAAATCACCACTGGCCTATGATCACTGTGAAAAGGATCCCCATTTTTAACATGGACCAGCGGGAAAGTCCCCAACCACTCAAAATTTGCTAATGCCCTATCTAGGTGCTCCCTTATGTGTGTATCTCGCGTTGTCCGTTTGTTTCTCCAAGTAAACACGTCTCCTTCAAATCCAAGGTCATGGAGCTCACATACCTCCAGAGCTTGTTTGAAGTGGTCCAAGTAAATTTACGGCCGCTCCACTCCTCCTTCCTTCTCATGTTGGAACATGATCTCATTAAAATCACCCGTGCACAACCATGCTTGATTATTTCGTTGTTGCGCAGCTAAATCTTCCATCACCTACCATGTCTTATTCTTTAAAGCCCGGTCTGATTCACCGTATATACCAGTGAACCGCCAATTATTTCCACCTGCCACCGTGACCTCCATATCTATATGGTTCCTTTGATTTACTTCTCAGAACCATATCGATCCCCCTTCGCCACAACACAGCAAGACCCCCACTCCTCCCCACGCACTCCACCACCTCCATGTTTTCTAAACCCAACTTCATTCGTAGCACTTTCATCTTCTTCTCATCGGACTTCGTTTTCGACAAGAACATCACATCTGGTCCCACAAACTTCTGACAATTCACGAGTTTGTGAATGAAAAATCCTAGGAATCACGAGTTTGTGAATGAAAAATCCTAGCATTTTGCTAATTAATTACATCCGAGCAATGTTCGGGCATACATTATCCACGTACTATTATATAGGTGCTATACATTTACTTGTAAGAGCCCAACACTTTATAAATATCCTAAAAGAAAAAAGAGGCTTAAACATTTGTACCTCTATTTTAAAGCTCGCTTGTGATTTTACCCTTGTTTTTTTTAACTTTGTAATTTTACCCCTTCAATTTTTTTAAAAAAATTAAACGAAGGAAGATCGTACCCCTCGTCTGTTAAGTCCCTCTAAGAGTGTTAACTTTTGGATAAAAGAACAACTTTCCCATGTATTGCCCCTATTTTGTTATGTTACTTGTGTTTTTACTCCTATTTTTAGATCAACAAGTTGGCAGTCTTCATACATAATTTTTTTAAAAAAAATTGATAGTGTTTCATCTAAAAATGGTGATGGTGAATATTTATGATACACGTAGCGCACGTCATTTGATCATATTTATATTGAAAAAATGGCGAATTTATTTCTTCCAACGCAAATGCAATATCTTAACACATATTTCTAATTATTACGTATTGCTATTTTTAAATTTAACTGTATGTTCCATTTTTGGCAATAACGAAAAATGTACATGCGGGCCGCTCTTTTTTGGGAGAAATTCCTCCGCGCAAAATTTTGTTAGCTGGAAGGCCTTTCGTCCATTTTGGGCTGTTGACGGTGTTAAGCAGAGGGTAAAAAGACGATTTTGCGCTTAGATAAAAAAATAAAAAAAATACGATATGTTCACCTATACGTATGGTATATGTGATGCATCTCTCACAACTAGCTAGCTAGTACATACTGTCGTCATTAGCAGTAGCACATGCGAACATACACAAATATTACACGACCCTCGCCGAAGAAGTTGTTGAACAGCCCCCACAGCGCCGACACTGCGAACTCAAGCGGCCGAGGGCGAGCTCTGCGGCCCGGTGCTGGTGGCCTTGTACGCCGGCCGTGGCCACGCCAGTCGTGCGCCTGTAGCCTGCTGCCTGACGCGGCATCGGCCGCCGGAGTCAATGGCTTGGTCCCCGTTCGCACAACACGTGATGCCGAGGCCGAGCAGGAGCAGCCGGCCGGACGCCTCGCCCACGTCCTCCACACCGAGGCCGCTCGAATCCGGGCCAGGTTCACCGCTCCCGCTGCTTGCTGTTCGCCATGGGTGCTGCCCTGGCGCCGTCCCGCTGCTTGCTGTTCGCCATGGGTGCTCCGCCCTCGCGGCGTCCTGGCGCCTTGGGCTGCCCGCGACGCCCTGACCGCCCAGCACCAGGCGCGCGCGCCCCAACCATGGCCGCAACTCCGCCGGGCCACGGCCGCCAGGAGTAGCAGCCAGCGGGGGAGGGCCGGATCCGGGGTAAACTTGCCCGGGATAACGGAAAGCCTGCTGTTCGGATTCGTTTACACCATGAAAGCGCTATCCATCATTCCAGCGCCCAGCTGCTGATCATATTCTCCGTTTTTGTGCTCTCTATATGCTCTCTACTACCCTACCCTACCCTACCCTGATCTCCAAGCCAAGGTCGTCGTCGGCAGTGTGGCGGCGCGCCTGGGTGGCACGAAATGGTTTGACCACCACACGCTACGCTCCAAAAGTGGTCCACGTGACTTTTGGGCTCCACCTGGTGGGCCCGCACGAGGCCCTCCTTCCCAGCAGAGTGGGAGATCATCATCGATGGTTTTGGCACTGGCAGCTCGTCGTGCTTAATGTTATCCAGATTGATGAGCCAGTGTAGACGTGTAGTGCAGCATAGGAGTCACTTTGTCGCTTTCGTGGATTGGTGGACGTGAATTCGATCGTTCGCTGCCGTAAGATCAAGCCGGGGTCCAGGGGACAAGGCCGATAACGTAAACTTTTTTTTTCGCAAAAAAAAAAAAGTAGTAGTGTGCTTGCACAGTGCCGGCCTGGTTGTGGATAATGGTGGCGTATATCGCCATGCACTATCATGGTAAACGCGTGCTTACAGCAGCCTGCAGCACCCGAGATTCCAAAGACCAGCAGCCGGAACGAGATCAGGGAGAGAGACCGGGGGCGTCACCTGCATCGGCGATTCACAAACTACGAATGCGTTCAGAGAATGGAATGGGTCCCTCGACCGATATCCTTTAATAAATTATTTCTACTACGTAGTATATGTACTTTAGGAGTATATTAAGGTGTTCTTGATTGAAAAGCAGCAGCAGTACGTGGCTAAGATTAACAATTAAGCCTTATTACGTCAACAGGCACACATATATAACTGGATAGTCCGAGCTGGAAAGATCGTATATCGACTAAGAAACAACATTAGTTTAGCCCAGCGCGTTTGTGACCACTTATATGGTCCCTAACAGCAGCATAGTGTATAGATACTTAAGTTAGCGTATCTACCTTTTATCTGGAATATAATTAAATCCCAAAAATAAAAACATATCTGGAATTAATAAAGTTATTCTGGGTCCATGCATGTCTTGTAGATTGTTCAGTTCTAAAATTTAGGGTATGCAGTGGAATTATTCAGTTGTAAAAATCGTTTGGATACATTGTGTTTGAAGATTGGACCCGGGGAGTAGTAGTACGCATAGACGGCCTAGAAGGTGAAGTGGTGAACCATGCATTTCTGCAGGTGCTAGCTGCCATAGTTTTCCTATTCCGGGAAAGATACACCCTACCCACCGGCCGCGCCGCTCCCTCGAATTTCAGCACGTTTTGGGATACTGCCAGCTGCGCGCTTGCGGCTAGCTTTGGCATCGATGCTGCAGCCGACCACACACAAGTTCTCTCTAGGACGCTGACATGTCGGCCAAGAGAGCGAGGGTGTGCCAATGATTCGCATCGCACGCTCGCCAGTGGACGTGGAAAAGCGAGGCAAGCTAGGACGCCCGAAAAGACGCTTTGTCACGGTGTGCGGACCGAGCTGGAGCCGGCGCGGGCTTCCGGATGGAGCGATTCCTGATTCGGGTGGCGGCGCCGGCCGGCCTCCACGCCCGCGGGGCCGCAGCCAAACCAACAGTGCTCCGTGGATTGGATTCGCTCGCTCCTTGACGCTCCCGCCGGCGGGCGGCTGGCCCCGCTCCGCTCTTGAGATTCCCTGAATGGATGACGACGAGAACCCGCCGCGGCCGGCACTGCACTGCACGTTCCGCTTTGCTGACGGGTGAGAGACCACGATCTGCCCTGTCCGCCAAGAAAGCACAAGGTAGTGGATTCGTGATTTCTTGGATGAAAGCAAAGGAGTATATATATATTTTTTATGTGGGGGCGCATTTGGTGCTGTACATCTCAAAATTAGCCAGCAAATGTTCACGTCTATATGCGTGCAACTGGATTGAACTTTACGGCAGGATTGTTTAGGGATTGGAGGGGATGAGGGATAATTCGTGATTTTCCCCTAGTCTCTCCTATCCTTGTAACAAGGTCTTAGGTCCCCTTTGGAATGGATCTATATTTACTTGTGAAGTCTGGTTTTTGGCTTTAACTCTATGAAAATATCTCCATCATTGGAGAATAAACCTTTTAGCAAAAGAACTTGATATGTAGAGTTCCTTAAGCAAATGTTCACCATGTGAGCCAAGGTTGAGTACAACCACCACTTTTTAGCTCCACCCTCCACATGTTCTTTATACAGCACGACTAAGAGGCTCCTTAGGTGAAGTCATTTGATTTTACCTTGTTTCGCACAAATCGGCTTCAAACGGTATCAGGTGGAGACATCGTGCCCGAGACCTTAGATAACATAGACAATACCATCTGGTCGCCACTCAGAGCATCAAATCGGCTTCAAACGGTATCAGGTGGAGACATCGTGCCCGAGACCTTAGATAACATAGACAATACCATCTGGTCGCCACTCAGAGCACCAAATCGGCTTCAAACGGTATCAGGTGGAGACATTGTGCCCGAGACCTTAGATAACACAGGCAATGGTCGCCACTCAGAGCACCACCTAGCTATGACATCATTTATAGCTTCTTAGGCACAAATAGAAGGGCCAAGCTACTTAGTAATTAGGAGGTGCAAATGCACCCCCAAGCAGTGATTATAACTAAAATTTCAGCATACGTACAAACTTATGACATAACTCTATGTATCCATTTCTTCCAAAAAAAAACTCTATGTATCCACAAGACAAGTACACCTATTTTGTAATTCGCTTTAGTACCGTCAACAAAAAACAGCTAGTACATACTAGTAACGGGCATAGCTCACTTGTTTATTGTTCTTAGATAATAATAGAATAACCCACGACCTATGGCCATTCATTCGGAAAAAAGAGACCCATGTGAGTTATATCTATCCTAATTAGGCAAGCATGCCCTATTTCACTTCCCCATTCGACATTCTACCCACCAAGGGTTTGTTCGCTTCTGACCTAAAAATTACGTTTTGGCCCAGACATTTAGACGTTCGATTTCAGATGCCTAGGATTAGATGTGCTTCTTTGTTCATGGCTCTCTAGTAAGGCTACAAATGAAACACCTCTATGCCTGTGTCATTTTCGCTAAACCAAGTCTGGTTTCTCCATTTATTTAGGTGTGTTTGATATAAGGAATAATCACTAGCCTGCTAAAAATAGTTTAATTTAGCTCTAATGCATTCAATAGAAGAATAATACTCTCTTCATATATGATTTAGAAGACGTTTAGGACAGTGGCACGGTCTCCAAAATATAACTTTGACTTCATATTTTTGTAAAAAATCTCATCAAAAAGTAATTTATTTATACTTTTGTGAAATTACTTTTCAAGACAAACCAATTCATATGGTTTTCACATTTCCAAACTCAACAACTTAAAAGTTATTCATGATTTATCATCCCAATGTTTGACCCAAAGCATGTTCAAAATAACTTCATTTTCCTTAATAGAAGGAGTATGTGGGCTACTCTATCAGTTTTAAATTATAGTTTGTTTGACTTTTTTACCTCAAGTTTGACTACTCATCTTATTTAAAAAATATACAAATCATAGTCATTTTTAAGTTATTTTTGAAGAAATTTTATTAAAGTAGGCCACAACAAAAAAAAATGACAGTTTATATAAATATTTGAATAAGACGAATGATCAAAGTTAAAGTTTAAAAAGTTAAATGAACTATAATTTAAAACAGAGGGATACTTTTTAAGACCGTTCTTGATCTTATTAGCCAACTTACTAGCCAATCTTATCTAATTTGAGCTAATTTTTAGTCTAACTTGTAACTAGCTCTTGCTCTAGCTCATCCAAACGAACCTTATAGTCATGATGCTGTCTTTGGAACATTCTAATCCCAGATGGTGACGCCAAAAACGAAGTGGAAGAACCACGTGCACGCGAGAGTGGGAAAGCCAGAAAGGCAGATATGGCAGAGTGAGCGAGCGGATTAGCGGAAGCCAGAAGCACGCCGCCCACGTTCGGTGGATTCAGCTGACGCTCGCACCGTGACCACATCCCAGTCGGCGGCCGTGGGCTTGGCAGGCCAAGGCACCGTACCTACCTGCGGATAAGATCACAGCCCATTATATTACCAGGGCAAGCTTTTCCATGTCACGTCACGCTCGTCACTCATCAGCAGCAGCCACAACAGAATCTCAGAAGCCCGTGACCGGCCGGATTAGCAAAGGCGACCGGCCGCTTTTGTTAGTTGTTTCCAGTTAATTCTCGTCGTCTCATTCGTCCCGGAAACGATTCGCGGCACGCGCAGGTACACGAACACGAGCTAGTTTAGCTTATCCGGCTCGATCGGAGTCGGGGGTGCGGCGGGGCCTACGCCGACGCAGGGGCGTCCTCAGGCCCGTGCGGTCCGTTCGACGGTACAGGACCTCAAAAAATAAGGGGCCTCAAAATTCATTAAGTATACTAAGTATATATATTGTTTAGGCTTTGTGTTTAAATAAAAAATAATAAAAACTAGTGTATATGGGCCAAAAAAACGTGGCCTGCTAGTGTTGTCGTACCCTGCTCGATGAGGCCTTGAGGGGCGAGTCCATACGAGTCCACGACGCACGATCGATAGGCCTAGCGTTCGCATCCTGGTGGTGATTCGGCTTCTCGACCTCGTCGACTCGAGGCGGAGCGGACTCGCGGTGGACGGCATCGATCGCGTGCGGCGTGGAGCAGGGGCGTCCCGGCCACGAGGCCCCTGCCTATTCAACCTAGGTAAATTTCAGCGCCTATTTGATTTAGTTAATCTTTGTGCATCGTATTTCTACACAAATTGATAGTGTAATTCTTCCAACTTGTAAGTCATGTCTTCTTCAAATCGGATTAGAAAATATGAGTCAGGATTTCAAAAACGTAAGAAGAAGCAAATAGTTGAGCAATTAACTCAATCTCAGAAAGGAGCTATGGAGAGATTTATTATTAAAGAACCACAGGTTTCTTCTCCCAATAATGATTCAGCTGAGCAGGGCACCCCACATGATACAGAAAATGCCGATGCTCCTCAGGGGCCTGATGCTCCTAATGATGATCAGGATCAGCTGGAGATAGAAAATATTATTGAGCAAGTTCCTGATAACATCGATGACACTAACATTGATGTTAATTTGGATAGTTCTCATACTGCAAATGCCGATGATGTTTCTTTTGAGCCAGATATTTTTGATTCAAGGTATTGGGATTCCCTAAATCCTAAACAGATTGATATATTAGCAGTAAAGGGTCCTAAAAGAGATTTATCAATTCAGAAGGGTCCTAAGGATAGATATTCTAGAAGGTTTTCTGCATTATTCTATACTAGAATTCTACCAAATGGAGAGGGGTGCAATAGAGATTGGCTCGTGTATTCCAGCGAACTTGACAAAGTATTTTGTTTTAGTTGCAAAATATTCACTAAAGGACATAGAAAGGGTAATTTGGCTAGTACTGGATTTAATTAATGATTGGATACATCTTGGTGAAAGGCTGAGAGAGCATGAGACAAGTGCAGATCATGTTTCAAATACGACGGCTTGGTATGAATTGAGTAATAGATTGCAGAAGGACCAAGCTATTGATAAAGTCGTTCAGCGACAACTTAAGAAAGAAAAGGAGCATTGGAGAAAAGTTTTTTTCAGAATAGTGGCCATTGTAAAATTCCTTGGCAAACATAATCTGGCATTTCGTGGTCATAATTGCAAACTATATGAAGATAGCAACTGAAATTTCTTGGGCTTGATAGAAATGTTGGCTGAATTTGATCTAGTAATTCAGGAGCATGTCCGTCGGATTACAAATGATGAAACTCAGGTTCATTATCTTGGCCCGAGGGTTCAAAATGAGTTGATACATTTGCTTGGTTCTGTAATTAAATTTGATATTATTAAGAAAATTAAGGAGGCCAAATATTTCTCTGTCATACTTGATTGTACTCCAGATGCAGGCCACCAAGAACAAATGTCTTTAATTATAAGATATGTGGATTCATCTTCATGTCCTATTCGTATTGAAGAAGCATTTATAGGATTCTTGGAGGTTAATGATACAACTGGGCAAGGAATTTTTGATGCGCTAGAGGATGAACTAAAAAATCTTGGTCTTGATATAGATAATATCAGAGGACAAGGCTATGATAATGGGTCAAATATGAAAGGAAAACATCAAGGTGTACAGAAGAAGCTTTTGGACATAAATCCTAGAGCTTTCTATTCTGCTTGTGGCTGCCACAGCCTTAATTTAACACTCTATGATATGGCCAAGACTTGTAGTAAAGCCAAAGATTTTTTTGAGTCATCCAACGTATCTACACAACGTTTGCTAAATCTACTAAGAAATGGCAGATTTTGAAAGATAACATAACTGGATTGACTATAAAGTCAGTGTCATCTACTCGCTGGGAGAGTCATGTTGATAGTGTTAAAGCTATTAGATTTCAGTGTGCAAATATTCTAGAAGCTCTACTTCAAGCATCTGATAGTGATAATGATCCTTTGACAAGCAGTGAGGCTAAAGGTTTAGCAAATAATGAACTTAGAGAGTATGAATTTTTAGTGTCAATAATAATTTGGTATGGCATATTATATGCTGTTAACCTGGTAAGCAAAGAATTACAATCAAAGGATATGCTGATTGATGTTGTTATTGAGAAAGTGCAGGGGCTGATATCTTTCTTCAACCAGTACAGAGAAACTGGTTTCCCAAATGCACTTGAGGCAGCTGCAGAAATTGTACTCGACATGGATATTGGTATAGCATTTCGTAAAAAAAGGCAAATTAAAAGAAAGAGGCATTTTGATGAAAATCCAGATCACTCGAATGCTGCCACAGAATCTGCATAGGAATTATTTAGACGCGACTATTTTATACCAATTATTGATCAAGCTATTTCGTCTCTTACTAAAAGATTTGAACAGTATCAAGGTTTCGAGAAAATATTTGGTTTCTTATTTACTTCTGATGCATTGCGTTCTCTGGATAATCGTGGCTTGAAATCTTGTTGTCATCATCTTGGGGCTGCACTTATACGAGATGGACGATCTGATATTGATGCTGATGACCTTTATGTGGAGTTGATTTTTCTTCAAGATTTTATTCCACGAGAAAATAAAGGTCCGGTTGAAATTCTAAATTTTTGGAAGCGACATTCCTGCTTTCCCAATGCAATCATTGCATACAGAATTCTATTGACCATTCCCGTGACTTTTGCATCGGCAGAGCGGAGCTTTTCTAAATTAAAACTATTGAAGACCTACTTGCGAACTACAATGACATAAGAAAGACTTAATGTGCTGACATTAATAGCACTTGAGAGTGAAACCCTGGAGAAGATTGATTATAAATATATCATTGAAGATTTTATTTCGAAGAATGCTAAAAGAATATCGCTTTTCAAGCGATAGTTACAATACAGGTATAATTCTTGGCTTATGTTTGTGTACTCTGTAGTTTGTTATTTTTTTATTTTAGCATTAAATATTAGACCTCCATCCAATGCGGTGCGCCGGTGCCGTGCCCCGGCTGACCCGACGCCGACGGCGAGTGGGCGGCGAACCTTGCGCTCGCTCTTTTCTCCTCTCCAGGAGGCTTGCACTTTTTTAGCCTGACGGCCAATGCTGAGCTAGGCTGGCGGAGAGACGAAGATGTGCGGCAGGCACTTATTTCGTGCTGGAAGTGTCATTTTTTTTTCCTCTTCCGTTCAGATTCTCCAACAGCCTCTTTATATAATTTCTCCTTGCTACAAATAGATTTGGTGCTAGCGATGATTTGGTGCATTCATATCTTCCACAATTCCAAGAAAATACCTTCACAGTTATTTACTTTTTGTACGGGTCAATAGAGATTACTTGAAGTAAGACAAGAAATACCTTCATAGTTCAGAGTTCACTCTTCCTCAGTTCCTGTGCTCGGCTACATTTGCTTGGCGATGCGGGGCTGCAGCAGGCGCACGCACCGCATGAAGCCTATAGGAGCGGGGCGGCGAATGCGAGAGCGAGCGGGAGCGGGAGCGATTGTATATGATGCGAGCAGGAACAGGAAGAGGCGGGAGCAACATGTGACGTCGTGAGCAACCGAGGCACCAAGCGACTCCATGGTCTACCCTATTCTTGAATTTTTTGTATTTTTAATTTTTTTTAAAAAAATTTTACAAGTTTAATTTTTTGTTTCGAAATATAACAGAACTAGTCGTCCATAGTTAAAAAACACCCACTGTGTGGACGTTATATGTGACGTGGCACAGGGCCGGCCGCCGCCGGTGCCGGCTTTTGCGGGCGGCCGCCTGTAGCCCAAAAAACGCCCACTGCGTGGGCGTTTTTTTGTAGCGAGGGGCCGCCTGTAAAAGTGCGCGCTGTTTTGTGGGTGGACCTCGGAGCAGCCAAAAAACGCCCACTGTGTGGGCGTTTTTACGCGTCAGGGGACCGCCCGCAAAACAGCCGCACCGTGCATTGATGCAGCCCACCGCAAAATGCGCTAAAACCAACAAAAAAGGGCGACAGTGGGACTCGAATCTGCACCATCTCATCACCAGCCCCGCTGCGCTAACTAATAGAGATGTGTAACTTTCTTGTAAAGAATGGAACAGTTGTACTATTTAATAGGTGTAAAGAATGGCAGTCCCGTCCAGAAGACAGTACCGTGCAGCCTCGCCTGTTTTGCAGGCGGCCCTGGCGCGCCAGTGGGCGTTTTTTGGCTGCTCCGAGGCCCGCCCGCAAAACAGCGCGCACTTTTGCAGACGGCACCCCGTCACCAAAAAACGCCCACGCAATACAGGCGGCCGCCCGCAAAAGCCGGCACCGGCGGCGGCCGGCCCTGTGCCACGTCACATATAACGTCCACACAGTGAGCGTTTTTTAACTATGGACGACTACTTCTGTCATATTTCGAAATAAAAAATTAAACTTGTAAAAAAAAATTTAAAAAAAATTAAAAATACCTTTTTACTGAGTTATTCTTATTGGGCCAAAGCTAAAGAACTATTCTAAAAAAATTAGGCCACAACTAGGGCTATGGCCATGCTGGCCCTAGGCCTGGGCCCGCCCTTGGTTGCGTGGGAGGCAACGTCCTAAATTTGTTCATGAGGGAGGCATGAAAAATATTGGTTGCCCAAACAATCACTATTATTGTGACATAAGTCAATTTGATTCTTCAAACCACACGGTAGTCACAATAATCGTATGTTGTCATTAATCACCGAAACCCACTAGGGGCCTAGATGCTTTTAGAAACATCAGCAATGACTGACAGCTAAGATCAGTCTCGCCCAAGAGGAAAGAATAGAGTAAGGAGGCACACACCAATCGTCACACAACAAGTTGGCTTGTGGAGGAGCATGCCAACGCCTTCAGGAAGGTGAGCGGCGCAAAAAGGCGTCACCACTTTTAGCCTAGGGAGTCAGCCGTGGCTTTCACCATTACTTTTGCAATCCACAAAAGGAGCAAGCTAACCATCTATGACCTAGAAGTTAAAGTTTGCAGCGACACTTCCAGCGAAGGATATGATCCCATTACGCCATCTTCATTGGCTTGGAGCAAGAGCTAGATAGAGTTTCACCCAAACTCCATAGGTCAGTTGTACCGAATCTGGCTGCTACGACCAACCACACGACCCATCCAGCCGCGCCAGGCCCGGCCGCCGCATTGCCGTGAGAATGAGGCCTAGGCGCACTAGAAGGTGGAGAGGGCGATAATGTAGCAGCGAGTGCCTAGCCACCCGTCCACTGTCGCAATTCCTTCCATCCCTAAACAACCTGGCTATAAAGTTCAGTCCAATTGTGCGTATATAAACGTGAAATATTTGCCTGCTAACTCTGAGATGCAATACCAAATTAGCCCGCACAAGAGTACAAAATATGTTTGCTATTTTCCTGTCCACTAATTTTGTTGTTTTAGATTTGTCTGAATTTTTTGCCGTCAGATGTGTATTTAATAGTTGCGTTGATGAGTTTCCAGATATCTTTAAACGTGGGTTGGAGATTTTGTCACCTTTGGCTGCTCTCCTCTATTTGTTACTTTATGTTGGGCCTTTTCTTTGTTGAAGTTTAATGGTTCTTTTCTGGTGGTAAAACCTACCCACTCGGGGTTAAATATTCGAGTTCGCATAGGTGTTCATATTTTTTTAGAATTTATTTTATAATTTAACAGCGTCTGTGTTTGTACTCGTATAATTCTAAAAACGAGTTTATTTTTACTCTTTACCTGTTTGTTGATGCTAGACATGTTATTTGGAATTTGACAGATTTGTTCAAGCATGCATGTGTCACATTTCGTCTGTTTGATGAGCTTGTAGTGTTGCGGTTGGTCAAAAACATGACACTGATGTGGCCCCGTGCCGCGCCGGCGGCCGGCGGCCGGCGCCACCCCGAATCAGGAATCGGTCCATCCGGAAGCCCGCGCGAGCCTGGTCCAGCTCGGTCCGCACCGTGACAAAGTGTCTTTTCGGGCGTCCTTGCCTCGCTTTGCGAATCACTGGCACACGGGCCTGCTCTCTTGCCGACATGGCAGCCTACTACTACTAGTACTGTACTGCTCCTACTAGCAAACTTGTGGTCGGCTGCGGCGGCAGTATCCTAAAACGTGCTGAAATTCGAGGGAGCGGCGCGTCTGGAATAGGAAAACTACAGTATTATTTTTTTTTTGCCAAAAAAAGGAATAGGAAAATTATAGCGGCTAGCACTAGCAGAAATGGTTCAGCGTCTCTGGCCGTCTATACGTACTGCTCCCCGGGCTCCAAATCTTGGAACGCCGTGTATCCAACAAGTTTAGCACTGATGATGGTCAAAACATGTACTAATCAGTTAGTCAGTTAACTTATTTAATTTATAGTAAATCATAGTTTAAAAAGACATGTACATAGGTAATTGATTTTTGCTACCAATTACGTTAGTCATTTTAAACAAGATGATGGTCAAAACTCAAAAGACATTCATAGACAGAGTTTACAAAGTACACACGTATTCAAAGGATTGAGTGATCCAGAATAACATTTAATCCTAGATAAGTTTTAAATTTTTAGTATGAATATTTTCAGGACGGTGGAGTATGCAAAATTAAAGTATCTTCCTCCATGCAGAATCAGTCTTGAAAATTCTCTTTGCCTCCTGCAGAGGTGATGATCGATTGTTGAAAATATGACCATTTCTCACTTGCCAATTGGCCGGCTCATTAGAATGATAATCTCCATGAAAGAAGGGACTTGTAATCGACTCCTGAAATTTTCAAAGTATTTGTACAGGTCTCCTTCTTTTTTTTTTTTAGAATACAGGTCCCCTTGTTGATTGACCTGCAAGGTGCATGCCGATCCAGTTCCAGCAGGCATGTCTATCCTTTAGTATCAGCCAAGCAAAAACCTTGTGCTTGCTCTGATAAGAACATTTGCATATCTGTGACCCCGTAGTTGTTTGTAGGCTTTTGCCACGGAGAACCTTCCTGAATTCCACATAGAAGACCATGAATCTGCAACATCATTTAGGTCTAATTGCTATAGCTCATACCCGTAGCTGATTTAGTTACTCAAAAGCCTGTTGTGAGAGAGGAAGGTGAATAGCTCAAGGAAACTGTCTCTAGCTTTTGCATCAGCTAATACTGTAGTTTTTTATTTTTGCATAAGAATGGTGCTCAGGGTATGCAATCAGGCACTTTACCATTCCACAGGTCTGTCCATAAAAAAATAACAAGATTTTGCATCATTGATATTTACTATTGCCAAGCCTTTGAACTTGTCCAGGAGCTTTAGAATGTCCTTCTACCAAAAAGAGCCCTTCCTGGCCAATGTCTAACTGATATCCATATCTTACTCTGAATCTAATATAAAACAGAATATAATAAACACGAGATCAATGATATCCGTTGGTATTCGACATTCGCAAAGATCTGTTTCTCGCGAAAAGAAACCAGCAAATCGAGGCGAAAGGTACGCTCGATCCTGACCTTGTACTGTGCTGACAGAAGGCGGGAATAAACTGAATCAGGATGCCATCAGCTCATCTCCTCCTCGGCAGCTTCCTTTCACCGATCATGGGACACGTTCGTCCACGGGTTTCCTGATCCCCCTCTCAGGCTCTCACCGAATAAAGAACAAAATGACTCGTGCTCCGGCTTCCCACTGCCGATTCCCTGCTTGCTTTGAGTCCGGATGACTAGACGGCCCAAGCCTTTTCCATCACCGTCCGTCTTTTTTTCGGATGCCTTGCCTTGCTAGCCCCAGCAGCAAAGTCTGAAGCTCTGAGATCTGCTCGATCGACTATACACGTACCGAACGCGGATCGCAGGTGAGGTGAAGGTTCGCGCGCGTCGTGCAGATTCCCTTCGCTGCCGTACGTGAGAACTCGAGCTATTAGTCTGTGGCTTGGTCGGTTCGAATCTGATTCCTTGGCTAGATATATATAGGTCTTGAGATATTGTTCTGATTCCTGAATCTCCTAACAGATTAGAAATTCAGAATCCGGTGACACTGCTCCACGTTTTGGACTGGAGGAGCGGCGTGTTGCGACTTGCCACGCAGTTATTCTTTGTTTCCTTTTTTTAGGGGAAGTTATGCTTTGTTTCTGAGATGAGCTTGAACTGAACTTTTTTTGCATATACATAAATGTCTATGCGTTGCAACGGAAACCCATAAAATAACGATATCATATATATATATGAATGTTTGTTATATAGTTATCTTAAATAGGTAGATTGATAATTTAAAAATAGCTCTAAGTTTGATTGTGAAAATGAAAATTGTCCATAATGTAATAAGAACATATGACACCGCTTCGTACCTACTGACACATGAAAAATAAGCTTCTACTTCTTTAGGAATTAAAGGTCTCCTTGAATTTTCTGCGTACGTCAATAGTCTAATCACGAAGTTATTTCATATTCTTTGGCCATCCTGTGAATAGTCAAATGTAAATCAGAAAGTACAATCAATAACATTATATAATTAAATTATAGTAAATAAAAATGTATATATATGACCAGAAAATAGGCACAGGAGATTGGAATGACAAAGGAGCGATATTTTCATCAAATGACCATGTGCTCCCAGACTCGAACATGCATACAGATTTGCATACTTATAGGTTGCTTGACAAATGGAAAAAACATAACCGAGTTCACGGCTTCTTGCTTCCTTCACGAGAATACAAGCTCTCCACTAAAAAGACCATTGTGCAAACTGAATCTGGATCCCCAGAAGTATATTGATATTGCCTTCTAAAACTACTAATTGGAACTTGACAAATTGTACCAAATATGGAATGTTCAAATAGAAATGCCTAACCATAGTTCCTTGAACAACCAAAAATTCAAAAGAATGAACAAACCATCATCTTACTCTCACTAGAGAATTACTGATAAATAGTCGGTAGCAATTATATATAAATAGAGGCAGCCATCTTATCCAAAAACGTTCAATTCAAAGACCAGTATGAAATGCAGAACAATATATGAGGGAGACAGGGGATCAAGTAATAGGAAAATATATACACAAATTCATGCTTCTAGAATGGAGCCACAATTCGATTATGATAGTCTTTTTTAGTGAAGAGCGGTAGCTTATCATCCACATTTTTCGAGTGATACTATCATCTAAACACAAGAAAATAGCTTGAGCAGGGGAGAGGGTCAGGTCCAGTTAGATACTTGCAATTCAGAGAAAGGTAGAACATCATCCATTTCATAAGCACTCCATTCACAGAGTGGAACCTATTTCTAGGTGTACATGTATGCACTTATAATTATTCTGTTCCAAATACAAACTAATAGCTGGTAGCTTTCACACAGCATAAAGGGAAGAGAAGGGGTGGGCATACCTATTGAGTGGCAACTAAGATCTGACGAAGGAACCAACGAAGACCTGAACCCCTGGTGTGCGGCTAAACTGAACCTCAGACAGCTGGAGAGGAGATATAGAGACACAAATCAAAAATTGCATTAGGAAACTCAACTGAACTTGCTCAAACTTGTGAATTTGCTACAAGAAGAACGATATGTTCTAGAATCTAGACTCAGTTGCCAAATTCAGTTCAATGCAATATTGCAGAGCATAGTTTTATGATTATTGTCTGGTACATTAGTATTTTTTGTATATAGGAAAAAGAAATAATTTCAAATGGATGGCTCCTGTATGGAGTGCAAAAAAACTTATCTATGACAAATCCTATCGTACTATCAATGATGTTGTGTTCCACAAAACTTGTGATGTTAACTGTAATTCCCAGTGTAGCTAGATTACAGGTTGTGATGGTTTAAGAGACATTTCCTCAAACACCATGAGAGCATCCCTCTGCAGTTCGAGCAAGAAATAAACTGAATCAGTCCAGCATAAGGAAGGTTCAAACCTTATCCCACTATGAAGAAGATGGAGCGAGCTTGCGACACGACAGTGGAGCGAGCGCAGGACGCGACGACGGATTAGGTCGTGGAGGCAGTGGTGTGTCCGGTGGCGTCGAGTCAAGGTGGAGTCACGGCAGCGGTGAAGGCCCAGCGGCCTCGAGGGAGGGGAAGAGGAAGAGAATGGGTCGTCAGTCGTCACACCTGCCGCTGGTCGTGCTGCGGCCGCCCCAGGAGGTCTGCGCCTCGAGTTTGAACTGCCGGCGATGTACCGCTGAACGGGCGGCGGCGGGCGACGTCGGAGATTGCTGTGGGCAAGGATGGATGGAGCGAGAGATTTTTGTTGCCTGATTCTTAGCGTTGCCTGAAGCGATGCATTTGGAAGGAGAGCGATTTGGAAGGGGTATGATTAGAGCTGATTTGGAAGGTGCTGATCCTTTACCGAAGCGATGCATGTTGCCGGGTGGGTTGGCAGCGCGTGATTAGAGCTGTTTTGGAAGGTGCTGATTTGGAAGGAGCGCGTGTGCATGTTGCCGGGCAGGCCTGGGAGTGGGCAGAGGCTTGGTGTAGCCGGGTGGATGGAAACATTTGGGACCATCATTGGTTGCTACATTTGAAGACCACCTCGACTGGACCCATTCAGCCCGTCAGATAGGTGTGGGCCGTCAATTTTAGCCTGGTGCAAGAACTGAGACAAGCACGGGCCTAATTTTAAGCTCGTGGGCCAACCCATGGCCTGTCATTGAGGCTGGCTGAAAGTGCTATGGAGAAGAAACTCTGTAAAACAACTTCGCCAATGTACCAAAGATAGTTGTCTGTTGGCTTTTAAGGGAATAATAGACTAACTAACAACTGAAAATAGATGGCGACTTGCAAGGGAGAAGACCCATACAAGTGAGTAATAATTTGTTGTTGTACAATCACCATGCGGGAAGTTCTTATGATTTGGACCTGATGTGGTATAACTACCAAGTTCACGGTGCCAAAAAATGCATCTTAAAAGTACCAGGATGATAGAACACACGACAAATTCAAGGACCATTGACGAAGCTTACTCCTTTTCTTTTTTCCAAACAGAGTTGGCATTTCTACCTCATCCAATGCCAGTATCATGATTAAGATTCTTTTTATATTTCCAATACGTCAATAAGCATTTTCTTTAGAATATTGCTTTGTGATTGAATATGTGAATCCATAACTAGAGGACAAATGGGCGATAGAAACGATGCGCAAGAAGAGAATTAATCCTGTCGCTGTATTTGCAATCTTTTTTATCGATACTACTACATTATATCTTGCAAGCCTAGGACCTGAACCTGATCACTTACAGGACACGCCAAATCCTTTTTAATAATTATGTCTCTGTCCATTGCTGCACTACGCATGTTTGTACTTCTTGAGTGGCAATGCTAACCCTTTCTCAGCCTCCTCTAACAACCTGTCTCTCTTCGACCCTCC
This sequence comes from Bothriochloa decipiens, assembly GCA_023333625.1. Classification (NCBI taxonomy): domain Eukaryota; kingdom Viridiplantae; phylum Streptophyta; class Magnoliopsida; order Poales; family Poaceae; genus Bothriochloa; species Bothriochloa decipiens. The sequence continues at coordinate 34,695,237 of CM041639.1, read as the reverse complement.
ATTTATGTTGCCCTTCGGCCACGAATTGTAAAACCTTAAAATAACTCGACGAATTACATGGTAGCTCGCGAGCATCTAGCCTGTGGAAACTGAACAAGGTGGCTGCTAAAGCCATGGCGGAGCAGCCGGGCCGCTCTGCCTCCGCAGCCGTGACCGGAGGCGACAGTCAGGAGGTGTCCCTGCACGAGAAGCTGCGGCGGCTAGAGTCCTAGAGATGCTGCTCGTCAAGATCCACAGCACGGTCGAGGTGTCCGCGAAGCACGCCGTCGAGAACACGTGGCTCGTCCAGTGCCGCGACGCGCTGAAGGAAGCCGCTTCAGAGGGCGACGAGGTGCTCGCCTTCTTCAGGCAGCGCGCCATGGACACCAGAGCCACCGGCAGCTCGAGCGAGCTATATGACGCTGCGTCTGGTGCTGGTGATGCTATGTTTTTCACGGGCAGCGCTCTGTTCGGCGTGGAGCAGGGCATCCGTGACCGTGCAAACAGTCTCTTCTCCGGCGACGAGGACACGGAGAGGTTGAACGTGGCCGTGGAGACACTGCAGCGGCTCTCGCCGGACGTCATGGAGGTCATACGCTTGCTCTAGCTCGAGATCTTGCCTAAGATAGAGCAGAGCTGGCCGGCGACGAGAAAGAGGCTGCCGACACCTCTGCTACTACTACCAGAGGACGTGCAACGGATGCTACAAAATCCTGCTACACGGACACCGCTGATGATTCCAAAAAACAACGTCGACCGGCGCGGGAGGGACGGCTGGGCAGGATAAAGGAAACGATCCAGGACGAGATCAGGAGCGAGATGTACGGCGTGGCGCCACGGCGGCCGATGGAAGAATGGATCGCAGAGACGCCGGAGTACATGTTTGAAGCCAATGGAAAACCCTGTGCTTCTTGTTCAAAGTTAGTTTGACGTAGCAGTTATTGTTTTGGGTACTATTGTGTTGTTATGAGTTCATAAATTAAATCTATCTATATGATCTTAATATTTCGCAAGACTAACCAAACTTGGCAAATCTGTATTTTTTTAGATAAATGGCAAATCTGTATAAGTATAACACACGTTTGGACGGGCATTAAACATCACGATTTTTCCTATTTTAGATGGAGTACTATTACTAATAATTGAGATCCATGTAGCAAGGAAGCAAAAGCAACTATACAATGCCATCGACCATGCCGAGCCCATGTTTAGGATGTAAAGCAGGGATGGTTTGGGCTGAAACCAGATTTAGTAGTTTAGTCTTCTGTTTGGGCTGACATGGTTTGGTTGATAATAGGTTGAAAAATCTAATGGGCTAGTTTAGTTTGGTGCAATAGCCATAACGGGCTGGTTTGACTTGGAACTAGTTTTAGACATGGTGTCTAAACGAATAAGGTCGTCCAACCTCCCGATGTATCCATTTCCAGCCTGACACGTGTTGTGATCACACTCCGATTTGGATGAACAAAAAATCAAGTTTGTGTATGTCAATGAACTTTTCGGCATGGTGCAGTCAAACTGGGGATTGGATGAAGTGTTTTCTTATAATGTCCATAGTCACATTGTTCTTACACTCACGTTAGTCATCAAAACTTGTGAAAATGATACGAATTAAATCTTATGGTTATGGTTTATGTCATTTATATTACCAATTAAGCATGAGCTGATGGTATAAATGAGGTGTTAGTGCCGATCAACAATGGCCAAGGAGTTAAGAATGGGCGGAAGAAAGAGAGACCAACTAGGAAACACAACCTACACTGTCCTCGATTAGTTCTGAATGTGAGGACAACTCCACATAGGATCTATGCAACTACATCTCTATGTGCCAAGTGTCAGACAACATCTGAGAGAGGTCGCAGTCACGAATTCTCCCACACAATTACGAATCAGGTTATATATATACTTATATTGTGTACAATCAATAGTCCATAGTTAGTTGCATGCTCTAAGAGTATGAGCATCTCGCTCTAGTGATGGATCTGTTTTGAACCATTTGTCATGGAGGTTTGCGAGTTTTATTATTGGGTACCATGTTCCATCTTTATATGGTGCCCTCTAGGCTCCCTTTCTTGTTTTTAGGCTCCGTTTGACATAACTTAACTTCACTAGTAAAGCTTTTTTAAAACAATTTTATGAGCAATTTTCTAGGTGAAGCTAAACTATTTTGGAAAAATCGTTTTGTAAAACAGCTTGACCAACAACTTCATATAGAGACGAGAGAAAGAAATGAAGAATAGAGCTAGAATAAGCTATTTTTGAGCTCTCTCCCACTCTTCTTTATGAGAGGGGAAGAAAAACACCTTCATCCATGAAGCTGATTTGGAAAATAATTTTTGACAATCAAACAACTCACAACAACTCGTGAAGCTGTTATGAGCCGTGCCAAATAGGCTTGTAATATAACAGACAACTCTCTTACCCATTCTTTTAACAAAAGAAAAGTTCATTGAACCAGTTATGCAGTAGACTTTGCGGTTATACCGTTCAACTTTGCGACTAGTTTTATTGGTTAGTGGTTGATACTGTTAGAGTAATTGGACCAGGTCATGTTTAGTTCAATGATTAATCACTAGAATTTCAAGGCCCACAAATAAGTGCTGAGTGGGAGTGAGATTAGTACTACATGGTACACTCACTAAGAAAGAGCTCAACTAAAATAGGAAGTTGGTTGATGCTCCTATGTGCAAGGTGAGAAGAAAAGCTGGGAGACCACGCGCACACCGCCAGGCCGTCGGGCCATGGCCAGAGGTGTTGTGGCTGCTTGGCTGCTTATCACAATCCTCTCCTCATCCTGATCCAAGAAGTCATCCAGCCCGATTCCCGATTCCTTGCGCGCACAGGGAGCACGAGAACTGCGTCCTTCAAACGTATCTACTCGGATAGACGGAGCGATAAAGTTTTCGGGAGCACATCAACGCGACTGTTCGCGTCCAATTCGCTGTTGTTCGTGTTCGATTCAGCGCCTCCGTTTGTCCCCAAGCATTAGCGGGTCTTCACTGAGTACATTTGTATGCCTGTAGATCGATTATTTCGAGCAGGCCATCATGACTAAGGATGATGATAACGATGGTTCCTAGTCCTCCGGATCGGAATCCAACCAAAGGTATAGACTAATCTCATCTCTTGTGAATATAGGATCCGCTACAGATCCACATATGCGATGCTCATTTGATTCTTGCTGTTATGATGAATATCGAATCCATGGGTTAAAATATTATCGCAAAATAACTAAATAATCCACGTTTTAAATGGCGAGCTATAAAAAATAGCGTCAGCCTGTCTTGGCAGCTATGTCCAGCTATAGCGCAGCTATTCCCACACTATAGCGGCAGCTATATGCCATAGCGCCAGACAGCTTAGCACGCTATAGCGGAGCTATAACGCGCTATTTAAATACATTCAGACAACAACCAAACACTGACTAACCATATTTTCATGATAAATTGATAATCATAAGTTACTTCTATTTTGCTACATAAGAAACAACATGTGATGGCACAAAAACATTTCTAATACATAGGAAATAACATTCATGGCCTCAAATCAACGGAGCCAGGATTTTTTCTGGGCCACCCAGGGAACAAGTGATAGCGCAACAATAGCGGCGCTATGGCGCTATTTCTATTTAGCGGCGAAATAGCGCGCTATAGTCGCAATAGCGCTGATAGCGTAAAAAGAGCAATAACTTCGCGTCATATTGTTTGGACAGCTATAGCGCGAAAATAGCGAGCTATTTTTTCGTGGCTAAATATTGAACATATACCAAAATGTTTTTCCATCACAGCTTCTTATCCATCTCTGTTAGTTACATTGAATCGTTCCGATTCTACTTTCCTCTTTATTAATTGTTTGCAAGATCGCTCATGAGAAAAGAAAATAGTGTGATTCAGAAATGATATTGGAAAATGGTGTTATCATTCCTGAATATTTTCATGTTTCTGTCCTATCCAGATTCTAGACATAATTCTGAATCCATTTGTCCTGATGATACACTTGGCAAGAATTAGTAATCTGGCAAAAGGAATTTATAACAGTTGATGCTCGTCAGCATGACTGCTAGCTTGCCGGCCTAGATGCCAAAAGTTCAACGGGTAGTCAATATGAGAATTGAAGTCATGTTACTGTTAGCTTGTATATAGTATTGTGCACGTTTGGTCCGCCCCATCAATAATAATAATAATCAACATAATAAGATGTCAAATCTCTGCAACGGGCCCTCAAGACCAAAAGACAAAAGGAGAACACATGGAATAATGAAAAGATTCTTCGTGTGCGTGCGTGGCCAAAAAACAAGTGGCGTTTTTGGCCTCTCGCTGCATCAAAAGGAAAAGTTCAGCAAAAAGCCCAAGAGTTGACTAGCTCATTATCTGAAGTCTCGTTCACATTTTGATCGAGTTCAAAAAATGTTCTTGTAAGTTGTGTAGTGTATATTACAACAGGTGATCCACAGTTTAATGTAATATCTCCTAAAATTAATATCCACCAATCGACTAGTCTATATTTTGGCAGTCGATCGGGTAAAGAATAATTAATTCTAAAAAATCTTGTTCTTGTGTAACAGAAATATCGCAAAATAAGAGCTCGAGCATGATTTTTACTCGTAGCACGACCCAACCAACGAAGCATCAAATCCAGTCGCCCAAGAACTCTGACCAGTCGGCCATGTCGTCGATGAGCCCCTCACCGTCGTCGCCGGTCCCTCTCTGTGCCAGCCGCTGCCGCTGCTGCGTTGAGAGGTCGTCGCCGTCGTCGTAGCTCGAATATGTGTCGTCGCTGCGCGTAGCCCTTTTCCTCTTTTGTCCCGTCTGCTCACCGCTTGGCAACGCAGCAGCCGACGGCGCCGGGTTCTTGCTGCCGCCGCCGCCGCCCGCCGCGGCTGCAGCAGCAGTGCTAGGCCGGCGGTCGAACTGCCGCGGGCACCCGGACCTGGTGTAGAGCCGGCACAGGCTGTACTCGCTCCTCGTCTGCAGGCACAAGCAGAAACAGCAATAATGCACCTTTCAGCATCGCAAGTCGCGCACCTCGTGTGCGTGCCCTCACGACTCGTGTGACTACAGTACGTAGCTAGTAGATTGTGAGGTGATGATAAAAGGCATTTAGGCAAGTTGCGGACGTGCTGGGGACTCTTATTAGGGGGTGTGATGAAATGCTGAATGGAGCCATCGGTTACCTGGAGAGCATGGCTCGGCGGCGCCGCTGCCGGAGCTGCGGCATGTGCAGCGATGGCGTTGTCCTCGTACTCGTACTAGAAAGCCTTGTACTCGTTTAGCTTCCTCTTGGTCTTGCCCCCCGCCGGCGCGCGGCCGCGGTAGAACACCATGGCTTGGTCCCGATGGGGCGGCCGTCGGCAGCGTAGACCAGCCCCGGTGTGCCCGCCGCCTTCCAGTAGCCCGACGGCGTGGTCCGGCTCGGGCGCCCGCCCCGTGCCTCGCGCTCCTGCCGCGGGCAGAAGTAGAACCACGGCTCCTCGTTGCCGGAGTACGCGCCGCGGTGCGCCTCTGCAGCCATGGATGCAATCATCAAGCCATCGTTAGCTAACGAACTAACCAAAGAATGAAATGCATATGCACTGGATCGATCGATCGACTGCGCTTGTATGCATGAACAAGCTTTCTGCCGATCGACGACAGGATAGGACGTGGGCGTGCCTGATGAGAGCTCCCATGGGTCGAGGGCGTAGACGTCGGCGACGGGGATGACGCGCTCGATGTCGGCGCTGCGGGTGCCGCTGAGCATGTGCCGGAGGTAGAAGCAGATGAGCTCCTCCTCCGTTGGGTAGAAGCGGAACCCGGGGGCTAACTCGGCCATGGCCACTCTCGTCTCTTCAGGTCAGGGTGTGTTAATTTGCTCTCCTGATCTTAGCTTGTCGCCTTAGTGAAGAGCGTACTATACGTACGCTTGGAAAAAGGTAGTAGGTGTGTCTGCTGTCTGCTCCAAGAACAAGAACAGAGTGAGAACACAGGTAGGTAGCGTCAGGGGTTATATAGGATGCATGGCAGGCTGTGTATGCGCGTTATTGTTGTCGAGAGTTGACACGGTGATGGTTTAGCTTAGTTTCATGCTTGATTGCCAAAGAATTTTCCTTTCTCGTGTTGTGGAAAAAGAAAAGGGAGGAGTGGAGGTTGCATGGTGGGGAGGACCCGGTCAGTCTTCTTATCCTTCGTTCTTTACGCTCACTTTTTGTTTGTTTAGCTATATTCTATATTAGCTAGTTGTGTTTATTCCGTCTTCACTTTTCCTATTGCTTTATTAGGATATTATAGGGAGTGTAACTCGGTTGCTTTGATCATCTGAAACTGAAAGCATGTGAGGATTAATATGCCCTCCGTACTAAAGGATATCTGAATGAAGGACCTTGTTGCAGAACGGAGTTGCATAACAGGCGCGTAAAATAGTTTCCAAAAGTAAAGTCAGTAGCTGCGGACAGCAGCAGCATCCGCTTAGTTGTAATGGCCGCTTAGCTTCTGCCTAACGTCCGGCAGCCCAGCCCTTTAGATTAGTTGCGGCTGCTAACAGGTATATGTTAGCATCTAAACGACCTTGTAAATCTATTATTTATCATCTACCAGCGCAGGTCATGGATGTTGTGTCTCTAACTGCAGGTTTTTTCCTTCATTTTTTTATCTGTTTGACCTTGTTTTATCTATTCGTATATCATCTACCAGCGCAAGTCAAGGATGATCTTGTGTCCCTAACATGTTTCTCCTTCATTTTTTTTCAGCATGTTTTGCGAAGTGGGCAAAGGATGATCTGGTGTCCCTAGTTAGTGCGAGAGTTTGAGCATGGAACTTAAATCTCTCTAGGCTCAGTTATGTTGTTATTACCCCTAGTTTTAAAGGAATAAGGAGAAGTAAATCTCTCTAAGCGTTGTTGCAGCTTGCGAGATTATTCATGTGGATGCTAGGAATAAGGAGAAGTGAATCTCTATCTCCACAAAATACCTCGCCGCCCTACGTATCATATACTCCCTCCGTCCCTAAATAAGTGTCGCTACGTTTTCCGAGAAAAAAATACCGGTAATTTTTATAAATAATAAGTATCATCGATTAGTAGCATAATTAATATTATTAGAAAAATCTTTGAATCTAATTTTTTAATAAATTTATTTTGAGATATAAATGTTACATGTATTTTCTACAAATCGAGTCAAACTTATGGCACGCATCCCACGGTGACACTTAAAAAGGAACGGAGAGAGTATGTGACTAAGAGTCACAACCCATGCTAGAATGAGTCATGTCCAGTATGGTATAAAACCCGATTCCAAAAATATATTGGGTCCCGTTGCAGCGTATCGAAATATTTTCCATATTATTTATATCTTCTATATAAATAAACCTCACTAAGTAATTCTCTTGCCATACAAAGTGTCCATATCAACATCCACTAGAACACTCCACTATCTAGCACTATCTACCACATGCGAAGTGTCCATGTTAGCATCCACTAGCAAATAAATTATGTTTTTATTTAAGATATTCACATTATTAAATCATATCAATTATAATTACATATATTTGTCGGGTCAAAAAATATACATACATATATTTAGTTATCTACACAAAAATGCTAAAATTATCAACTTGCATGTATTATGATATCTATTCATTAATATATTAATAAATATAAATAGTATAATTTCACTTGCGATCTCCGCAGCAACAAGAGGAGTATTCACCTAGTACTCCTATAAAATTAAACCCCACTGCATATTTCTCTCAACATACAAATTGTCCACCTCAGCAGTCCACTGACACTTTCAATCAAAGTTGCTCGTCAGAGATGATACTTCTTTTGCTTTTTATTGTTTTTTAGTTAAAAATGTTCTTTTTGTCCCTCTTCGATAAAAAAGGTTGATCTGCCATAACAAAAAAGTCCAGCCACTTATTTCTTGACGTGTTCAAAGACTCATAGTACATACAGTATGCAATCTGCTGTCCAGTCACGAGATCTTGCTAATAAGAGCGAGGACTATCTCTGAATAAATGTTGATCCAACTGAAAGCGACAACCAAAGATCCAACCCGTTGACCGTTATAGGGACATGGAATCCATTTATCGTGCCTTTATTTGCTCCCAAATATATGTCTGACAAACGTGAGGGGGACAAACAGTGGTTGATGCCCAAATTAACCGTGCAACGTGACCAAAAAATCTATATCAGAGTCTGTTTGATGATAGGGTTAATTGTTAGTCTGCTAATAATTTTTAGCTCAACAGCTAGCTAACCAATAACTTAGCTAAGGCTTCAACTAATTGTTAGCCAACCTCAGCTAATTTAAGCTAATTTTTAGTCCCAGCCAATAACTAATCCTACCTGATCTGTGAAACCTTGAAACATTCTTTAAAGGAAAACGGTGAAAGTTGACTTGCACAAAATGGTCAGCTACTCGAGGTCTCGTGTCAACTAGTGATTCCATTTATACATGTTGCTGAAAATTTTTGTCTGCTTTACCTTGGAGAAAAGACGAAATTATGAACTTGACATTGAACTTCCATTCTGAACTGTTCAGTGTTGGACCTTTTCATGTTGTGATGAGCAGGCAAAATTACTCTCGGTAGACCAAAAGACCATTATAACTAATCATTGAATCCATTTCGTTGATTGTATACAGAGTAGTCCAAGGGCTGTGTTAACCCCAAACCTTCAGTGGCCAGCTGCCCAGCTCGTTTACCGGATCGACGACAAAACGTGTGATGTGGTCTCTGTAAGAATTTTTTTTTTTAAAAAAAAATCTCTGTAAGACTGTAGCCGTGCAATTTGGATGCAGCAGGCATGTACTTATCGATGGCACCGGAAGTCCGGGCTGATAAAGGTCCACGCGCTACGGCGGGCAGCGACGACACGGGCTTTCATTCTTTCTTTGGTATACGGAGTTTTAACAGGTCAGATAGTGACGGTCCAAATCAAGGTACGTGGAGGAACCGCACTTGTTGCTGTTCCCCCAACAACAACAAACGAAAGCACTGATGGAGCAAAGCCAAGTTTTGGCGTAGTTTTGGCATGCGTTCGGTTTGGTGACTGAATTCAAATGACATCCTTGAACTCAATACCGGAACCCATATATCCCCTTAATTTCAAAAGCGGTCAAAGTATCCCCTAAAACAGTTCAGAGTGGTTTTGGCTAATATGACATGTATATGGCATAAGGCATATGAGACTCACAAAAATTTAAGTAGGGAGTTTCGGAATTCGTCAAGCACTATCTATGGCCGTTTAAAAATTTCAAAAACTTTAAATTTCAAAACCCCAAAAGGCAAAAATGAAAATTTAGGCCCTCTAAGTGATTTCAGTTAAAAAAAATATTGTCATAATCGAGGTAGTTTGAAAATACAAAAATAATAAATTTATAAGAACGTAAAATGGGTCATGTTTCTCAGTTTCACTACGTATTGAAGGATGGAGGACCCCGACCCATCCTCAGACCCGCTCTCGTTCTTCCGCGTCCACCCCGCTGAGCCACCAAAATCCACCAGATCCGCCACACCCAATGCCTCCAACGGCCATCCGTCACCAAATCCAGCTCCGCCGTCCGCTGATCTACTCGCTGGTGGGTCGCAAGGCCAGTTCCCGCTTCGCATCGATGTATCCCAGTCGGGTCACCCCACGGTCGGTCCGTCGCCGGCGGGCGCCGTCGTGCTGCAAGAGCTTGCCTCGGAGCTTGTCAGGCCTACGGCGGGTCGTCAGGAACCAGAAGCTAGTGCTCAGGAGCCTTCAATGCCAGGCCAGGTGGCGCTCCCACACCCTGGCGAGTCTCCGGTCCAGAGTGAGCAGGCGCCATCAAGTCCCTCCGCCTTCGCCGCGACGTCAGAGCATCCGAGAAGCCCAACTCAGATTGATCCGGACCTTCAGGCTCAAGCATGGGCGATTCTCCCAGATCTCGCCAAGGATTTAAATCAAAAGCTTGCAAAGCAACAGGCTGCGGCAGAGGCCCCCATCAATCCTGATGCTCGGCAGGGTCTAGAGGATGTGACTGTGATTGGCGTTGATGGAATTGGAAGCAGCAAGCAACCAGAGGTCAGAGCCAGAGAACCACAAGAAGATGCAAGGATTCAACACGCCCTCATACAAGGCAGATTTTCAGCAAACCAGAAGGGGAAAGCAGTCCAAGCAGGTGAAGGCATTCACGGCGTCCAGGCTACCTCTAGCACTGAGCAAGCTACACCCTCCATTTCAACGGTCAAGAAACCCAATGCACCTCTACGGGGCAGTAACTTCGAAGAGGAAGATGGGTGGGAGCCAGCCAAGACACCTCGCCGGAAGAAGCAAGAACCAGAGGGGGCATCCAAGCAACATTCAAATCGGTTGAATGACAAATTGCCAGGTTCTGTCTTCTTCAAGAGTAAGATGGAGGGCAAATGCTTTAATTGTTTTTCTCCGAACCACCTCGCTCATTCCTGCCACCGTGCTCCGAGGTGCTGGAGGTGTTGCCATTCTGGGCACAGAGCAAAGGATTGCCACACTACTCAACAGCGGCCCCGATATAAGTTTGAGAGCGAGCGAGGGCAGAACCACGCCCACCACAGCATACCACTCAAGACTAAGGCAAATACCAGAGAGTTCAGTAGGGAGGGCAAGGTCGACCACCGCTCCTTTGCGGAGGTGGTCAGGGGCACGGCAGACATGGTGGCACCGAGGTACCCCGGCGACCCACGGGCCAGGCCTGCCCGTGGCTACTGCGCCATCATGGCCACTGGCGCCATCCGTCAGCGCCGCGACGAGCTCATCAACCGGGCGGCTACCTGCAAGGTTCCAGGCAACAGCCACGACACCGAGCCGCATCACCTGGGGAACGCGCTGCGCAACCAGCTCAACATCCACCACGACAACGTCCAGATCCTCAAGCACTACCCCAAGCAGTTCGTGGTCATCTTCAACAACCCGAGAGACAGGGAGCGCGTGGTCGACGCCGGCATCCTCCCCGACAACGGCCGTCATTTCCAGTTTGCCCGCTGGAACGAACAACGCCATGCCAACAACGTCGAATGGGAGTTCCGGGTCAAGGTCCGCATCGAGGGTGTTCCTCTGCACTGCTGGGCAGAGGAGGTGGCTGCCATGGCTCTCGGCAGGAGCTGTGCGATCCACTTCCTGGAGGAGACAACCAGGAAACGTCAGCGTACAAGATCCTTCGACCTCTAGGCCTGGTGCAGTGACCCGTGCGACATCCCTGCGGAGGTGGTGTTCACGGTCACCAACCCGGACAGGGGTCATCCCTACCAGGACGTGCCAGAAGGTCTCAAGCGGGCCCAGACGTTCGTGCTTCGCAACCACCTGGAGGTGGTAGAGGACCTCTCCTTCCTGCAGAATCCAGGGAGGCTGCCTAGACCTGCCAACAGGAAGGCCCGCTGGGTCTTCGATTGGGACTACGGAGTGCCGGACTCCAAGGGTGAGCGCCGCGAGCACGGCCGCGGCCGCGACCGCGACCGTGACATCAGGCCGCGCAGGGACGACGACGACTACAATGGAGGGCGTCATCATGGTCAGCGCCGGCAGCGCAGCCTGTCGGCCTGGGCAAGGAGCTCACGGTGCAGGAGTGGTGCGGAAGACTGCGTCAGCTCCAACCATTGGCGCGGCAGGTCCCCACCACATAGAACCAAGAACGTGTGGGGAGCTGCCCAGCCGATCACCCAAGTCTGGAGGATCAAACATAAGAAGAAGGAGAAGGGGACCAAGAGAGTCTCCTTTGCTGACCCAATAGCAACAGAGCTGGGGCCCCGGAAGACTCCCATCACCGACGACAGCATCATGCTTATCAAGGCAGTCAACACCAACAGTGGGGAAATGCAGGATGGTGAGGCCAGAGCTACCCAGGGAGAGAAGGAAACATTTCAGGACAAGGAGAATCTCAATATACAGCCCGTGGAGACTGCAACACTTGACCGGGACCTAGAGAAGGAAGGACTGCAGTAGGCGCTGGACGCGACCCTCAAGATGATGCATCAGCAGCTGTCCATACCGGCCAACATATCGGTGAGCAATTTGTCACGCCACGTAGTAGATAATGCAAACGATCTACTCCAGATGAGGAAAACCTTAACATGCATGCGAGTGAGGACAACTCTGTTGAATCAGAATTAGTACTAGAGGTAGATCACATCTCACAAACGCAAATCAATATTACATTAACAGATGAGCGCGTACAATCAGTGGTAGGGGCAAGTGGACAGTTTGATAATGATGACCAAGCTGAATTAATTGTTGACAAACATCAAAATGCCAATGTAGTTCAAGATGATTTAGATGTTGACAACCAAGCTGATTTAGACAACCAAGTTGACAACCAAGCTGATTTAGGCGCTGACAACCAACACAATGCGCAAATCATGCATGCCAATGATGCTGTTGTACCTCAAGATAGGCATGATAGCAGTTCCACTCTTGTTGATACACCAATTGAAAGTTTTCTGGATTCTCTATCCTTGCCCATGTCCCAACCCGTGCTAGTTGAGGTCCTTAACACTCCATCAATTAATCAAACTTGTGACACGACAACTAAAAGACAAAGTGTTAGACTTGCAAAGAAAGCTGAGGCACATCAAGGCAAAGACTCAATGCAGATTGCTCAGGATCTACTTGCTAGAAAGCTAGGAGAGCTGTCTGAAGAACCTACGATTCAAGATAATCCTAACACTGATTTTTACGTGCAGCACTTTCAGCAGGCTGTGGGATGCGTCAAGATGGATGCCATCAAGGTGCTCATCGAGCAGGAGGCCAAAATGCAGAAGAAGGGCGCCACCATGAACAGGGCTGCTGTGGCTCCGGCCATGGAAGTCTAAGCGCAGTCCATGAGGAGATCATCAAGCAATGTTAATCCCACCTGATATGGGATTTAGGGCGTCCTGCCCTATGTATCATAGGTGTCGTCTTAGTAGTGCCCTGCGTGGCTTATTTGAGGCATTCATGCCCATGTCAGTAAACCATTTGGTATTTGTCTACTGGTCTGTTGACCTTCGGAGTTGGATCTGTCAATCCAGTACTGTAATATTGGGGGAAACTGCTGGTTGTGTGGCTCCGTTGCCCTCCACCCCTTGGTTATGTGATTTGCTTAGAACTCGTCAGTGGTTTCGGTTTATTTATGGCAGCTAAAAATTGCAACATCATCTGTTGGAATGTGCGAGGTTTGAATGATGGCGTCAAACGTGCTTCAGTACGAAACCAAATTGTATCCTCAGGGGCATCATTGGTATGTCTACAAGAGACAAAGATTTCTATCTGGAGCCAAACGTTACTAACAGAGACCGTGGGTCCGTCCATGATGAACAACACGGCTTATCTTCCTTCCACAGGTGTATCAGGTGGGATACTGATTGCGGCGTCGGACCAATTTTTTAAGGTCCAGCAAACAAACATGACGGCTAACACAGTGACGGCAACAATAACTATGCTAGCAGAGAACATAAGCTGGACCATCACAGGCGTGTACGGACCGCAGACGGACGCGGACAAAGTTGCTTTCATGCAAGAAATTTCGGCTCTACGGCAACAAGCCTTACCAGCATGGCTCATGCTGGGGGATTTTAACCTCATCTACAAAACTCAGGACAAGAACAACTCACGCATCAATCTGTCGCTGCTAAATAATTTCAGATGTACCATTGACAATCTAGAGCTTGTTCCGATCGAGCTCCAAGGAAAAAAATTCACTTGGTGCAATGATCAACAAATACCCACCATGACCAAAATTGACCATTTGTTTGCCTCAACTGAATGGCTAGAAATTTTCCCAAGAACCGATCTGCAGGCCTTAGCGTCTTTGGCCTCTGACCATTGCCCACTTTTCCTCCATGGAGACGTGGCTCGGGAATTCTACAAAGGATTCAGATTCGAAGCGTATTGGGTTCAAATGCCGGGTTTCATGGAAACAGTACAAGAAGCATGGAGCAGGACGGTTGACACACAAGACGCAATAATGTGCTTCCATGTCAAACTTCTACGCACCGCGAAAGCTCTGAAGAAATGGAGGCGGTCTTTAGTCGGTGGCTACAAAATTTCATGGGCAATCATCAACGTAACATTGGCAAATTTGGAAAGGGCTCAAGAGGAAAGAGTACTGACACAGGAGGAATTGGATTTCAAAAAATATCTCAAATTAAAGGCGCTAGGTATCGCAGCAATGCAAAAGGCACGAGCTCGGCAACACTCGAGGCTCACGTGGATCCGCAAAGGTGACACCAATACTCGCTTCTTCCAGCTGCATGCTAACATAAGAAGGAAGAAGACGTACATTGGCGCCCTAAATGGTGATACAGGAATGGTAGTTTCACAGGAAAATAAAGCTAACCTGGCCTTCTCTCATTTCTCTCAATTGCTGGGCACTCCATCTACCAGAACGAAAGCCATAAATTGGAATGAGCTGGGATATGAAGCCAAAAATATGGATGATTTGGACGCTCCTTTCACAGAACAAGAAGTTGAGGAGGTGGTGAAAGACATGCCATCAGAGAAGGCACTGGGCCCGGATGGTTTCATAGGAGTTTTTTACAAGAAATGCTGGCCAATTATCAAGACCGATTTGGTACAAGCTGTCATGAGTTTCTACAGCCACCGTACAGCCAAACTAAGTTTAATCAATGAAGCAATTATAGTGCTACTGCCGAAATCAAATGACGCCGCATCTCTCGCAGATTACAGGCCCATTAGCCTGATAAATAGTGTGGTCAAAATTATCACAAAACTTCTAGCAAACAGGCTTGCAACACATATGAACTCTCTTGTGTCACATGCTCAGAATGCTTTCATTAAAAAAAGATGCATTCATGATAATTTTATTTATGCACAAAGGGTAATACAATTACTACACAAGAGGAAAAAATCGGCAATGTTCATAAAGCTCGATATCTCGAAGGCCTTTGATTCCATAGGTTGGAGCTTCCTCCTTGAGGTACTACAGGCTTTGGGTTTTAGTGCAAAGTGGAGGGACTGGATTGCAAAATTATTGGGGACAACTTCCTGTAAAGTCTTAGTCAATGGAGAACCAACTCAACATATCAGACACGCTCGGGGTCTAAGGCAGGGGGACCCGTTGTCCCCTCTCCTTTTCATTTTGGCCATTGATCCACTCCAAAGAATTATTGATGCTACAGCGAGGAAAGGAATATTAAAACCAATCTTACCTAAGAGTGCCAACTTGAGGTGTTCTCTATACGCGGACGATGCTGCGATTTTTGCATACCCGGAGAAGACGAAACTCGAGCACTTGCTTAGGATTCTCAATTTTTTTGGTGAGTGTTCGGGCCTCAAAATTAACATATCAAAGACGGAAATTTTTCCTATCAGGATGGATGGCACAACGGTCTCCCAGCTCCTCCAAAATTTTCCAGGAAAAATTTGTAGCTTCCCGGGAAAATATCTAGGACTCCCTCTTCACATCCGTAAACTGAGAAGAATTGATGTACAACCCCTAATTGACAAAGTTGGTGCTCGATTGCCTGGATGGAAAGGACGGTTGTTGTCCTCAGCAGGAAGGGAAACACTTGTTAAGACAGTTCTTACCTCCCAACCCATATACCACATGACGGCTCTACCGGAACAAAAATGGCTAATTCGAAAAATTGACCGTTTGCGAAGAAGTTTTTTGTGGAGAGGAGAGACACCAGATAAAGTTTATGGCGGCCATTCCATCATAAATTGGCCAACAACATGTAGGCCCAAAGAGTTGGGGGGGTTGGGAGTCCTTGACCTAGAGCGTTTTGCCAGGGCACTGAGATTGAGATGGTTATGGTTCCAATGGAAGCATCCTGAAAGAGCTTGGAATAAATTAGAGCTTCCAGTAGATGAGCGGGACAAAGAGCTATTTGCGGCGTCGACAGTGGTGACAGTAGGAGATGGCAGAACAGCCAAGTTCTGGACAGCATCGTGGATCGATGGTAAAACACCAAAAGTGATAGCGCCATCACTATATAAGAAATCAAGAAGGAAAAATTTTATGGTCAAACAAGGCATGGATGATAACCGATGGGTCTCATACATAGTTCCTCTTAGTACAGTCCAAGAATTCAGAGAATATGCAACTCTGTGGGAGGAGGTGAATCAAACTATGCTGGAGGATAATGTGCAGGATAACATTCGTTGGCGTTGGACACAAGATGGTGATTATACAGCAAAGAGTGCGTATCGAATCCAGTTCCAAGGAACATTTAGCAAGTTAAGACTACAACCAGTTTGGAGAGCAAAGGCTGAACACAAATGCAAATTCTTCGCTTGGACATTGCTCCATAAGAAAATTCTCACCGCAAATAACTTGTTGAAAAGGAATTGGCCACATGACCCGATTTGCAAGCTTTGCAGGAGAGAACCAGAAACACCTACACACTTATGTAAAGACTGTACCTTCACAAGAGAGGTTTGGTCACTCATCAAGCAATGGTTTGGTCTATCGGCAATTCAAATAGTGGGAATGGCTGGATCGTTACATAGCTATTGGCGTAAATGTAGATCCAAGTTTGCTAAGGAGGTTCGAAGAAATTTTGATGGTATTGTGATCTATTTATGGTGGAACCTGTGGAAAGAACGAAACCGAAGAACTTTTCAAAACAAGCAGCTAAATCCGAGCCAGGTGGCCCTTCTCACCAAGGAAGACATCGATCAATATCAGTGGGCTACATGGTCCAATTTTTGAGTCGTAGCTGTAAATGTTAGTAGCTTTTCATAGTATCAGATCGGCCTTTTAATTTCTGAAAGTTATAAGTAGTTCCCTAAGTAAGAGGTGGGTAGAGGTGGAGAACCTTTTTCTCTCTGTTTTTTGTAATATCGTTTTTTTTCTTTTATTCGTCTAATAAAATTACGGCAAAGCTTTTTCCGCCCTTCTAAAAAGAACGTAAAATGAATATTTAGACCTTACACTGTGTCAAATAATAATATTCTCAAATACAAAGTTCTAAACTGCAATAAGAGCGATAAAATTTTTGTTGTAGATCATGTCAACATGCAAAGTCATTTGTAAATTTTAAATTGTCAAATTTTAAAATATGAAAACTTAAAATTAATATTTATGCCTCTAAAAGATCTCAAATAAAATAGTTGTCAACCAAAAAGTTGTATCCTCTTGTTGAGAACTATATTTTGATATAAAGTTAGTATTCATGCGATTTTATATGAAAATGTTACGAGGTCTTGATATAAGAGAGAAAAATAGTAGTTGACGTGTGGGACCTACTCTCACGTTAAGAAAAATACCCAAGAAACCATTTGGAAATGGTCATCAAGGGGGGAATTTTTGGGTCTTTAAACGCTAAGGTGTGCATTTTGTAAGAATTATTGTTTGAGGGGATTTCAAATAGCGAATCATAGAATTAACTCTTACAAAGATGTCCTCCAGTGAGACCAAAAACGTTTCAGTCACTTGTGTGCCTTCTTATTCCTAAGTACGCCATCCATTCCGAATTGTAAGTTGTTTTACTTTTCTAGATACATAGTTTTTGTTATGTATCTAGATATATATTATGTGTAGGTAGAAATTGGAAACCAAGTATAAGGCACAAGAGTAACTCCATCCTCGAGAACTCAAATCACGGTCCACACTTTTAATTTGAGGCTGCCCTCATTAGAGTCTGATTTTTTCATCTGCTCCAACAGAAGCCATTGATCCTTTGTGATAGACATTGACACTTGGACGACCTACTCGTCATTCTCAATAATCTAACCAATTGTGCTATCTCAATGCAGGCCTAGACACCCATGACCCATCCCTCCTAGCAAAGGAGTGCCTCACTCCTTCAAGCAGGGGCAACAGTTTCTCGTTAACCCCTGAAGGAATTGGTCTTCCAAGAAGATCCCTTATTACTACTATAAGAGGAGCAAGCAAGGGAACTGATCTCTAGAAGGTCTCTCAGTCACTCAAGAAAAAGGAGCAGGTGTGACGACAGATCTTTTCAATCAGAAAGATTCTAAGGGCTATAGATCTCACCGACTATATAGAGAGATGCAATTGAGGGTGGAATCTCATCAGCCCAGAGGGTTCTTGTCGTGATCAATTGGGAAGAGAAGGCCCTATGCGGATGCGGGCACCGCCATAACTTCTATTAGTGCTAGGAGGAAGACGTGGGGAATGAGCCACTCGGGGAAGAGGAGGCACAAGGGCTTTGGCACGGATGGACATGCACATTTCTGTGAGTACTGGAGGAGAGGAACCAGACCAACAAAAAATTAAGGGCGTGACCATACCTCACAAATGAGGGATGGGAGGGAATTTGAGAACCCTCTCAAATTTGAGGGCTCTAGTAGAATTCTTGCTATAGCTCTTCTTTTCTTGAAACTTTTTTTTTTGCGATCACGCCCGTATCTGGACGTGTATTTCATTAAGCAGAGAAAAATCCGTCCCAATACAAATAGCATCGGTAACCATGGTTACCAACGATAAAAGTCCTCACCCCTCCACTCAAGAACACAAAGCGAGCTACATCATGAATAAATTTGCAACTAAAACAGCCACACAAGATCATCCTGCTAGAAGCGCAGCCAAGTGCCTGTTGCCCACCGTGCACCAGAGCTCCGCTTCCTCCATGATCGCCCGTGCCAACCGGTCCCCTTGGGTAACCGCACCATCGAATGTCCTCCTGTTCCTCTCCTTCCAAAGCCTCCAGCCCACCAGGAAGGAGTCGAAGCCCTTTCGGCATCGCGCAGCATCAACTTCCTGGCAGACAACCACCAAGGAATGGCAAGCTCGTCCGGAGCATGTGAAAGTGAAAGCCTTGGAGCCGCAGGCTGCTGAAGCACCGGTGCCATACCTCCGTACTGAACACACAACCAAGTAGAATATGGTCCATAGATTCACACTCCTGGTCACAGAAGATGCATGTATCTGTCGCCTGCAACCCATGACGGAAACGACGCTATGTTGTCCAGCACCGGCCGTGCAGGACAAGCCAAAAGAAGAAGAAACGACACACAACCAAGTATTCTTGCTATAGCTCTTTTTTTTCTTGAAACTGTTAAATTTTGTTTCAAGGACTCAATAGGGTCCTCCTCAAGTTGCTCTAATAACTTACAATTTGAAATAGAGAAAGTTTAGACTATATGAATTTATATATGAGATATATGAATCAACGGCATCTCAAGTCATATTATGGCCCTCAACAATATAATTCATGATGTAAATCCAACAACTAATTTGCGGGGTCAACTGGATAGACTCTTACAAAGAAAAGAAGAAATTTAGGTAGTCAAAAAAAATCCTCTTATGCTGAAAGTTTGAAATATTGAATGGTTGAGTGCAAAACTCTTGGAGATGTCAACTAAAATTTCTTTTTTTCTATACGGAAGATTAACTTTCCAGCTGGCCAGTTGAGCGCGTACAATTCTGGGAGTTGAGGGTCTGCCACGTAAGCGTGCGCAGCAGAGCAACGTCGTTGTCTTGCTCCCGTCCTGTGCCCGCCTGGCTCCCTCTATCCGGCGCGTACCACACCGCGCGACCGCGACGGAGTCATCCACCCACTGCACACACACACACTCGGCAGGCACAAGAGTTCGCAGCCCTTTTGCCCTTGTTTATCCCTGGTCGCCGCCGGTGCCCATCCACGGCAGCATCATCGTCCCGTCAAGATAGGGATAGCTAGCAGCACGCAGCCTAGCGGGCAACAGCTCACCCCTGGACGGCGTCGTCGTCAATTCGTCACCGGGCGCAGCACAACGTACAACCACTCCGGCGTTGTCCTAGCTAGGCTCGGGCGCTCGGCGGAGCCGCCAGTGCGTGCGCGCGTCGCCGTGGACGAGCGCGTAGCCTAGGGGCTGCGCGGGCGCCAGCCAGTGTCCTCTCCGCCCCGGCCGTGCCGCTGTCTCCTCGTCGTCGTCGAGCACGTCGTCGTCGAGCTTGCGTAATCGATGATCCATCATACGTTTGCCTTCGTGCGCGTGACCGTGACCCAGTCTGCTTGGGTACGGAGCCAACAGCCATCAGCTCTCGTTTCTCGCTAGCTGGAATTGATTATCGATCGATGTGACCGAACAAGGAACTGAAGGATCGTTGTTTCGTCGTGCAGGACGCGCGCCCGTGTTGTCCGGCGACTGCTACTGCCGCTGCGTCAACGGGGAATAAGCTAGCTAGCACAACTGGCAGTTGGATGCGTCAAGTAGCTGACCTTGACGAAACATGGAAAAAACGCTGCTGCTACTGCTACTACTACTACGAGCAGATCGATATCGATCTATTCTTGACAGGTTGACGTACCTGGACTGGTACTGTTCCGTCAAAGCTCTCCGGCATGATTATTCCAGCTGTGCTCCAGTTCTCTAACAAATTAATAAGATTACCGCTTCCAAGGCTGCATAGTGATAACAGATTAACATATATATACCAGCAGGCAGCGGTTCTCTTAAAGTTTATTAAACATGTTCAAAAAATATCATATATTCCATCGGTTGAAAATTGCAATAAATGGTTTTGATTTTCTCTAGATACATACCATTTTTTGCGGACATGGGTACATATTATATAAGAATAGTTATAGTCTAGAAAAGTCACAACGACCTACAATTTAGAATGAAGTGATTAATTAACTATCGAAAAAATAGTCTTCATACATGTGTAGATCACCAAGGCCAGTCTAGGGATCATATGAAGTTAGTCCTTCCACTTTTAAATACCTAAATATCTAATATTAATTAAAGAAAGAATATATTCCCATGTAGTCATGTCTGTCTTTTCTACTTCTCAACGGCCTCAGGCCCTCCTCTGTCTAAAATGTGACCTGGACTCATGGCTTTGGCTTATGCATGTTAGAGTAACATATATACTATGGAGTCTGGTTCTAGCACTTTCTCAAGTGATGGTATGTATGATTTCTAGCACTTTCTCAAGTGATGGTATGTATGAAGTTCGATTTGTAAACATAGTAGAATTAATAGATGATAGTCGTTGAATAAATCTTTGATCAACAAATCCACTAGGTGACTACACAATAACTATATATACATACCCATGTATCGTCGGACACATTTCCGCATATGGCCGACGAACTTTGCTATTCACTAATGCATATAATTAGGCTAATATAAGAACAATAACAATGGCGACAGTTCGGCCGAGTGGTCTAAGGCGCCAGATTTAGGCTCTGGTCCGAAAGGGCGTGGGTTCAAATCCCACAGTTGTCAGTTTTGCCATATGTTGAGTTTTTTAGTTTAAGTTTTAATTAATAATATGCATTTCTAACTATATTTTTTATAATTTTTATTTATTAAAACAACATCAATTTCAATATATTTTCGACCATGATTGTTTTCCCACAGTTATCAATTTTTGTCCCTTGTTGAGTTTTTAAGTTTAAATTTTAATCAGTAATAGGTATTTCCAACCATATTTTCCCTAATTTTTTATTATTTAGTAAAAGAGTATTAGTTTGGTTGATTTTTAGCTTAAGTTTGACCATACGTCTTATTCAAAAATTTGTTCAAAATATCACTTATTTTGTTGTGGCTTGCTTTATTACCAAATAATTTCCGAGAATGATGTAACTTTGACTACGTTTGCTCAATTTTTTTAAAAAATAAGACGAGTGGTCAAACTTGAGATTAAAAAGGTCAAACGAACTATAATTTAGAACGAGTGAGTATCAATTTTAACAATAGGCATTTTAGACCATAATTTTTTCTATTCTTTTCGTTTTATTAAAAGAGTAAAGTGTATTTTAGTTCCCTAAAGATTTGATATATTTTCCTCTAGACCCATAAATAAATCTTTTAGGATTTTTATCTAATCTATAAACTCTCAAAATGTAAAACACACATGGTCTGTTTCACTTTTTTTAAATATTATTTTAGTAGAGATTCAACCATCTTTCTTTTTTCCCTTTGTGCGCTCCGGTTTGTGGAGTATAAATTAAACTTTTTGATGAGGCCGAGCTTCATGGAGCTATAGTACCGCTCTTAGATAGAGATCATAATTAGATAACCATGATAAACATGTATTATTTTATTTTCATAGTCCTTCAAAGGGTGGTCACTTTTTTCTAGATTTATTAAAATATTTAACAGAATTATTGTTTCAATGGTAAGGGACCGAGGCATACATGATCACTTTCTCAATAATCTCGAGATCTGCCAACTTCATCTCATTCGTTCAGAAGTGATCGCAGAGATGAGATCATGAGATGGACATGCATACCTTCTCATAGGTGGTACGTATTTGTGTACATGCAAGAGTCTACGTACATGTCCGAATCTAAATCTAAACGAAAGAACAATAAAGAGCTGCTCCTGTTTGATGAGCAATTTTGGGCGGGTGTGACGCGCACTCACTGGCCACTCACGCTGGACGCAACTCTGAAACGAGGAATTAGAGCCTCATCAACGCGCACCCCTAAAAATCGCGTTAATCACCTTCCATATTCTCTCCGTTATCAAATGCTTGCCATTCCGAGCCCACGATCGACCTGTGTATAAAATGATCACGCGCCGCTTCAGTGCGTCACGGCCTTGTGCATTCTGCTTCACCCTCGTCACTCGCGTCAAGGCCGTCTCTGCCTCCTTTCTCTAGTGCGCGCGCAGAGAGAACGCCAAAGCTCCGATCCATGGCGCTGTCGCCGGCGAGAGGTTGCTGCTCAGTTCTCGTGCCCCTGCTGCTCGTGGCGGCCGTGGTCGCTGCCGCCGTCGCTGAGGCAGCGCCGGCCGTGACACCGGCCGCCGTGAAGTGGGAGCGCCACGGAGCGCACTCCCACAAGGCCCCGGCGCCCGCGCTGCCTTCTGCGGCTGCGCCAGCCGTGGCACCTCCCACCCACGGAACGGCAGCGCCGACGCCCGGCCCGACGCCACAGGGAGCGGAGGCGCCTGCCCCATCGCCGGACGTTAACGGCGGTGCGGCTGCTGTGCCGTTCGCGTGGCTGACTGCGCTCCTGGTCGCCGCCGGCGTGGCCGCTGCGACGATGGTCTGAAACTCCGAATGTTGCGGTGTTCGTGTTCTTTTTACTTCGTCGCTGCGGTGCAGTGTTGGTCATAATGTAATCACTACTCGGTATATCTGAAGAACTTGTGTATGCCATGGCTTGCGGTTACGTAAAATTTGATTGCATTATACTCCATATGGAAGAACTTGTGTATGCATGTTCAATAAGGAAGAATCTTCTGTGCACGTAGTTGAAGTTTCTCGCGAAAGATGAACACACTAAACTAACTCAGAAATGGGTGAGGAACATCATTCATTTTTTTAAAAAAGGCGAGTTTTGCCGTGCCAATCCCCTACATTGTCTGACCACCAGCTTGATCATCTTTCTCCAGATGGTAATTCAACAATGACAGCTCCTTGTTTCTAGAAAAAAGCACAAAGCCATAAATTATAGCATTCGTGGATTGGTTTGATTCGTTTCCACAAGGTTGCGACATGAGGGAAGCCGGGTTGTGGTCCGCTAGATTCTTATCACTGCACCAGGCTCAATCATCGTGAAAGTGAACTAAGAACATGATTTTAGGTACCGCTGCTCCCTCGCCACTGCTCGTCTAGCTACAGCGTGGTGGGGAGATTGTGGTCTCAAACAGAGATTGTGGCAAAATGTTACCAGTTGCCACCAAGGCAAATGTTATGGACGATTAAGTTTATGCACGTAATGCTCCGATATATTTTGCCACTGGTAAATGTTGTGGATCCTCCGATATATTTTGCTATTATGGAGAATGTTGTGGACGGTTTTATGAACGTAATCATGTATCTTTGTTTCCCTTCTCATGGGGGTTTTATACAGGTGGTTGGTTCCCTTTTCTTGATTATCGGCTTGCACCTTTAACAGGTCGTCGCCTGAAGGTAGCAAGCAGCATCTAAATCGAATCGGCAAAGATTTCTTACCGATCTTTATCGTTGATTAGAACCATGCCGAAAGTTCGTAACTGTTCTTCTATTTTTATCCTTGCAAATTCAGGTTTGATCCATCGGACCTTCAGCTCACCGTCGTCACCCGTCAATGTCGACAGATGAAAACAGAATGCACGAACGAAAACAGGTGAATGTATGGTGGCTCGGAACCCTTTGCCGACCTGGTCCGAGCGTCGTTTGTAACCTCCATGCGACGATCTAAAAAACAACTACTAACTACACCCATAAAACCGATATGGGAAGGGAGAACAAAGCAAGGAGACTACGTGCATATAAAACCATCCGCACCAGCTACCATGGTAACCATGGTGGTGGTGGCAAAATGTATGTAAGTTGTATGGTGGATGCAATTTACTCATAATAGACAGCAGCACTGGTATCAAAGTTTGAATTCTCCAAAAATTCAGACAGCCAGATTCAAAAAATCAGACAGCCAGGTTCCCACGGTGGATTGTTGTTGTAAAACACGTCTCTTTTAGCATAGAGAGACAGACCTGGTACCACTGTAACAGAAAGGCTTCTCTGACTAATCAAGCCTAAAGTATATTGACAGATCCAACTATATACCCAAAAGGATTCTACTTTTATTATTCATTGACATTGTTTCTTCATTTTGGCTATCTAAGTTTCAGTTAACTATTATGACATTAATAAGGTTAAATTCCCCGATACAGTCTGCAGCAGACCCAAAAGCTAATCCAGCTGAAACTAGCTTCCAATTTCTTCCTGGATGATTTCTCCTGCAACATTCCTCACGCTCTCACGGAAGGCTACAAAACCTGAACCAGTTGTAAAGCCTGACCCATCAACATCTTGCTCTTCAATGAGATAGCTCTCAAACAATGTTGAATCGCCTTTCCCTCCATGGATAAATGTAAGCTTTGGGGTTATACATCTGTCCTGCTTCAGTCTATCAATTGCTGTTCTCAAAAGACCTACATGGCATATAGAAAGAATCAGCAGCTCAAACAAGCAAGTTCCAGTGATTCTATCTATGCTCTCAACAAGAAAGACTTTCAAGAATATTATTAGCCACCACTACAGCAAACAATATTCAATTCTCCTTTTTTTTGGAAAGCATATACGTACTACTCAAAACATGAACAACAAAATGCAAAACCATGTACTTACAGTCACGGGGTGGAGGAAAAGGAATTGAAGGATCAACAGTTGACGAATAGTAAACAATAAGGTTGGTAAATGTGTCGAGAAGAAATATTGGGCTCTCGCTCATTATTAGAGCAGCACGGCTCAGAGTGTGTCGTGGGAATGCTTGCTTGTCAGGCGAGGAATACGATACTAAAACCGGATATATGGATTTAGCTAGACAAGATGGCTCCAGTGCACTGCAAAAAAAAAGCTCAAACTTGTGAATTTGAAGCTAGAATATTTGTTAGTTGAGTACGAGATGAGACATCATCAAAGCAGGAATGGTCTATGGTTTTTTGTTTTCAAAGTAAGCAACTCAACATGGAATATTTACATATTTTACTTTTGTTTCAGAGAATCATGAATAATATTCTAACTAAACAAGCCTTCTTTGGAGTAAAACTAATCAAAGTTTAATATAAGGAAAATTGTATGCAAGATATGCTGGAAAACAGAACACAGCAAATTTAAAACAATATGAACCTGAAAAGGCATTGTAGATATATCCTGTAATCTGGGTGTACGCCTTCTTCATGCATGCGAAGAAGAGGACTTCTCAACAATGCAAAAACAAGTTGAGGTATCGTTTGAAGCTGTGGGCACTGTGAGAAGTCGATGTCTATGCTTGATAGCGGAGTTCGCACATCAGAGCTCAGGGCCTGATTATACCGGGCTGCAAGGAGGGATAGCCAAGCATGCACTTGATGCCTGCCTTCTCGAACACCTTTATCCAAGGATTCTAAAATAACCTAGAAACAGTGTACGGAGGAAGATTTAGTGCATATCACCATATGAAGATGGAGTAGTGGAAGGATACAGCTCCATTTTAGAAAACATAAAAGGAACCATAGCGTTTTATTTCCTTTTATCAGAGTTTAATGCTCGCCAATATGCAAACATCTAAAATCATTGACTAAACTGGGAACTAATTTTATTAAGAAAATCCTGTTGATAGTACCAGTTAAAGATCAGCAAAGGAGTATCTTCCCGAAAGAAGGTTCACTGGTCCTTGTTCCAAATTAATCCAATGATATCATAGGATTTCTAATAATAACAACAAATCTTGATACTAATCACCTCTAATCAATTGCTATAAGCTGGTTTTTTTTCTATTTCAATTCATTCTGGACGACTTGTAGAGGAAATAATCTACTTGATTTAAACCATAAACAAACATAATATGATTACACTATGTTACTGGAACTAAAATAAGATTACCTTATGAACAAGGATATGCAGTACAACCTCTGGATCTACACTGTCATAAATTTCACTGATATTACTAGCTGGACGGTACTGCAATGTTCTTATTCTCAACCGCCTCTTTAGACAGAACTTGTAACTGCAAAGATATAACATTACAAGAAGAGAGATGGGTTCCAAGGACAGCAATAAAATAAAACTGAGGTACGCAAAATTGTGAAAAGTAAAGGATGTTACTATGATTCACTTTATGTACTGTTCTCTTGTTAAGTTGCTGTTACTATGATAATTAGTTTGATAAGAAATCAGAAATTTAATAGTTGCAAAGTCAAAAAAATAACTGGATAAAAAATATTGATGGTTGAAGAGAGAATGCATGTATGCATGTAAAAGTTATCAGTTGAATAGCCTGAATTTTAGTTGGATAAAAAAATCATATTGATTTATTATTTATGGGAAACTTCATGGGAGGCCGCTTCTCTGCATAGTTATAAAATTTATAGACAAAAAAATGCAGACGCATTAAGGATAGGGGTATATGCAAGTGCAAGCCCAGTGACTAAGGATTCAAATTGTTTATAGTTATGATACATACTATCATTTTATTAATGTGTTAAGCTTCAGGAGTGCCAGCTAACAAGAGAACATTTCTGCTTGAATTATCTTTTCCACTGAACATGAACACTGGTATAGTAACTACAAGGCATGCAAGAAACTTGTTAACAACAAAGCAATTTCTTGTCTCAGATGTACCTTGCAGGTGATTGTGATCCATTGCCTGATGTCTCCTTGACAGGTTCAATCACGCTGTACTGAAAAGCGATCTGGACAACAGAAGGATCTGTGTGCCTGTAAATATAAATCACATTAGTTAACCACCATTAACATGTACTCCCTTGGTTCCAAATGATAAGACATTTTGGCTTTTCTACTATATATCTAGACATAATGAATAATCTAAGTGCACTGCAAAAACTGCATATCTAGAAAAGTCAAAACATCTTATAATTTGGAATGGAGGGAATATGACACATGTTCATCAATTAATAGGATCCAGCAAACAAGGTTACCATGCCTTCATATATATACATTTTAAAAGAGTTGCTATTTCTTGTGAGAATTTTCTCCAGGTAAACAGCTAAAATGCACATTTCATTTAACTACTATCATGCTCACAGAAATGCTCTTCTTATGCTCCCAAAAAAAAAAGTGCTTCTTCAAACTGCTTGGGCAATGTAGCTTCATTTAGTAGCACACTAGCGCAAACTAGATTAAATGCAATGAGAAAATTCTGATTCTGGTAGTATCTTACTTTTAAGAGGAGATCAAATATCTCCTTTAACAAATACATCATTTAGTAGCAAGTAAATAATTACAGGGTTGAGTTAAAACAATATACCTGGAGAAGCCGTTGCTATGGGCAAACTCAAAGTCATATGCATAAGTGGCAAATGAATCACAGCAGATGATGTGTTGCACATTTTCATATTGAGGGTCAGGGAAGAAATGCCCATACTGCCAGAAGGATGAATGTATTACAAATTGGCTACACTTATATAGTAGGGTTAAAGTGAACATAAATAGCTTGAGCACTTACAGAATTGCCTGGTTCAAAATCTGAAGATGTTCTCAGCCTTAGAACACAGCCAAATGCATAGGGTCGACTCAGCAAGCGGTATCTGTTAGTGGGAGTTGCAATAAAGGAAGAAAAGATCATTCACATTTATTAGAAAATTTGGCTGTCGGAATTTTCTGAATAGAACACATATAAATATTCATTAAAATCAAGCATACATGTCTTGGGGAAGTGTTGAATCGTCTGTATTTGCATAAAGAAATAAAGATCCACCACTTTCGATACTTAAAAACTTCAGTGAAGCCAAATCAGTGTATTCATCAGTCACGGCAAATATGTCTACGCATACTCCTGATTGAACAGCAACAGCCGCCTGTTTCAATTTTTCAATAAGATGAATACATGGCAGAGAAAGTCAAATCAACTGTAAATTTTAGACTCATGCTTACTAGCTCTCTGTAGAAAGGTATCTGTTCAGGGAGTAATGCAAGGTCAGCATCTACCCCTTTACTAGCATATTGCTCCCCATATCTCCTGGTATCTAGCAGACCACCTCCATAATCAGGAGCACCTGACAGAAAAGCAAATACCCGAGCTGCTCTCCAACAAGAAACAAAAGTAAATTAGGCATAAAGATACTGGTAACTAGGTTGTTTGCAAACATACAGCATCTTAAAAGTTATGAAGGTAATTGCCTGATTGACACCAGATATTTCATGAGATATGGAAAGCGCATTGACCTACCTAAAGCAAAAGTAGAACCATATTCTGAACTTAGGTACTCAATTAAAGCAGACATGGCTGTCCCAAAACCTCGTCCTCCAAGCAAAACAGTATCTTCTTCCTGCCCAGAAGCAGCCCCTCTCTCCCATGAAGATGTAGGTCGCAGTGTCTCCAGGGCAGCAGCAATTCGATCCTTGCATGTGTCTACCTGCCCAAAATAATCTTGCCATTAGGCAATAAGTTCATGTCTAAATCTCTTTGTAATTCAGCTGATAGTTTTGTAACATACTGGAGCCAAGAAAGAATGTAGGGGCATGGCATCTTCAAGGGCAACAGGCAGGCCATCTTCTTCTAAGTCCGGAGGAATAAAAACATTTTTCACGAGTGGAATCGGACCTTGGACATCATACAACCCAATCTTGTGGCTGAATGTCATAAGCCCAAAAAGGGAGCCCGGAGTAAGAGCTGTTGCATGATGAAAACCCAAATGAAGAAGGGTCAAACTGAATTCACAAATAATACAGCTATTCGATGAACCAAAAAATTCAGGAAGTTCAGAATGATCAGGATAACATACCTTCTAGGGCCGCAAGAAGCGCACTCTTGATGAGTTCCAGGAACTCTTCGGAACCTGAAGGCATTCAGAGTTAGCAACAATCAAGACCCAGATTACTTCATAGCACATCACAAGATCAACAGACTACCTGGCGATCCAAAAGAAAAATTTGCTGTGTGCATGCTCAGGATTGAATGATGTGCCAAACCTAGGAAATTTTTTTCCCTCTCTATCTATTTTGTTGTTCGCTTTGAAATAGACAGGTGAGAATTTAGCAAGGTCCGTTCATCGTCTTGTGTTCTTTACTTCTTTTTATTCCAAAAACATATTACCTTATTTCAATCTAGTTGGGTTCTTTGGGTATGACTTAGAATTCACATTATCATATATCAAGGTAATTTCCTACATCAATCGAACTGGGATAGAATTCCATGATCAGAAAATGGATTGGACTTACATGCGAGATCCACTGCGGCGACATAAACAGGCAGCGCCTGCACGCCGTCTCCTCCACCCTCTGCCTCATCCACTGCAGGTATTCAACCTATTCAGGTCAAAATTCAACCCGCATCACGCGGCGTGAAGGCAGCTGCGTGTCGTAGTACCTGGGATCTCGAGGTCGACGAAAGAGGAGTTGAGCTCGGGGCACGCGCCAGGACGCTGGAACCGTCGCTCGGTCTCGTCGTCGAACCCGTTGAGCGTGCCGCAGAGCACGCAGGTCCAGCCCCAGCGCTCCAGATCGCAGTGGCTGCTCAGGTACGCCCAGCAGTGCTCGCAGCGCGGGACGCGGTCCCCGCCGGCGCCGGTGGTCGGGGGCTGGCCCCGCTCGTCGGCGGCGGCGAAGGGCGTCACGGCGACGCCCCACTGGATGGCGCACGACTCCAGCGCCTCCGGCGTGGCTGGGAAGCGGGACACCGTGGCTCGCACCGCCATGGTCGAGGCGGTGGGGGAACAAGCCTGAGATTCCGGTTAGGCACGCTTGCGAGCAGCGTGGGCGATGCCGACGGGGAAGACCAGACGGACCAGACGGCCGGCGGAGGAGGCGAGGGGCGCGAGTCGTCGGGACTCGGGCGGGCCCTGCGGCTGGCTGCAACAGTCTGAGTGTCTGACACGCTGGGTCCACACAGGGAGAATAGAGATGGAATTCTGCGTCTCTTCACTGGTAGATGGATCACGACCGTTCATACGCAATCGGACGCTTGTTCAGGGTTTAAGTTACGTCACAACACCCACTGTTTTTCTGCCCATCCCCGGCCGTCCGGCCCGCCTGAAAGAGTGAGTCACGTAGAAAACAAACAGAACATCTTAGGCTGTGTTTCGCTGGTTGGTGTCGATCGGTGCTGGCTGAATTTCTCTTTGCCCACATGAAAGAGTGAGTCACACAGAAAACGAACAGAACATCTTAGGCTGTGTTTCGCTGGCTGGTGCCGGCCGGTGCTGGCTGAATTCCTCTCTGCCGGTACTGTACAATCAGTCAGCACCAGTCGGCTGATCGTTCAGCCGAACACAGCCTTAACCTTGGACTTTGTTTGATAAATAATATATACGACTGAAGAGCTGTTTGAATCCATTAGCTTTAAAAATATATAGTTCGCGTTAGCGGTTTAGAGTTGCTATAAGAGTGCGCTGACTTCTAAAAAAGTTATTGTTATCAGTGTATCCCCACATTATTGTGGCCCCACATGTTAACCACTCAATACATATTTCGCCATTTTAAGTGGAGAGGGGTGGCGCTTTGACAAGGAACTTGCACTCGGCCACAGTGAGGAGCTCGCGCTCGCCCACTCCGAGGATGAAGCTCCTACTTGTGCTTGCGGCCAAAGAGGAGGAGAGGGGAGTCGCCACCGGCAATCGGTGAGCTCTTTTTTTACAAACAAATGTATTAAGTTCTTGGAAAGAAGTGTAAGAAGTTTCGGGCCTCTAAGCCTTGTCGTGTGTTTGCTTAGTAGCTTGTGTTTGTGTATAAGTTTCTACTGTGTCTTCTTCTAATTTCCAAATTCTCCAAGTCTAAGTTCTTGAATCCTCAATTTAGGGTGGGTTTGTGTCGTATATAGTGTACCTCATGGGGGGTTTACACTTGACCCTCTACCCTTGCTCAATGCCGAGAGGGAGAGGAGCGAGGGTTTACCACACGCAAGAGATGTGATCGGATCGGGGTACGACTATGAAACATTAAGAGAATAAATGCTAGAAATAAATTTGGGATTGATTGGTAATAAAAACATCCAACAACCCCTTTCCCTTACAAGGTGCCACCCCCTTGGTACTTATAGAGCATACCAAGGGTCATGTCCTTTTTATAATATGGTTTCGTCCATCACATGCGGCACTGGGAGTAGATGAGGCAAAATCGTACATTAGCCTTTTTGCGACCCTGACATTAGGCTTGGTCATCCTCCCCATTAGTGTTGGACTGGCGAGGGGCCAACTTCTAAGAGCTCAGCGAGGGTCAACCAGAGCGCGAAGACGAGGCGAAGGTAGGGACCCTAGCCGACCTTCGCCTGGTCAAGGGTACCTGTACACATAGAGAATGAAAACTATGGTTTGGAGTTAAGGGTGGGGTTGATCCACGTGTTGCCATCGGCTGACCTTCTCTTCGAGGTTCTCTCGAGAGAAAGCAAAAATCGCTAAGGGGTGGGACCGTCAAAGTAGGCAAGGGACACAGAGCTGGTTGGGGTCCCTGACGAGGGTCTCTCCCCCAACACCTCATATGTGTTCTACAATATTTGTGATTGTATCATATGTAGTTGTATTCCTTTTTTCATTCAAGACTTAGAGTTTTCTTATCTATGGTGAGAATAGAATTTTGAGAATTGACCTGCTATTGCAAACCTTGAGAAAAAAAAAATATAGTGCTATATATGCTATCGTTCTTTCACCACACAATGTGTAAACGAACAAAACCACACCAAGAAAGATCTGATAGACCAATGATATAGCAAAAGAACACAAACAAACACTCGATGAGCTCAATCACATGCTCGCCAGATCTAGAGAACAAAACAAACACCAAAAACCGTTGTAAGCGTATCCCCATATCATCCGTGGCCCCACATGTTAACCACTTAATACATAGCTTATGTTTTCAAAACTTTACAGTTGCTTGACTGCGTGGCATGGAAAAAGGTTTCGTCGATATGAATATATGATGCCATACACCAGCTTCCTTCCTAGCTTCCCTCGCCAAAACAAAAAAAAAATCTTTCTTCCTTCCTAGTATTATTACAACCTTACAATCCAATCAACTGATAAAGGGTACAAAAAATTCTTGGTAAACCTGCACATAAAGAACAAGAGCCGTGAGATCAGTGTTAGGTCGTGTGCCAAACACAGACTAAATGAGGAATAAATCAACAGACCATAATCATACAGATAGAGCTAGATCAGTAGCAGAAAACAAAGAAGCATTGATCTTAGTTTGACTTAACTCTGTTGTGTAGACTGGTAAGTTCATTTCGAAAAGTTAGTCAAAATGCCATGTTCTCAAGGTTTAACGACAACAGCGAGCGCTCAACGGCAGCAGTCCCCAGTCTGGCCAAAGCAACATTTGCTTCGGAAAAGTAGCTGTCAAATGGAAGCAGCATGCATGCTCACGTCTCGCCCAATCTTGTTCCCTCCTGACTCCTGTGCTAATTCCTGTTCGATTCTTTTCTAGATGACGCGAGCAAGGCGGTCCTCTTCGGTTGGTCGGTGTGGAGTTCTCAGGGTGAGGGCATTGGCAGCGCAAGCAAGAACCGATCAACCACCGGCCTGCCCCTCCCTGTCGTCCCTGAGAGATACGCTACCTGAAGACAGCCGTCGCATGGCGCGCAGGAGGTGGAAAAAGGCCAAACATGTATATGTTGCCTCCAGGTTCAGGATGACCGACCACCTAACATACTGGAACATCTTTGGCTGACAGAGGTTGACAAACTACTCGATTCTGTATCTCAAACTTTTCTCAACGAAAGTCAGGAGAACGTACTGTACGATATACGTACTGTATGAACCTGATTAGAATTAGAATAATCTTGCTACTTCTACTCAGGTTTCGAAAACCGATTATTGGTGCTCCAGCCGTTCCATGATCTTCCATAGCGATTAAATGGGTGCCTCACTGATTGTGTATGATCCAGCAGGGAGGGAAATCCGTTTTAAAAACACTGCTTATAATACTCATTTCGTTCTAAATTTCAGTTCACTTTGACTTTTTTGGTGTATGCATTTTGCTATGTATATCTATATAAATAATATATTTAGATACATAGTAAAATATATGTACCAAAAAGTCAAAGTTAACTATAATTTGAAACGGAGAAAGTATCTGCTTTCAAGTAACTGACGTCCACATATAACGAGAAAAAAAAATGGCAAAGAAGCCCGGTGATTCTCTTTTTTTTTTTGGCAGGTCTTATGGTCGTCAAAGACCTTATGCTAAAACATGGGGAGTTCATAGTTTTTAGGTTGACCTGTAGATTGGTCAGGAACCTTTAAAAGTGAAGTTTCCGACCATGTATAGATTAGTAAGAAGATAGGGGGATTCAGTAGCCAAAGTGCTTTTTTTTAGCATCAGTAGCCGAAGTGTTAAGCACGAGCCCTTTGAACATATCATTTAGAACGGTGTTAGTAAGTGAAAGGTTGGATGATTGGTTCAATTCGTCTCCTTCCATGTGCCCATCAATTTGAATGGGAATAAGGATAGGTTTTTTGTGGCGGTTGAGAAAAAATG
Organism: Bothriochloa decipiens; assembly: GCA_023333625.1. Lineage (NCBI taxonomy): Eukaryota > Viridiplantae > Streptophyta > Magnoliopsida > Poales > Poaceae > Bothriochloa > Bothriochloa decipiens. Next base: position 34,661,546 of record CM041639.1, on the reverse strand, counting down.
GTGAATTTTTGACTCAATCTTTATATATGGAGATAGTGAAAGAGAGGAATGGTGAGAAAGATTTGTTCTAAAAGGCAAAGCTCCTATTAAAAAAAGATTTTCCTCTGCTATTTAAAAAGATGGGTCATATTTACAAAATAAAAAGGGGGTGGAAAGGGGATGCTAGATGTAGTTTTTGTGGTTTTAAGGAGATAGTGAAACAGCTCTTTCTCTGAGTGTCATATGATGAGATTCTTGCGGAATGCATTGTTCATTACTTTCAACCACCCAAAATAATATTTACTTGTATGGTTTGTGGCTTAAGAATTTTATCCCAAGTTTGAGAAGTTACACAAAGGTGGGTTTACCAGTGATGTGTTTGTTTTTATGATTGAATAGAAATGATACTGTTCACAAAAAAAAATGATACAATGTTCAATAAGAAAAGTTCTAACTTGTTCATCCGGGTAATTTTTAGAGAAATTAAATGGATCAGACAATGGTCCCTTATCTAAAGAGGAAGAGAGAATGGTGTTGAAGAATGGATTCGTTTGGAAGACCATGTTCAAAGCAACAGAGAAGTTTGGAGATGTAAGTGCCTTTGTTTTTTATGTTCTGTGATGACTTCGTTGTATGTGTGCTCTACGTAGTAGAGAGAGGTGCCGGACCTTTTTCTATGCTCAACGATTGTACCCATTCACTGGTGAACGTGTATACGTTTTATTTCTTAATTAAAAAATATATAACGAGGAAAAAGAAGTCTACCATCACGCCAAACATATATTCATTTGGAATTTCATTTTTCAGAAAAGAAATACGCATTATCAAGTCAGCTGAACAGGATTAGTATTGTCACATAAGGTTATTACCTCAAGTCAGACTAATATGGGCTCTGGTAGCTAGTCTGATGACCAATGAAGGCACAGATGGGGGGTTAGTGAAAAAATAGCAATAATCTTCACGCACGGTGCTGTGTAGTGTAGGACGGATGGTCATAGCAAGAAGCCGGCGAGTAGGACAACCACCGCCATCTGAAATGTAATCTGCAACAGTGAACACAATGGATAATTGGTTAAGCTTCTCTTGACGACAGAGATGATGTAATAATCGTACAGTACTAGTTAATTTAGCCAATTAATGATAAAGCTCAGAATTTCCTTACCGCCGGCAGCTTGGAAGAAGAGGAGTACGCCGGCGATAGGCTGAATGCCCCTCCGTTGAACCCGAGGTTGTACACAGGCGTGCCGTTGGGGTAAAACAAGCCATAGTTCCTCTCCGACGTCGGGCCGGGCTTCATGTCCTCGTTGAAGAGCGCGAAGACGAACACGTCGACGGGGACGTGCGGCTTGAGCGGCGTGTCCTGTCCCATTGCGATCCTCTTCATCAGGTTGTCGTTGTATGCGGTGGCGTTGGCGACGGTGGCGCCCACCTCGTTGTCGTCCCCCTTGGAGGGCCACCTGGTCTCAGAGATCCTGACGGTGAGGTCCATGTGGCCCATGGCCTTCATGGCCGCGTACACGGCGTCGATCTGGGCGTAGAGCATGTTGTCGTAGGTGAGGTTGGTGTTGGGGTCCACCACGCCGGGGTTGGGCTCGAACAGCACGTACGGCAGCGACACCGTCCCCGGGCTCGCCTTGTAGGCGAAGAACGGGTACGCGTTGTGTTAGCAGTTTTTCCCCAGGCCCAGAAGACGGGAGTCAGGCTGCGAGCTCCTTGGGCCAGCCCAGCGGAGCAAGACCAAGGAAACCCAACATGAAGTATTTCGGTGAGCAGTGGAAGGCCTAAGCACTTGCATGTGCGGCCCGGGAAGCATCCCATGTAAGCCAGACAGATAAATAGGGCGAGATCGGTCAGAGACCGGCATCGATGTACTGAACCATTACTTCGAACCCAATTAATCTTTCCTCTGTCCTAATTCTGTTCTTCTTCTTCCCCACGGCAGCGCCGCTGTCCCTCTCGAATTCCCCTTCTCCACCTACCGATCCTCCATTGCTGCTCACACTTGGTATCAGAGACACCATCCTCGGCCTGATCCCGTTCGCCGGTTCGTTGACATCCCATCGGCGGCTTGATTTCAACGGATTTGGTTGGTCTAACCCCGAGTTTGAGGTGTGAGCTGCAGATCGACTTGGGGATTCCGTAATTCCAGTCCAGAAATCGCTGCTTGTGGAAGCATTCCCCGATCTGGAGCCTGCCGCTCACGACCACTTCACTCGTCGCCAAAAGCAGTGCGGTGTCATGGATCCCGCGTAGAAGCTTCTGCTTGAGGAGCTCGACAAGCGTTTTGCTCCCCAGAAGCAGCAGCTTGACAATTTGATGGACAAGCGCTTTGATGCATTGGAGAAGAAGCTCGAGGCCTCCGAGCGTTCATCGACCTCCCGCCTCACCACGCTGGAGACCGCCTCCAAGGCGTTCGTGGAATGGCGCCCAGAGGTTGATGGCTTCATCGACGACCTGCGCGACGAGATGAAGCGCTTTGATAATCTAAAGCTGGAGGTTGGGAAGATCTCCAAGTTCATGGAGCGGTCCTTGGTGGAGGGCCCGTCCCAGGGCACTAGTGTCCAAGGGGCTGCTCCTGGCGGGCTCGTGCTGGACCCGTCCCCAAAGGCCCTGACAACGAAGGCGTCTTCGGCGCCTGCTTCCCCACGCATCGGCCTCTCGGTGGGTGCGTCACCACGCCTCGAGTCACAGGATGTCAAGCCTACGCTCTCAGGCTTCGGCGAGTTCTCGCCTGCCCTACGTCCATCTGTGCGAATGTCAGCCACAATGCCCAGCGGGCACTGCTTTGCTCCAGGGAACCAGGATGGTGTTTTCGGAGTGGTTTCCACTCTGGTGCCACCTCCCGGCAAGGGTACGTCTCATTGCCGGCCTCCGCCCCTCAATTTCCAGATTCCTTGTTTTCCCCCTCCTCTATCGCAGAATCATTATGAGTCAGGTCATCAGGGGGGGAGTCAGAGGGGATCATGTTTGCAAAGTTCCTAAGTTTGATGGAGAGCATCCCAAATTGTGGATTAAACAGGCTAATCAGTACTTCAAGTTGTATCGTGTTGATGCTGAGGTTTGGGTTGATGCGGCTACCATGCATTTGTCTGGATCGGCTAAGCGCTGGTTTTCATCATTAGATGATGAGTTGGAGTCCATAGGGTGGTCTGATTTCTATGCTCGTTTGCTGCTTCGCTTTGCTCATGATGAACACGTAGTCCTGCTTAGTCGTTTTTTCCAAATTTGTCAGTCTGGGCTAATTAAAGAGTACACAGATCAATTCGTTGCCTTAACGGATGATCTCACTGCCTATGGCAAGCACCCCGACCCTCTCTACTATGTTCAGTGCTATATAGATGGCTTGCAAGATGAAATTAAATTTGTTCTTATGGTTCATAAGCCTTCGACACTGGATGCTGCTTGTGTGCTCGTGCAATTGCAGGAAGATGCGATGGCCCTGTCCAAACGGCCAGTGAGGCGGATGGACCATGGTTCTGCATTTAGGCCAGTGTGGAATGGTGCCGTGCCTCTGCCCCAGTCTCCTCGAGCTGATGCTGAGCCTCGACACAACATCGAGGACAAGTTCAAGGCGTTGCGGGCATCTCGGAAGGCTCAGGGCCTCTGCATCCACTGTGGCGCCAAATGGAGCCGCGAGCAAAAATGTGGAGAATCAGTCCAACTGCATCTGGTCCAAGAGTTGCTGGATATATTTCCTACACCTTCTGATGAAGATGATGCAGGTCCTTCTCCCACTATGTCTTAGTGCATGATGCATTTGTCCGCGGCTGCAACAGTGGGCTCTGCTTCCCCAAGGACATTTAGCTTAACTTGTCAAGTGCAGGGTCATCTTATCTCTATTTTGATTGACTCTGGCAGTTCTCATACTTTCCTTAGTACCTCTGTGGCTCAAAAGTTGACAGGCATCCAACCTTTGGAACCACCAGTGCACGTAGAGGTGGCTAATGGAGCGGTGTTGACTTGCTCTTCTTATGTACCTTCAGCAGTTTGGTCTGTTCAAGGCTGTGAGTTTACTTCTGATCTGAAGCTTCTGCCACTTCCTGCTTATGATATGATACTTGGCCTGGATTGGCTCTCCCTATTCAGTCCCATGCAGGTTGATTGGGTGCAGCGATGGATTTCTATTCCATATAAAGGTGCATTTGCAGTTTTGTTGGGTGATGCTCCTGATCTGCCTGCTGGCTCAGTCATTCAGTTATGTCTGTCTATGGAGGATGCTGGTTCTTCTCTTGTTGCTTCTGAACATCCTTAGTTGCAGGCATTGTTGACAAAATTTCAACATCTCTTCCAACCCCCTGTTGGGCTTCCTCCTTGCAGGGATTGTGATCATTCCATTCCATTGATCCCAGGGGCCCAGCCTGTCTTTGTCCGACCTTACCGTTATGCACCTGTGCTGAAGACTGAGATTGAGAAACAAGTCAAGGATATGCTGCAGCAGGCATTATATAGCCAAGTTCTAGTGCATTTACATCCCCCGTTCTTTTGGTTAACAAGAAAGACAATAGCTGGAGGTTTTGCATCGATTATCGACAACTCAATGCCATTACTCAGAAAGGTAAATATCTTGTGCCCATTATTGAAGAGTTGTTGGATGAGTTATCTGGTGCAGCTTACTTCACTACTCTGGACCTGCAAGCTGGTTTTCATCAGATAAGAATGAAGAAAGGTGAGGAGTTCAAGACTGCATTCCAGACTCACTTTGGCCAATTTGAGTTCAAGGTTATGTCCTTTGGGTTGATTGGTGCACCTGGGACATTTTAAGGGTCCATGAACACAACTTTAGCATATTGTCTCAGGAAATTTGCTTTAGTATTCTTTGATGATATTTTGATCTACAACAACACTTTTTCTGAGCACCTTCAGCACCTAAGAATTGTGTTTGGACTGTTGGCCAAGGATAAATGGACACTAAAATTGAGCAAGTGTTCCTTTGCACAGACACACATTGCCTATTTGGGTCACACAATTAGTGCAGCTGGAGTTGGCACAGATCCTGTTAAGCTGGAAGCTATTGCATCCTGGCCTACACCATCTTCTGTCAAGGAACTCCGTTCTTTCCTAGGGTTGGCTGGGTACTACCGTCACTTTGTTCGCCACTTTGGGATGCTGCCTAGACCCTTGACCAACTTACTGAAGAAGCACAATGTATTCATTTGGACTACTGATCATGACTCAGCCTTTCAAGCTCTTAAGCAGGCTCTTTGTCAGTCTCCTGTCTTGGCCTTGCCCAAATTTTCCAAACCATTTGTGTTAGAGACAGATGCTTCTGACTCTGGAGTGGGAGCGGTGCTCATGCAGGAAGGTCATCCGCTGGCATTTTTTAGTAAAACTCTAGGTCCCAAGTCTCATGGCCTCTCGACTTATGAGAAAGAGTACATGGCAATACTGTTAGCAGTCTAGCATTGGCGCTCTTACCTCCAATTCCAGGAGTTCACTATTTTGACTGACCAACGCAGCCTGACTCTATTAGGAGATCAGCGTTTACACACTTATTGGCAGCAAAAGGTCTTTTCTAAGCTCCTGGGGCTTCAATATCGCATTGTGTATCGTTCTGGCTCTTCTAACCGTGCAGCAGATGCTATGTCTCGCCACCCGGCTCCTCCAGCAAGCTGTGCTGCCATGTCTACTGTGTCTCCTACTCGGGTGTCCGCAGTCTTGGCTAGTTACTATGGCGATCCTTCTACTACGGCCCTTTTGTCCAAGTTGGTAGTTGATGCATCTGCTGTGCCTAATTATACACTGCAGTCTGGTTTGCTACGGTATCGTAACAAGATTTGGGTTGGAGCTGATACATCTCTTCAGGCTAAACTCATTGCAGCATTTCATTCTTCAGCTCGAGGTGGACATTCAGGTGTTCCAGTTACTTATGCTCGCCTCAAACAATGCTTTGCTTGGTCTGGGATGAAGACTGCAGTCAAAAACTTTGTTCAGTCTTGCTTGACATGTCAGCAGTCCAAGCCTAAGAGGGTGCATTCTCCGGGTCTTCTCCAGCCCTTGCCCGTCCTGAGCTCAGCTTGGCAGGTTATTTCTATGGACTCCATCGAAGGCTTGCCAATGTCGTATTCTTACAATTGTGTGCTGATGATTGTTGATCTCTTTACCAAATATGGTCATTTTCTGCCACTCAAACACCCATTCATAGCAGCTTCTGTCGCTGACGTGTTCTTTCACAATGCTTATCGTCGGCATGGGTTGCCTACCACAATGGTGTCTGATCGTGATAGGATTTTCACCAATTCCTTCTAGGCCGATCTGTTCAAGCTTGCACATGTGTCTCTCTGCCACAGCTCGTCCTATCATCCGCAATCTGATGGCCAGACTGAGCGACTCAACCAATGTCTTGAGACTTACTTGCGTTGTTTTGTGCATGCTTATCCTTCAAAGTGGAGTAAATGGCTATCTAATGCTGAATTCTGGTATAATATGAGTCCGCATTCTGCCATAGGTCATTCCCCGTTTGAAGCCATGTTTGGTTATCCTCCTAGACTGCTGGCAGTTGATCCCTCTGGTGCCCCTCAATTTGAAGCTCAGGGTTGGCTGTCTGGTAGGGATTGGATGGACCAGCTGCTGAAGCATCATCTCAACCGAGCTAAGCTACGCATGAAACGCCAAGCTGACCAGCACCGTCCAGAACGCTCTTTTGAGGTAAGCGATTTGGTATTCTTAAAGCTTCAACCTTATGTCGAGTCCTCATTGGCACCAAGGTGTAATCAGAAGTTGGCATTTCGATTCTTTGGGCCCTATCGTATCACTGCCCGTGTGGAGACTGTTGCTTACAAGCTGAAGTTACCAACTCATTCTCTTATTCACCCTGTGTTCCACGTCTCTCAGCTGAAGAAGACAGTTGGAGCTCATCATCAGGTAGTGCCTACTTTACCTTCTGATGTTGCTCTACATCTTGCTCCAGAAAGGGTGCTGCAGTCACGTGTGGTGACGCGGGGTTCTGATCATGTTCGTCAAGTCTTGATTAAGTGGAACAACCTGCCACCGGAGTTATCTACCTGGGAAGATTATGAAGTTGTGCGCCAGGAGTACCCGCGAGCCACTGCTTGGGGTCAAGCAGTCTCCCAAGGAGGGGGGAATGTTAGCAGCTTTTTCCCAGGCCCAGAAGACGGGAGTCAGGCTGCGAGCTCCTTGGGTCGGCCCAGTGGAGCAAGACCAAGGAAACCCAACACGAAGTATTTCGGTGAGCAGTGAAAGGCCTAAGCACTTGCATGTGCGGCCCAAAAAGCATCCCATGTAAGCCAGACAGATAAATAGGGCGAGATCGGTCCGAGACCGCCATCGATGTACTGAACCATTACTTCGAACCCAATTAATCTTTCCTCCGTCCTAATTCTGTTCTTCTTCTTCCCTATGGCAGCGCCGCTGTCCCTCTCGAATTCCCCTTCTCCATCTACCGATCCTCCATTGCTGCTCACACGTTGATGAGGAACGGCAAGCCCACCTGGGCGTGGAAGTTGAGGATGGGCTGGATGTACTACGCGAGCTCCTCCCGGAACGCGCCCGACGACGGCGGGTAGCTGCTGGCGAGGATGTTCACCGAGTGTGCCGTCGAGACGTTCACCTGCGCCGCCAGGCCCAGGTCGACCACCGCCTGGTACACGGCCTGCATGGCCGGAAGCAGGCTCTGCATCGCGGTCGGGTCCTTGCCGGAGAGCACCTCGTTCCTCACGGTGATGCAGGTGATGCGCGTGCCGGGCAGGAACGGCTGCACGTGCGTCGCCACCCAGGCACGACCCTTGCGTGCGTCGGTCAGGTTGGAGAGGTCCTCGTTGCCGACGATGAACTCCACGCCCGTGCCGGCGAACGCCGTCAGCACGGCCGGGTCGGCGTCGTAGAGCCTCACGCGGTTCACGTTCAGCGACTGCAGGACGCCGGATACCTGCGACGGGTGCGGCAGGTTGTTCGCGATCTGCCCGTAGTTGATGCCGAACTTGAGCGGCGCCGCCACCATCGCCGCCGACGCAACGTCGATGCCTGCAAAGAAACGCGATCAGGGCCCGGAAATTAAATTAAATATTCAGGTTTAGTGTTCGGGATGGGCTTAAAATGGCAAGGAAAATTTAAGTTAACAACGACATACATTGCTGACGAATTAGGCCTAAATGCAATGCATCCTAATTAATCCTAGCGATAATTAGGTCGGCAATTCGGCATGATATACTATATCTGAATTTGAAGAAGAAAAATATCAAGGGGTTCCTTTCACACGTAAACAGGCTTGTTGTGCTAGGCTTGTGCTACTCATTGTGGGTAGGACGAACGTCAATTTCACAATACGCCGTGCGTACAGCCGAATTTGATCGGCATCGCATGCGATCGGTGGAAAAATTCAAGGAAATGTCAAATCATGCATACGTGATTTCAACAAGGGCTCGCGGTATGACGTGGACATTTAATTCTTTTCTCCGACAAACCCACGTCGGACCGGCCGACTGAAAAATTATCTCATCCGGTTGCGCTTTCATAAGCGCGTCGTCGTATGTTTCTGCTATTCCTCTTAATACAATGATACCTAAACCTTTTGTCTATTCGAGAAAAAAACCGATGAAAATGACCTCGCGACGCAGCAGCAATGGTCGATTGTTTGCTCGATCGAGGCCACTGTGGATAAGTATAGAACAGCTGTCTTGCTACATGATACAGGAAGGATGATCTCATTCTCATCTAGGACTAGGAGTACCATGGTAAACAGCAAAGGATCAGAAACTATGATCTCAATGGCTAATTCGCTGCTGCTAGTAACTGATAGGAAGCGGAGAAGAAACCAGTAATATTAACAGATTGTCAGAGACAGAAGGAAAATTCAAATTTGTTTCCATGCATGTGGCCTGTCAATCAGAATTCAGAAGGAGCGAAATCTCGACAATTCCGAAACCAGGAACGCATCTACTACTGCAACTGCAGAAGCAACAACGCCATGAACACGAACAGCAAGAGAACGTGCTCGTCGCTCCGCGCCATGGCTTCGGCTCGCTCGCCCTCTCCCTCGTGCCTCTCAGCGATATGATGCGGGGCGCGCTTCCCTGGGCCGGGCCGGGTCGCGCTACCTACACCCCTGCTCTTTATAGCCGTGTGGCCTCGCCGCGGCGTACGCAGTGCTCTGCCTGTTCTTGTCGTACATACATACAGTACATGCACTCCATTTTTTATGTATGTATGTATGTACGTACGTTCAAGGTTTCCAAAGTGACGAAACGCATCGCTTCCGGAGACGGCTGCTCGTCAAAGGCAAAACAGATAAGTAGTAAAATCTTCTATTATCCCATCCATTCTAAGTCATAAGTTGTACGTTATTTTTACTATGTATCTGGATATATATCATGTCTAAATATATAGAAATACTATGTATATAGAGAAGTTAAAATGTCTAATTTAAAACAGACAAAGTAAATTGTTTACGGATTGATGGGGAGATTATGCATGACACGGCGACGGAACAAAGAAAGGCATGCTTGCCGTACCCGTACATCGTGCACGCCGGAGCGCCGGGCGCCGGCTACTGCACGCGCACGGTGCTGCGCCTTTTCATGGCATCGTCGTCGTTGGCTTCGTTGAGTTGGCTTCCTTCATTCTGGCGGCGCGCGCGCGGGCAGCAGGGAGCGGATGACTGACAGGTAGTGGTCGCTGACCAAGAATTAAAGGCTCCACGTCATCCCGTCACGCCTGATGGCGGCCATGACAGCGAAAGCTTGCGTCCCTGATCTCAGGTTCTTGATCTTTTTATAGACGCCAGCACGGTTGCCAGGAAAAACTTTCTTCTTTGTCTCATCTGGTATGTACATATGCGAACATAGTTACTGAATGCGACTGTGTGAACTCTGAACGTTCAACGATCCGCACGAGGGAAGGAAGAAGCCCAGTTTGTATACCTTGTCGGATCCAAGATATAAGATTCTTGATGTGTTGGAGGGTTCAAAAGTCCTCATTCCCTCCAAAAAGGCACGTGGGGCATTCTCCAGCATTCATGCTTTTTTTTAAGAAACCCAGCATTTTCATGCTCTGTTTTCTCTCTGGTTGTGAGCAAATGTTCGGTGCATTGAACAGACGGAATCCAGCAGTTGATGCTAATGGTTCAAGACCTGATGCGTCAGCGAACCGTGAAAATGACCCAATGATGCGGAGTGGAAGCGATTGCTGCTGCGCTATACTACTCACAGACGGTGAACCGATAGCAGTGCTGCCGAGTGCCGACTGAATATAGCCAGGTTAACTTGAATCAAGGAGACAGATCAACATGCACTTAGTGAGGGTAGCTCAGCTAAGTAACATCGCGCAGAGGACTGACAGTGTATCGATGTCCTGCATCTGAGCTCTTAACCTCTGAATTTATTTCTGAAAACAAAGAATAGCATACGTTTTGCATTCAGATTTTTCAGAGGTTCCACATTTATACTTCACTAGTTCACTTTAGGAAAGGAGCTATCATCCATCCAGACAACGCAATGGGCCAATGGCACTCGGCCCAAATAAAATGGAAATTTGTTTCTAAGTAGTTATGACGATGATGACATAGTCTGCTCATCTGGAGTCACATTCACTTCCGGACCAGTATGAACAAAAAAGGACAAGCCAAAAATTCAGTTGAACTGTGATCGCAGTGGGAAGCGTCAAACAAAATAACCAACCCAAACACTACTCTACTTGCTAGCAACGTGAAATATGAACAGATATGCTTGACTAGAGATAGCGCTAGAATTATTCCCCTTTTCCGGTACATTAATGGTAATAAAATAATACTAATCCGACCTGTTTCTCAAAGAAATAAATAATCTTCACCCGGCTCCACAAGGCCATAACTTGTTTGAAGTCAGTTTTATCTTCGAAACTAGAAAAGTCATTCGCAAAAAAAGAAAAAGAAACTAGAAAAGCCATGTTTAGATGGTATCACCCTTTATTTATAGTAATAAAAGAAAAGAAAGGATTTCTTCTTGCAATGTTTTTTTATCGAAAGATCCGGTATGGGCTTTCACTATAAGAGGATCGGTTTTTTTTTTTTTTTGAGCTAGTGTTTGGTAGGACTTTGCTGAAAATGTCAGAGAAGGTAGAGCTAAAGGTCGTTAATGAGCATTGTCTGAAGAGTGAGAGCAAATGGAAGACTTTGAATGAGCTGAGAGAGTTGTGTAGCCGTCGGGGGTACTATTTGGGGACAAGTTGCTTGAAGAAGCAAGATGATTTGGTGACAACAATGCTAGAAATACAACCGCTATAAGATGATATGTTCATTTTCACGAAGATTCAATGCAATAGGATAGGATAATTCAGGATTAACACGAAGTTTCAGGTAAACGGTGATTTCAGATAAACTTAGTAGCATTTCTAGAAATCCGAATTATCAGACCTGAAATCCTCAGGTAATACGAACGATCACCCTGAAGAAAAGAAAAAAAATAAACACCCCCCGCGTCGCCCTCACGTTAGGGTGACCCGGGGCACCTCGACTGCGCCGCCGCCGGGCGCCCAACCTCCACTTGCTCTCCCCTCGCCGCTGCCGGAGGGCGCCGCCGGCACGCCCGCGGCTCCCTAGGAGGGCGGCGGCGGGGCCTCATCTTCCCGGGATGGAGGCGCGCACGGTGACTGGGGAACGGCGGGGTTCCCTGCGCCGGCGGCCGCGACGGTGGCCCTGGGCGGCGCCAGCGCCCGGATCCGGTGCTCCATGGCCGTTTCCTGCGGCTGGTGGATGGGGTGGTCGATTGGTGGCGGGTCAACGGCGGTGGAGGTGATTTTCGGCCGCCGAAGGCTCGATCCGCGCGGGTTCGGCTTGGTGATGGCCGGATCGGGTGTCGCTGTGGCGGTCCTAGTGGTGGAGGGCGAGCTGCACGCGGGTGGCCGACGTTTTCTTGCTCATCGTCCTTCGGTGGCTGGATGTTGCCTGCTTGATCCTCCCTCCCCCCTCCCGTGCTGCCTGCTTGTGCGGATGGGTGCTGGCTACTGCCGGCCGTGGTCGGCTGGCGGGCGGCTCCTGGCTGCGGGCCGGCCATGGCTGGCTGGCAGCTGCCGGCCTCGGGGGTGGGGGTGCTCGTTGGTGGAGGAGAGGCTCTTCTGTGGCGCCGTGGTGGCGCGGCCGCCTTGTGGTTTTTGGTTGGTCTGCGGTGCCGTGGCGGTACTGCGGACTGTGTCGGGCTTGGTGGTGGCTGCTCCTCTCCGGTGGGGATCGCAGGCAGGGCGTCGCGGGCCGCTGCCCTTCCGGGTGTGGGGGGCAGCGGAGGAGTTCCCTCATCCTCTGCTCGCCCCCAGCCTTCCTCTTGATGGTGGCCATGTCGTGGCGGTGGCTGGGGATGTGCCGGCGTTGGGGGCGGTCTTCATCTATGACGTCCCTCCCCCATGCCTCCGACTACCATCGTGGTGTGGTCATTATGAAGACGGAGGCCGTGGCGTCCACGGGGGTGCTGGTCCGGGGCTCTGCTCCGGTTCCGGTATCTTCAGTGGGTGGCGGTGCCTGCGACGGGAGCTTGGCTATCTGCGGTGGCGGCGGCGGCGGCTACGGCTATGGCAGGCGGTTGGTGGAGGTACATGGTGGCGGGAGACTGGTGTTCGGTAGGTGGTCTGGCAAGGTGCTGGCGCAGCTTTGCAGCTACTCGCGTGGCCGGCGCGTCGACCCCGGTGAGGCTTCTTCGGGATGGCCGGCAGTGACGTCCTGGTGTCTGGCGGGGACCCGACTTCTTGACCGACATTTATGCTGTGGTTCCTTGGGCGCAAGCCTGACGATGGCAACACCTGTGGGTGTCGTTCCCCTGTTGAGGGCGTCGTGTCCACAGTACATTCTGCGGGTGAAAACCTCGTCTTGCCTTGACGAGCGACGGCGGCGCTTGCCGTCGTAACCTTCCTGAAGGCGTCATTGCGGAACTCGTCTCGGTCAGGATGTCTCGGGCAATGCTAGTTCGTCGTTTTCGCCGTTGTGTTCGTGGTTGGTGCCAGAAGTAGAGTAGGCTTTGCGTTCTTTTAGTTGCTTAGTTTATAGGTTTTTGTTCCTAACTTTTAGTTGTTTGTTAAGTCAGTGGTGGAGCTCCTAGTGGTTTAAAGTGGTGGCTCGTGTCGATGACCCAATCCGGCCGCGTTCTAGTGGATAGAGGCTTGTGTCGATGTCCCAATCCGACCAAACGGGGAGTTAAGAAGAGTTGAGTTGGCGCTCTTTGTGACGCAAGTTGAGTTGTTTTGGTATTTAGGTGTGCAGTGGGAGTAGGATACCCGTCACTTTTGTATATGTGGCTTTCGTCCAGTTTCTACTTAAAAAACTGGACGGGACGTTTGCCTTCTTTTTTCTTTATCCGTCTAATAAAAATCGTGATAAAATTTTTACCGTCCTTTAAAAAAACAAACCATCACCCTTTAGGCAACACCCATATAATTGGCTTCCATCTATCAACACAGCACCAGCTTTGGGCCCAAATGACCTCCAAATGCAGGTGAAAACTGAGGGAAAACCCGCGCGAAACTAGCCAATTGAACACAATGTCATTTCAAGAGTTCCCTTGAATTGCGAAACCACCATATTGCCATAAATTATTGTCCCAACTCATCATTTGCCACGATCTCATCGAACGACCGAAACTGATGACAAGAACTAGCTACTAGGCTAGACCATCTCAACACCGAAACCCCGTTCCCCTGCCATGGAACCCAACGAACGCGCCACCATTGGAGCAAGCACACTGCTGCATATGCATATGTAAGCAGCTCTAGTACAGGTCCTCCTCCTTGTGGGTGTGGATGACGCAGTCCGCCTTGGGGTAGGAGACGCAGGTGAGGAGGTACCCCTGGGCCATCTGCCCTTCGTCGAGGAACGACCCCTCCGACTGGTCGACCTCGCCCGCCGACATCTTGCCCGCGCAGGTGGAGCAGGACCCGGCGCGGCAGGAGAAGGGGAGCTCCACGCCGGCGTTCTCGGCGGACTCGAGGATGTACGTGTCCTCGGGGGCCTCGAACTCGTGCTCGACCCCGTCCGGCCCCACCAGCTTCACCTTGTGCACCGCCGCCGACGCCACGAACCTGCTGGACAGCCGCCGCAGCCCTGACGCGTGCCTCGTGTAGCCGATGAAGGACAGGGTCTTGGCCGCCGGAGCAGAGGCGGTCTGGTAGCTTGCGCCGGATTTGGGAGCGGACAGTCGTGGCGCGGTCGCAGTTGACATCTTTGCTGGTGGCCCGGTGGTGATCCCGATTGATGGCTAGATGGATTACCGGCAAGAAAGCACAAGGGAGATGAAGTCAAATGTCAACTACGAAGTGCTAGTAGGAAGGTACAGAAAAAAAATGCAGACGGAATTCGAGAATTCGTATGACAATCTTGGCAATTATCACCGGTTCTTACATTGAACTACCACGATGTGGCAACACTATTACGTTATTTAAGCCTACGAGTGAAAAATCAACCCGGCAACAGGGACAGATCGGGTCGGGGCGATGCGTACCTTCTCGTCCTATTCCTGGACGGGACGGAGCGGTGGTCGGCCGCGGACGCCGAGGAACGGGGTGGCGCGGCGGAGGTTCCTAGACTAGACGAAGCGGGGGCCGGATCGCGAGGCTGGACGGATGCTGTGGCCACGCGCACGGCGGCTCTATTAATAGGGGCGTCCTTCCGTAGTCCCGTCCGGCTCGGCGGCGGCTGGCTGGCTCCGACCCCAACCCAACTGTCACTGCACTGGCCGCGGACGTGGCTGCGACGCCTCAGCTTTGCCCTGGGCTGGTCGGCACACGACTGGCTCTTTTTTTTTTTTATTTGCCTCAACTTTTAAATACAATCTATAGTATCTGAATTCATACACTAACTTATATTATACACACCTAACTTACACACACTCTAGTATGTAAACTAAACCTACCATCTATAACCTAGATTTTAGAATACGGCTAAGAGATATGACAATTGTGACGTATCCGTATGAGACAGTAAAATTTATTAAGAAACGTTTTTAGGTGAGAAAACAGGTCGATCCTAGGGATCGAACCCACGTGCGGCCGTGAGGACGTACCGCACGAGCTAATGCTCGGCCTCCTCCCACACGACTGGCTCCTTGAGCGAAAGGCCGTGGACGTGGTGGTGCGGAGAGCCGATCACGAGAAGCCGTGTGCTTATTTTACGGTGTGATGTGATGTGATGTGATGGTGGGGTTTCGGCGATCACGAGGACGTCTGATTCGCCGGATTATCACGAGCCGCCCCTTGGTGGGGGTCAGGGGGCGGGATCAGCACAGCCAACCCTCACTGACACTAGGGTCCTACGTGCCAGCGATGTGGTGTGGCAGCACAGGCCGCCCAAGCTCAACTCGAACACGATTTCAGATTTGCTTGGATTCAAATATATGAATCGGATGTGAGAATTTCGGTTGGAGTCGAGCAGACACCCAAATGTGGTGGCATTTTTTTTGTAAACATGTATGCAAAGGGAAAATATTTTGGATTTTGATTTCGAGAAACATTGCTTTGCACTGCATTCCATACACGTGTTTTATAGTTTACCATGTTCACGGTTTACGTTACGGTTTACATAACTTTGTAACGAAAATTTTTGAATAGTTCAAAACTATTTATAATTGACTGGAATCAACTTATGCCCAATCACAAAGCCTTGATAGACATCACTGATTCCTCTCTCTTTCTCTCTCTCGGTGGCATATCTAAAGGGGGGCTGGGTGGGCTTCAGCCCCCCCTAAAGCACCTAATTAGCACTAAAATCACTGTAGTAAAAAATAAAATTACCATTAAATTTTGATAGAAATTAACATCTCCATTGTTTTAAACCTCTTTTTTCCCACCTGCATCCGCCACTGCTCTCTATCTCTCTCGACAATTCAACTTATGGTGTATTATCCAATTGTTTATGCATAAGCCATCTGCTGCCGGTACACATGGAATTTCCTACTTCTCTCTTTTAACTCAATAAATAAGGTTAGTCAATGATATCAAACACCACTACCTATTATTTTTTATTAATCATGGCTCGGTTAGATGCTTTTGTTTGGTTTTGAGACATGACTGATTATCCAGATTTTGTTACATGCATATGTCGTTTAGAATACCCTCTCCAGATTGCTTCAAAAGAGAAAAAAGATACATCCTAAATTAATCTGGTGCTTCTCAATTATCTGTTCTCGTTAATGTTCTTTATTGGTTCAAACAACGAGCATGAATTAGCTGCCATCGCAAAGGCAGAAGGTCCATATCTGCCCATCAGTCAAGTTTGTCCTTTTTCTAACTCATGTTCTTATTAAAATAAAATATTTTCCTGATGCACTTGGATCCTTCCGGAACCATTGCCACATGTCTTTTTTTTCTGAGGAAACAATATATCTTTTCTTTACCATTATGATGTTCGGCTACCTTCGCGTTGATGTAGTTTACGCAGCTCGAGATTTCCAAGATTCGCATTTGTGCTATCTATAGAGAACAAAATACTAACTTTTTTCTTGTATGGTTAAAATAATGAAAACCTATCTTATACATACCACATGTAATAAGTCTACTATTTAAGTTAGTAATATATTTATTAGAGATCACAACGATAGAGGGAGATTAGAACAATCAGACTAAGAGGGCACGGTAAGGTCGAGTGTCTCCCCTCCCTAAGCCCATTTCTCTAAAATATTGTATAGAAATTCCTGCTCAAGCTATTTGCCATTTCGTTTCTGGGAGTGTCGGTTTCAATTGTGTAGTTTCCAAGTTGTTATTAACCCCATGACGAGCTTCCTTCGTTTCAAAAACAATGCACCACATCATGCTCCCAACAAACTCCAAAGTCTCCCATAATCCTTCATCCAAAATATTTTGCTTCTTCCAATGATAAAGTTTCCTTAAATCCAGCAGCAACACGTGGTGAACTCAACTAGTTTGATACAATATCCCAGGTAGGGACAGTTACAAACCAATACAATGAATCATTTCTATTAAATTTGGCCTTCGCTTTCATAACAATGTATTAACACAAGGTAACCGCATCCCAGAAAACTGTACACTCCGTATCCAGTCTTGCTGATCTGGCAATTCTGAGTTATATCAGACGTGTGAGCAAAAACTGTTACAACATGTGCAGGCTCTGAACAAATACAGGGATTAGTGATTTTTTTTAGAGGTGCTGGTGAGAGGTCATGCCAATGACTGAGCAACCAAAGCTATCAACCGCAAAAGGCCATTTCCAAACATCCATATGCAGGGCATGGCAAATTGGAGTGCAACATTGAAGTTCTTCGAAACAATGATGGTCCTCCAGAATCCATGACAGGGCACAAGCATGATCAGTACGAGTACAACGTGGACAGTGGTAATATATAACACAAAGTGAACCAGGGATTCGGTCATTTCACATGGGATACCAGCAAGCCTGCAGCAAGCAGGAAATCATCTCAGATAAATGGGAACATAACAGATTGCGCAAAAATGTATCCTGGTCAGATTCCAGTTAGATCTACAGATAATCTATAACTTTGATGATCAAAGTAAGGAGTTCGCTAAAACATTTGACAGTAAAAGAACATTAAGCGCATAAAATGGCATTTCAAGAATCACATAGGCACTTCACACCAATCTTCTACAGTTCTATGTTGTCTGGCCTGTTTGGATCAGCTAGTGGTTAGGGCTAGTTACTAGTTTGGGCTAAAAAAAAAGCCCAAATTAGCTGGGGTTGGCTAGCTGGGTGCCTAATTAGTTGAACGATTTGCTACAAAAGTAACCCACCTATTAGCTCTCCTATTTGGATGAGCTAGGGCTATTTTTAGCTAGCTAACAATTAGCCCTTGGTATCCATACATGTCCTTAGTCAAAACTCAGAAATAACTAACAGTGTGTTACAAATCATATGCAAAATAAATACTAATGGTATTAAAGAGTTATCAACCCTGGACCTTTCATTTCAAGCAATCCAGTTTTCAGGAAAGCTATCAATTGTCACTAACTGATGACATAAATTTGTGAGGGTCTGAGGGAACATAGAACAGCACGAAAAGAAGGGTGTTCTCTTCTTCATTTTTCTTCAGGTCTACACAACAAACATCTGGCTTAATTTCTTCTGTTAATTTCACCATTTTGTTCCAAAACAATGTGATCAATCATAATATTAAATGCTTAAAAAGAACAGATGACCCAAGGAAGAAAGAAACTCACAGAGAACAAGAAGTGCAATCAGTACTGCTATCACTAAACGGATTTGAGGACGATTATGATCTGTAAAATACTCAGATCTACATAATCTCCTCTTAATGACCTCAGGCCAGAAATACACAACCTGCAACAATGAAAATATAGTTATTATGTGTAAATATTAGTGCACAGAAAAAATTACTTGAAGCGCCAGAAAACTTTTAGCCTAAAATAGATTACAGCATGCAGAGAATCAGAAAATGAAACACGTCATTAAGAAAGAGTAAACTACCCTTCGAGATTGAGGTAGATTGAAAGAAGGTAGCATGTTTCCATTTTTCAAGCTATCCATATCTTCTCCATCCTTCCTCCTCTTCGTAAAGCTTTCACGGCCTCGTTTTGCAAACCATAGGTTTCTTATAAAACTACGGTATTGTCTGCTTAGTTTGTTTTTGCAAAAAAGCCTCCAACTCGTAGAGTCATCAGCATCCAAAACATACATATTCCTATTGTTATGATCTCCTTCACATGCACTCCCCACTCCTTCCACATCTTTATCTGAATTCCTGTGTTCATATGTTGTATGTTCTGGGGTGGAATGATAGCCATTTACTAATGGAACATTGTCGAGCTTAAGCTCCACAATTTCATCTGTACCAGTGGAATGATATGCATGGTCATCCTTGCTGGAACCAGAAAGAAAGGATGCCAGCCCATCTCCATCATATTCACTTGAGTATGAATGTTTTGGAGTTCTACTAGAACCTAGCCTAAGACTCTCCAAGCTTTCTTCCACCTGAGAAATCTGGTCCACTATAGCTCTAATGAATTGCCTAAATTTTAAGATTGCATTTTCTCTTGACTTTGACTTGTCACAGAATGCAGCTGCATTCACCTCCCTCTCAAATTGCTCCAGCTGCAAGTTAGAAGGTAAGTGCCTTAGAAGAAACAAATGCAAATGTTATTCTCTAAAATATTGATAAATCATACAAGGCTTGGAGTGGTTGGAGCCTATATGTGGAAAGCTTGACTGTTTGAACCTGCCATTTGGTAGTTCCAAGAGCAGTAGTCACATCTCTCTCATATTGTATTGGAGCATGAAACTTTGCATCGGAAGTACCATCCTGCATAACTTTCCTTTCATGCAAAAGCAGGCGGTAGACACCCTCCATTCTGTACACCAATTGAAAAGGAGATGTCAATACAATCAGCAAGCTGCTGCCCATTACTTATTCTTTGTCGATGTGTTTTACCCTCCATTGTAGAGAGGGAGAGGGGGAAGGGGGGCCGGGGAGGGAGGGGGGGGGGGGACTGGCATGTGTTCTGTGCTTTTTTTTTTGTTCTGTTTCTGTAGGGGCTCTTTAAAGGTATGCAGCATTACTCCATGTTTACAGAAAAAAAAAACTATTCTTTGTCAAATGTAAGCAAGATCATTATAGGTTGATATCCAGTTATACACTACACTACTTAGGGCCAATTTAAGGTTGTAGTGCTGCTATGCTGCAGAATCTAGCTTTTGCGGAAACCTTTACAGATCCCAGAAACAGTTTGCACTTTGCAGTGACAGGTCCTTAAAAAGATGCTTCTGACAAACCACACCATCCAAATCTAGCGACAAACAAATGTTTTGAAAAGCAACAGCAATGCAAAGCCTTAGTATCATGCAAGATTGAACACAAATACTTGGTGGTGGCATTTAGTGAACTGTACCTCACCAAGATAAAAAACAACTAAACTGCACATTTCTTCCTAGTTCCTTCTAGAAAATGCATATAAACACTAATTTTAATCTCCCAGAAGCCACTGTATTAACATGAGGAAGAAGAAAAGCCATTGGTCTTTAATTAGAAAGTTCACATATTCTAGTCAGAGCAAAATCGGCACAGCTTGTTATAACACTGAAAGAAGCAAGGGTAAGGCTGCGTGGAAATTTGCTTCCTAAGACCCTACCTTGTGTGGGTGCTTTCAGCATTGGGAATGCCCCCTTATCATTAAACAAAGCGGAAACAGTGCCCGGGGGACAGGTGTCCTCGACATTTTGGCTGTCCAAGTAGATGAAGGGAAATAGAACCGGCTTCCCCACCTCCACAAAAAAACAGCAAGATGTGATGCCCCCAGCCCCTTCATTATCTCTAGCAGCTCTTGCTGCTGGATCTGCCGCTGCTTCCTGCTTCCGGCTTCCACACGAACCGAGCCACACATGGTGCTGCCGCCCAGGCACAGCCTGTCAGGTTGTCTTCCGCCTCCTATGGTTGACAGCATACCCTACGCCTCGCCGACTGCCGCCATGTCCCCACCCAATTTAAGGCCAAGGAGCACTCTGGTGAGAATTGCATACTCTAAACCCCAAAGCACCCTTAGAACAAATCTTGACAATCCAAGGTGCATCAGGATGCGCATCCTCGGAGCCAAATTATTATTGTTCATTAACACTGAGAAAGCACCAGTCATTTTCTGCAGCCTTTGGGGACACGAGTCAATGTCCTACTGGTTTCGAAAGAACAATGTCCTACTGGTAGAAAAGCTAGTCTAGTTAAAAACACAAGCTATGGCCAGACATGATACATGTAACCAAGTAACCAACTGAAATCATGCTAACCCATTGCTCGGGCATCCATCGACAGATGAATAGAACAGATTCATGCCACCAGAAAGGCATGCCTTAGATATACAACCACGATCTTCTCCCCGGAGGCTCCAGCTCAGTCGTGACAGTGCTTGAAAGCCTCTCGGGCACTTTTTATATGGAAACAGGCTGTCAATTTCTCATGAAGAGCAAAATGAAACTTCAGGTAACCAGAGGACCTCCGCCATCCATACTCTCACCAACTATTCTAGTCCTAGACGTCTAAAATTCTAATTCGCAATGATTTAGACAAACAGAAGAAACCACACAGACAGAATCGGGGCTCCAGAATTCGTCCAGTACAGAACAGAACAGGCAACGAATGAATTTTCCTAAATGGCCACGGATCTCACGAGGCAAGGACTACCAAGTACCAACCTAGCGTGGGGCTGCGGCGCCAGGCAGTAAGTAGATCAAGGAAGAAGCAGGCAGCAGGGCGAGCGGATGCCGTACCTGTCGGCGGAGTCCTGCACGCACTCGGCGGCAGGGAAGAGCGGATCCGACTCCCACCGCCCGAAGCCCTCCGCCATGGAGCGGGATCCCGGTCCGTCCCGCCGCCGAACGGACTCCAAACGGCCAGGAGGGAAGGACGAGGGACGAAGCGCGCGCGCTGTCTTCAGCGCGCGAGGGCGAATTCGTGCCTTGTGGCTCTGGAGCTCGTTTTTGGAGGGGAAAATTCGCTTGGTTGGTGTCGCTTGCTGCGGTTTCCGTTGCGCTCCCTCCCTCCTTTTCCTCTTCGGGGTTGGTGCTTCACGAACGAACAGCCAGGTTGTCTTTCCGGTTGAAGCGGAACGTGAGAAAAAATTGCAATGTTTTTCACGTGAGATTGAATTGATCTGTGAAATTACTGTATTGTTACAAATAGAGATTTAAAAAGCAAGATGCAAAGTAACTTTATTTTTTTTAAAAAAAATTATATTTAACGAAATATTCTTTCCGTTTTAAATTACACTTCGTTTGACTTTTTGACCTCAAGTTTGACATTCATCTTATTTAAAAAATTTAATATCAAATTTAGGTCATTCTCAAAAAAATTATTAATAAATCAAGCTATAACAAAAAATAATATTTAAACAAATTTTTGAATAAGACGAATAAAAAAATCAAATAAACTATAATTTCAAAGAGACTAGTACTTTTGCAGACTGTCCTTAGATAATACGAAGAATTGGCTGGTGAACATGGCTAAAGTGAAAATTTGGGTCCCACGCACATCCACTTTTGTTATTTGCTGAAAGATACTATAGTTTTATTTTGTTTGGCTAACGGACACCGCGTCCCTTATTTTATTAATTTTCACCTGATGAGGAGAGAGAAATATTAAAAAATAACGTCCCTGCTCTTGTCTCTTTCTTCTTCCTCTCTCTTTTTTCTCTCCCTTTCTTCTTTCTCTCTCATTCTTGCCCGTGAGATGACCGCCGCACTGCTCGTACACCAGCAGGCTCGCCCCGCTGTCGTCCCCACCTCCGAGTCGAACTCGCGTCCCTACCTCCGAGTCGAACTCGCGGCACCGTGCTGACAACGCCGTTTGCCGCACCGTGGCCGTGCCGCCCAGTATGGCCGCCGATGGCGCCGTGGTAAGCGCCGAGCAGGACCCCAGGCTCACCGGGATTGGCCCGCCGCGGAGGAGCGCAGCCCGGCCACGCACGCCACCCGCCGAGGAGGAGCTCCGCCTCGCGCGCGGGACGCTGCGGGGGAGTGCCGCCCGGCCATGCACGCCAGCCGCCGCGGAGGAGTGCCGCCCCACCTCATGCGCCGGCCGCTGCGGGGGAGCACCGCCTAGCCACACGCGCCAGCGTCGTGGAGTGCCGCTGCTGGGGAGCGTCGCTGCGGAGAAGCGCTGCCCCATCTCCATGCCACGGAGGAGCGTCGCCCCGACCTCCACGCCGTAGAGGAGCGCCGCTCCACCTCCACGCCGGCCACCCCTCTGCCCTAGCGCTGGCCATCGCTCTGGTTCGGGGCAGGTACTCTGCTTCGAGGAAGAAGAAAAGAAGAGAAAAAAAGAGGGAGAGGAAGAAGAAAGAGACAAAGGCAGGAACGTTATTTTTTGACCTTTCTCTCTCCTCGTCTGATGGAAATTAATAAAATAAGAGACACGGTGTTCATTGGCCAAACAAAGTGAAACTACAGTGTCTCTCAGCCAATTTTGAAAGTGAAGGTATGTGACACCCAATTTCTACTTTTTGCCGTGTCCACCAACCAATTCTCCTTAGATAATAAACTTTACAGAATTAGGAAAAAACATTTATAATAATAAATTACTTTACAGAATTAGGAAAAAACATTTGTAATAATAAATTTTAAGTTTCAGGGGACGACGAGTGGCTAAATATCTGCATGGACGTTGAACTAGGCATGTGGAATGGCTATGTTAAGTATGGGTTCGACTTTGCTTCTTCTGAACCATGGTTTTACAAATCAAAGTACTCTCTCCGTCCCAGAAAACATGCAATTCTCGCTTCCCGATGAATCAATGTTTTCATACTGCCGTAATTATATATTAAAATATATAATATTTATGTTAAGTAATTAGTATCATCGGAAAGGATTTTAAATCTGGTTTTTTAATAAATTTATTTTGAGGCATATATGTTAATATTTTTTGTTATAAACTTGATCAAAATTGACACAGTTTGACCAGCTCGCTTCCCACAATTGCATGTTTTCTGGGACGGAGGGAGCACTGCAACATCCAACAAGACCTAAGCAATATTTGTCCACTGGGTTTATAGGAGTATAAAGCTCTAATGTGTAGTATCAAGTTGCCATTAACCCCGTAATGAGCTTTATTCGAAAATTAATGCATCATATTGTGCTTTCAGTAAACTCTAAATTCTGTAAATCCTCTCTCAATGACAAAGTTTATTAAATTTTTTTGACTCCTCTCATCTGGGTATAATTGTAGTTCTGTTTATACACACGCACGCACACTACTCACACCATCCCATATACAAACAAACCTATAACTATACTCAAATCAGAAATCGCGTCCTTCTTGAGATCACCGAAAAACTCCGTAGACGACAGCTACGTCGCGATCCTATTGTAGCTCCACGCGTGATAGGCTTGATGGAATTATTTATGGGGAACAGTTCCCGGTGCAGCACCCGGTGAATTCGTCCGAGACTGGGATCGAAACCGGGCGGGTGCGCTCCACGACGGGAGTCTTCACCACCGCGCTATGCGCGCGTCCGCAAGTTTTATTAAATCCTGGTTGTACCGAAAGACCACGACGTCGTGGCGCCTGACAGGACAAGAGTCACAGGAGGGAGCGGCAGTTCTTCAGAGCAGCAGCAGGCGGTAAAAGAAAAAACAACCTTGAGCAGCACTCCTCGAGAAAATTAGAGGTGACATGGACGTAAGCAATGACGAAACTCTAGGCTTACGAAAGCATTGTATACAATTACAAATTACAATTACAATTTACTACCTGCCAGAGACTGTTCTTGGATTATTGCTACTCCAGAGTCTAGATCATCCATCTGGTACACGGCTTTCCGCCAAACGCTTTCAGATTGCTTGCTACTCCGCTTTCTAGCTACGCTCTTGTAAAAATACGTTCTGCCGATCTGCCCTCCCTTCCACAGTTCCACCTGATCTACTCCCAAGAGGCAAGAGCGCAGCTGCGCAGGCGCCGGCACCGGCAGCAGCACGCAGCCAACTATGGCCATCAACGACGAGCAGCAGCCGCTGCACATCCTCTTCTTCCCGTTCCTCGCGCCGGGGCACCTCATCCCGATCGCCGACATGGCCGCGCTCTTCGCCGCGCGAGGCGTCAAGTGCACCATCCTGACCACCCCGGTGAACGCCCAAGTCATCCGCTCGACGGTGGACCGCGCCAACGACTCCTCCCGCGCCACCGAGGGCGCCCTGGCCATCGACATCGCCGTGATGCCCTTCCCCGACGTCGGGCTGCCCCCCGGCATCGAGTGCACCCCGGCGCTTAATTCCATGGCCGAACGCGAGAAGTTCTTCCACGGGGTCCGGTTACTCCGCAAGCCGTTCGACCGGTTCTTGGTGGAGAATCGCCCCGACGCCGTCGTGAGCGACAGCTTCTTCGACTGGTCCACCGACGCCGCCGCGGAGCACGGCGTCCCGCGGATAGCGTTCCTCGGCATCAGCTTATTCGGGCGGGCCTGCAGCGTGACTATGCTGCGCAACAACCCCGTGGAGGCCGCCCCCGACGACCCCGACGCGCTCGTGCTGCTTCCCGGGCTGCCGCACCGCGTCGAGCTGAGGCGCAGCCAGATGATGGACCCCAAGAAGCTGCCGGAGCACTGGGCCTGGTTCCAGCGCGTCAACGCCGCGGACGAGCGGAGCTACGGCGAGGTGTTCAACAGCTTCCACGAGCTGGAGCCGGACTACTTGGAGCACTACGCCACGACGCTCGGGCGGCGCGCATGGCTCGTCGGGCCGGTCGCGCTCGCCAGCAAGGACGCGGCGACGAGGGGCGCCAGCAACGGGTCCGCGCCGGACGCGGACGGCTGCCAGCAGTGGCTCGACACCAAGCAGGAGGGCTCGGTGGTGTACGTGTCCTTCGGCACGCTGTCCCATTTCTCGCCGCAAGAGCTGCGCGAGCTCGCACGCGGACTCGACATGTCCGGCAAGAACTTCATCTGGGTCATCGGTGGCGCGGACACCGAGGAGTCGGAATGGATGCCCGACGGGTTCGCAGAGCTGATGGAGAGCGGCGACCGTGGCTTTATCATCCGGGGCTGGGCGCCGCAGATGCTGATCCTGACCCACCCAGCAGTGGGTGGGTTCGTGACGCACTGCGGGTGGAACTCGACGCTGGAGGCCGTGAGCGCCGGTGTGCCTATGGTGACGTGGCCGCGCTACGCCGACCAGTTCTACAACGAGAAGTTGGTCGTGGAGATGCTCAAGGTCGGTGTGGGCGTGGGGTCCACGGACTACGCGTCGAAGCTGGAGACCCGGCGCGTGATCGCCGGCAAGGTGATCGCGGAGGCCATCGGTAGAGTGATGAGTGAAAGTGAGGACGCGAAGGCAATACGAGAGAAGGCCAAGGAGCTCGGGAAAAAGGCTAGGGGCGCGGTGGCCTCAAGTGGGTCCTCTTACAATGATGTCGGACGCTTAGTGGACGAGCTGATGGCTCGCAGGAGCTCTGTCAATGTTTGATTGGGTCATGGGTAGAAGCACGTTTGGGATGTCCAATGAATTGGACAGTTTGGTAGGAAGAGTCAACTTTCATCTAGAAGGTGTTATTTGTGGACTGCCAGTTCGCTAAAGACTACTTGAGCTTGATTGGCATCTCAATTCATACAGATTCAAACATTTCAGAAGCAATTTCTTAGATCGGGGATCAAGCACATCTTTCTTTATGCTGGTTGCAATCTCGATGTGTTGGTCTATCTGGTTAGAAATGATTATTGCCCTGTTCGCTTGGTCGTTTCTAGCTGGCTGATTCTGGCTGCTGCTGATTTTTTTTAAGAGAAAAATACTGTTGAATGGCTGACTGGTTTGACTGATAAATTCAAACGAACAGGCTATATATCTTTTAAGGGGGTCCAACCAGATATTCCTGTGGCCAAACTGTTAAGAAGAGAAATGAAGATTCTTTCCCTAAGGGCAAAAGCAAGATTTACCCAAACTTTTGATTTATGGATCCTAAATCAGTTGTAATGTTCAGCCCATTCAACATATTTCTCCAACACTTTTATCCTACACATATGCCTCTCCGGACTTAACACCGAAATTTTCCTCTACATCCTGCAGTTATATTATCAACAACCTTTCTCCATCCTATGTTATGGTATTCTATAACAGAGTAAACAGACACTTTTAAAAAGTTCTTTAAAAGCTCTTGGGATACTGTAAAATAAGGACAAACGTGAACTGAGCCGAAACATAAATGATAACATCATGCACTGCAAGTGAGCAACAACATTAGTACACGACTCATATGTACCAAACTTTGAAAGAAACAAAAATAACTAGTGAAATCAATCTGCTGTCTGGCACGCATCATATAATAGTCGGTTAGATGTTTGTTACTACACCAGACACACAATGCAAAGCAAAGGAAATTGGAGATGTAATCCTTCACACGGTTCATTATAATTTGATCCCAGCGCTGACTTTTATTCATAACTCGCAAATTGAGATCTCAGATCCTGATTCACTGCAGATTCCTGCGAAGCAAAGCCACCCAGCCAATCTACTCAGCCGAGTGCCGACGTAGTTTGCAACATGATACGGTTCACGAACTACAGTTAGGATTCAAACATCTGTTCTACCTTGCTAACTAAGAGACCTAGAAACCAAACCTGCATCATACCAAACTACCATAAGGGAGGGAAACCATGACAAGAAAAACAATGAACCAAAGTGTGTTCAGACTCGTGGAAACCCTGAGCGCCCTTTCCTCTGTAGGAACTCTGGGATCTGCAGTGCATGACCTTCCTCCTGGGAAGTGGGAGAAAACCAACTCGAGCAACCACGGTTGCTGTCTCCTCCAGCCTGGGCAAGGAGTGTCATGACTCATGACAATACATAGAAGAAATAAGGGGAAGTAGACAAATGAAGTTGCAATAGGTACCTGTGAAGACCGGCTCTCACTTTCCTCTTGGCGTTTGAAACCAGTTGCAATTAGAGTTATGCTCACCTGAAAAGATGTATAGGGTTATTAACACGGGCAATAGGATCAAGTTACAGTTGTGAAATTTCCAGGCCTCTAAAACAATTTTAACTACAAAGTAGAAACAATGTTATTCAATGGCATACTTGACCAGTGTATGAGGGATCTATAACAGAGCCAAAAATCAGATTTGCACCAGGGTCAACAAGGTCATAGATTACTTCAGCTGCAGCATTGACCTGTAGAAAAGGATGGCAAGTGAGGTCAGTTAGAGTGTATTCTGACTATTCAAGAAGTAATGCACAACAACACAAGAGAGCTGCATGTTATCTCATTAAGAAAAGCGGCAGTACAAAATGAACAGGAGAGACTAGAACAGGCCCCTCCCAACACACCCACACACACTGATAGACAAGGGAAAAAAAAGTTCCACCACAGACCAGAACACGACAAAGACCTGCTTATCACACAGGCAACTCATGACCCAGAGTAAGCGACTTCAGGAGGAAACTCCTGAAAAGCTGAAGCACTGACAAAACACCACAAGTGATATATATGAATGTATGTTACCTCTGTCAAGGTTAGATCATTCCCTCCAGTGATATTCCATACAATTCCAGTAGCTCTTTCAATACCAATATCAAGTAGAGGAGACTGTATGGCATTGAGTGCGGCATCTCTGGCTCGTGTCTTGCCTACAAAGAGGTCAACAGGATTGGGAGGTGTGGGTTAGTTGTCGATGTGTTAGTGGGGACATGTTCCAGGTGCATAGAAATTCAGACAGCATTATTGGTACCCATTTAGACATTCAAACTATTTTCAATAGCATAATATGTTCAGGATTCCACAGAGAACCTGATAGGACAGACCCTATGCATGTGTATTTGATTCTAAATAACATGGCTCTCTGAATTCTGAAATTTAACCTGTTGCTGTTCCAATGCCCATCAATGATGAGCCAGCATCTGACATAACTGATCGAACATCAGCAAAGTCCACATTCACCAGACCTGGCACCTGCAAGCAAAAGATGAAACACAGAAATGACCACTCTAGCCAAGTAGATAGCATGCGATTCGAGAAAGCACGTGTTAAAAATGTTTGAATTTTTTAGGTGCTTGAGTTTTCCAATTTCCAAATGGCATGCCAAGAAACCAAATTCTGCAAGGATGACACAGGAAGAAACCAAATGCAGAACAACAATATTCGACTTTTACTTTGTTGTTGGTTATGCCTCAATGTATCAATGTAAAAAGAAAACTAGACAGTAAAACCACTGTTTCAATGTTCAAACCTGTTAGCAGTGCAGATGCGTTGACTTGCACTAAACGAAACCCATACCATGGGGCAGCGCATGGCAAGAAGGAAAAGGGTACATCTTTATAGGATAACTTATATAACATCAGTAATTCAGTAGGGATTGTTTATACTTTATTGCATGCTTTTCTACAACGCAAAATATTTCAACAATAGGAAAGAGTTTGGACAGGAAATGATTTAATTTATTCAATAAAGGAATAAGATTAATGATATAACATATAGCAGTTTCTCTTACAGTTATTATATCTGATATCCCACGAACACCTTGCCGAAGAATATCATCTGCCAAATTGAATGCTTCTGTCACAGGAGTATTTGGGGATACAGCAGTCAGTAACTTGTCATTTGGAATTACAATCAGCGTATCAACATTGCTTCTCAAAGTTGCGATTCCTTCTTGTGCCTGAAGAGCCCGCCTTCTTCCCTCAAATGAAAATGGGGTTGTGACAATTCCAACAGTCAATATACCCATGGACTTTGCAATCCCTGCAATGATAGGTGCCCCACCAGTGCCTGTCCCACCTCCCATTCCAGCCTGCAAAATGAATTTGAGGACCAAACTAGAGGTTACCATATTCTTCTCAA
This sequence comes from Bothriochloa decipiens, assembly GCA_023333625.1. Lineage (NCBI taxonomy): Eukaryota > Viridiplantae > Streptophyta > Magnoliopsida > Poales > Poaceae > Bothriochloa > Bothriochloa decipiens. The sequence goes on along the minus strand of CM041639.1, from coordinate 34,632,369 downwards.
GAATAGATAGGTATCATTATATCGGTCATTCATTCGAAGGGAAAACATGGTTTGATACAAATCCCTATATATTATCTAACTACCATGGCGACTAGAAACGCACACCAGTCTAGATCAAACTGAAATGTGTAATGCTTGACAGCTTGAGCAATATGTACTTACCGTCACAAAAACCATATCAGCACTAGCAACTGCCTGTTCTACCAACTCCTGGCTTTCCTTGGCTGCATTCATGCCAATTTCTGGGTTCCCACCAGCACCAAGACCACGTGTCAATTCCTGGCCAATCTGTAACCTATTTTCTGGTTCGATGGGAGACATCCGCATAGCTTGAAAATCAGTGTTCACAATCCAGAATTCCACACCCTTCATGGAGCTTTCAATCATCCTATTCACAGCATTGGAGCCACCACCCCCGACCCCTATGACTTTAATCCTGGGCTCATTATAGCGGTAAGAGGGAGAAGTGTCCACCAATCTTTCAGCTGCAGTGTCAATGCCCTGATCTTTGCTGGATACAGTAGCTGCACCATTCTCTTCTCCATAAAGCAAGGAGATCTCAGGGTGAAGGTCATATAAGGTATCCTTGGTACGCCTTGGCCCAGCTCGGCGGGAGTTTGCAGAGCACTCAAGTCGAGAAAAGCGATAAGGACCACCAGAAAACCACTTCTTTCTCTGAAAACCTGCAGTTTCACCAAGAAGTGACTTCCCAACTTTTGTTGGCGAAATGCCTAATGGGCACTGGCAACTGGAAGCATTGGATAAAAGTAGCTGGGTTGCCATCGTTAGCTCTGAAATTTGCTTGCAATGGCAAATGCAGTCTCCGATGCCTCAACAATCAAATCCAGGAGAGTTTTTACCTTGAAACTGGCAAAAAAAAAAGGAAGAACATTAGCTGTGCTTTGTTGATGAACAGAAAACAGCATTACATGTAAGAGAACACAACAAATACTGGCTAGATTGCTGGTATTCGGATAGCAGCCACATGCCCACATTAGTTCCAAAATCTGGGAAAAACAATCAGGCCACCATATGGTTTCAACTACCGATCCAACTGACTTTCCTAACTTGGTGGCAATTTGATTTACCAAGTGTTTGGTCTGATTATAATGTAGTTCATACTTCCGATTTTGAAATGAAATAATTAGAACGGAACGAACCAAATGAACTAATAATACATGACAACAAAATGGAACTGAACTAATAATACATAAAAAATGAAATTTAGGTAAAATACATCCCCCCCATAAAATAGATCTGGAAAAACCCGGAGGTAGTGAGGGCGTTATGAATTATGATGGCCACCTAACCATACACTAAAACACAATGGGATGATAGTACATTATCTTATTTAGAGAGCCTCGATAGGGGAACAACAGCAGGCAGTCAATGATTTCAAGAAAACCCCAATCTCACATAGGAAAACAATCTCCTCCAAAAATTGCTCGATACAGAGGTGAAGCCACTATTCGAGAACGGGTCAAAGATGGATTTTATCACTGGTAAAAATCGCTTATTTTACCTGACCCGTTTCACTGGAAGAAGAGTTGGGTGGTGGCGGCGCAGACGCAGGACATCGGAGAGCCGCAGGCTATGGACGACAACGTCAGCAGACAGCAGATCCTCCCGGCGCTTTTATAGAGGAGACGAGCAGATGGATTCTGAAGGTGGGGAATCCGGCCGCCAAGGTTTTAGGCGAAGGGACCAAGGTTTCTGCGCCGCGCCAGGGATTCGGCGAGGTTTTCGGCGGGGAGTAGACGACGCCAACGGCCAGAGGCAGGCGCGGACTTTGGTGAGCGCCGCAGCAGGCTGAGTGGCCAAAGCCCAGCGGCGAACAGCGACACGCGGATTCCAATTTTGTTTTCCCTTTATAATTTAAAAAATAGAAAAAGAAAAAAAGGAAAAGTTAAAAGCAAAAACGAAAAAGTTGCGACTTGGGAGGCCTGGAGCTCATGGGCCACGAGTGAGCCTGACAACCTCGCGGGCCGAGGGGTTCGGGCACCACAACACAACGGGACGGCCCAGCAGCCGAAACGAAGCATCTCCTTCGTCGCCGTTTGACACAGCACCGCCGCGCCGCCCGCCGTGCCTCCCTTCCTCCGTATGTATAAAGCACACCGCCGGTGTGCGGTGCGCCGTGCGTGCGCCACCGCAGTACACGGCGAAAAGGAACCGGGTTCCATGGGCTCGTTCGCTTCTCCTTGCGGCGGCGTCCTGCCTGCACCTCCACACGTATCCATCCCCTTGCCCCGATCGCATTCGGTCATGGAAAGGTATGAATTTCATTTCCCCAGCGAATTTTGTTGCGTTTTGTCACTGTCACGCTAGTGATACCCCCAACCGAAATTTACATGGAAACGCACGGATTTTGCGCGTACCTTGCGTTCCGCATTTTCTCTGTATATTTATCCATTTTTGAGGCGTGGTGTTGGGGTAGTAGATGAATTAGGTTGTCCACGAGTGGACTAAATTCCAAATGCTGGTTAACCATCGAAATTTCCAACGAGCCTCCTAATTCGGCGAACTGGCATGCTGGAAGCAGTGGTGGTTGCAGGCTGCAGCTGAGGAATTTGGATGTTCTCCAGCATTTTAATGAACCATTTCTAATTCTGTTTGTAGCTTTCATTCATTAAAAAAACCGTTTGTAGCACAATTTTGATGAAGTGTTACTATTGTGTTTTTTAGGAATTAATGAGCCATTGATGTTTCATGTCTAGTTTTGAAAATTTTGTCTTGACACGGACTTCTTTATCACAGCCAGCATGGATCCTCCTCTTTCCTTAAAAAGAAAAAATGGAAAGAACTTAACCCAGGTCCACTCTCTCTCTCTCTCTCTCTCTTATGGCAGATCAGAAACTGGACTAGATTGTTGTGGTAATCGAGCAGTTAGGACCATGGAGTGATTGTCTGCGGAACAAGTGATGGAGAAACTTACATTTACTGTTAATCTTTCAGAGGTATGTGAACACTTCAACAGAGCCAAAGTTTTGAAGTTTAAGCTCATTTTTAGTCTGTTTTACATGCTACTTCAATTGCAGCAATCCTTTAGATTCTCTCATGTTTTTGGGTTTCAGCATGATTTAATATATATTATAGCTCGGTTTTTCCAATAACTTATTTATTTATTTATTTTAAAATTATCTGTATTTGCTTATTGCCATTTTCTCTTGTTTAATTACATAATCTCACATGTCTTTCTTTTTCTTCAATGCATATCATTATACTAAGAAGAGAGAGTTTACACAACTCGTACAACCCCTAGAAGAGCAAGACCACCATGACAAACAAAATCACTAGAAGAAAAAATAATAATAAACAACATTCTAAGAGTCATGCAGTCAAGGCTATATGCTACGAAGCCTTATACACCACAATTTGGCCCCATTCCTAAGATCCTGCATGATGCTTTTGAAACTAGGCCGAGATATCTCAAACTGGGGTCAGATCTGCATTCAAATTTGGTAGTTGAAATTTCCAATACCCAATCCATGGATATTTGAATTTATATTTAGCTAGTATAAATTTCAATATCTAGCTATTTTCCACCATTCTTTGTAATTATTCATGAACGTTTCAAATATTGACAAAAAGTCACATTCTAATTCGAAAATCTCATACAAGAAATCCTGATAACTTGCTATTACCGAAAATAGTCCAGTGTTGCTAAAATATCTGTGTAGAATAAATTGAATTCCTGAACTTATGATACAGTTCTTTGTTTTCCCTTGCAGAAACCGCATGAGCTTGCCTAATGTTTGGTAGCAGGAGAGGAGCATATAAAAGTCTCCTTTCTCTTAGTGCACCACATAAGTCAGAATAGAAAAAGCTTGAGCTTCAGCTAGGCAAAGGATTGAGCAAATCTGAGCAGACCTGAGGAACTTTCCAGTGAGTATAAATGCACCTGCACTTCAGCACACCACACTCTTTTCAAATGTACTCGGCCCTACTTTATCCAAAGGGTTAAGCACTAATAAGTTAAATAACAGGCAACTTGGTTAGAACATATATTCTCCTGTCCAATGGCATTTCCAAACAGAGAAGTCTGAGTTTCTCTTCGAGCAAAAATACTTATAGTACTCGAAGTCAAGGTCTCATGGATATGTCAAACAAATCCCGTTTTCCGCCCCCAAATACTCTTGCATTGCAAGGATTTCAATTTTCGAATATGAAGGTGGATAAAATCTAGAGCAACTTGCCAAATTTAGCCTTTATTTTCTAGGAAAAGATTTTGTGCCTTTCCTCCTATATCTCCATCTCCCCACTGATGTACTTGCTATCACAGAGGAGAGGTCAGAGGGCAGCCAATGAGACATCGGAGATGAAAGGTGGTTGCAAGAAGTAGGAGACAGAAATCCTGGCAATGGCCTACCACATCAGCACATCCCTACCTATTCCTCCTCGGCCCTCATTTCTCTATAGCTTGTGAAAACAGAAAGAGAAACAACCTCATAGGGCATGTTCCGAAGGACACAAGATCTTCTTTGGGACACACTAGTGTATGAAACCACAAGGGTGATTCAACTTACCATTGTCGGAGAAGACAAACAAGAACAGAAGGAACAGCACCATATGGTATTTATATATGCTCCTTCTATGGTCCTCTCTTGGATATATCAAACACATGTATATATGTGAACCTAGCTACCTCACTAATATCCCTTCTCCCCTTGCAGTTGAGCTCTGCTCACTCTCATGGCGCAAGGTGAGGAGAGTTCGTGGTGCATGACAAGTGGCGATCATGGTAGAGCTGCATCGTTCAGCCAAGCAAATGCATGCGGAACCCAAAGGCGTGCTTCTGCTGCTCAACCTGCCAATTTCTTGTACTGCTTCTCCTTTCTACTCTATCCCTCACTCCCTCTGTTATTTCTACTAGTAAATGCAAAGACAACACAGCTAAAGCTCTTTTTTGCACAGTTGATATAAAATAGTGTTTCCCTTATTCTCTTTTTAACTATCTTTATAACAAACTCTCCTGTGTATATATTCCAAGCTTCCTCCCATTGGACTGCACCTGTTCCCGCAAACCAAATAGTTTCTTAATGCCTAAGGCCTTGGTCCTGCAAGTGATCTTACCTTCCTGCTCCTCTTTTTAGCCCTCATCCTTATCTGTACACCTCTGACCCTCACTTTCAGTCATTGCCTTTACCTTCTTGAAAATTTAAGCTTTTATCTGCTTTATCTTATATTTCATATGGCTGCCATTGGTGCTGAACTCGCTGCACTACTGCTTGGTCCAGGGAGTTGCAACCTGCAGCTGCTCCTTATTACTTTGGTGAGTTGGAGGAGGCCCTTATCCATGGCACCCGTACTTCTGTTGATCACGGCATGATCGGAAGTGATGCGGACACAGAGTGTAAGAGTAAGACTGCCTTTTTCTCTACACCTCTCCCTTTAATCCAAAACTTAACCACCCGTGGAATCAGCTTCTTGCTTTGCTGCCCTCCCCACAACACGCAGTAGATAAGCACAGGGTAGCATGATTTGGCTTTTGCCTGGTCAAGCACAGATTAACCATGTCCAGATGCAGTTGGGATTGGGATGGGAGACAGCATAAATTGTGTGATCCCACGGGCTGCAGAGCGGACACCTCACTCCTCTCTTCTATCTCTGTCCAATTCTGCTGCCTCTTGGAGATAGAGCCTTGAAAAGACCTTTAATTCCATTTGTATGTATGCAGCAGCTGGATACCTTGCAGCTAGGCGCCCCACACTGGAGATCTTCCCCTCATGGCCAATGAGTCATCTACAGCAGCCATACAGTGTAAGCACTGCTTCTGTTTCGTCATTTACAGTGCCCTACAGTTCCTTGCTGACCAAACCGGACAAAGTTGTTCTTGGTTAATTAACTGCTCACTGCCTTCTTCTGTCTGCTCATCTTGATGAATTGCTGCGCAGGGTAACTCACACTCAGTAGGGAGCACCACTGACTCAAGCTCAGGTCAGAACAGTATGCCACAGACCGAGTTGGTGTCCCCAGGGAGCATGAGGGCCGACTCTGGGCAGCGGCAGGAGGTTTTGATGGTGACCGTTGATGACTACAACTACGAGCAAGGACTCGGAGCGGCAGCAACCACAGCTCCAATCTTTCAGCAGCATGCAGCAGGCCAAGACAAGGTAATAGCTTGTGTCAAAAAAAAAGACAAGGTAATAGCTAGTGACATTATGATACTATGCTGTCTAGTCGATAGATTACTGAAGATTCTGGAGAAATTAAGTTGCTTTACAATGAAACTAGAGCATATGGTATTGTCAGGAGTTGTTAGAACAACTATTTTTGGAAGCTTGAATTGGATTGAAGGTTTTGAGATGCAGACAAGCCTTTGAATAGAGAAGTCACCTTTTTTTGGGTAAAGTAGTATGTTTCTTGAACGACTGGAGTAGGTCAACGTCCTGAAAAAAGTAGGTAATATCATTTTTCAAACAGCATGTTGTCAAGTTTTTTTTTTAGATTAAAAAACAGAAACAATGAAACCAAATGATGATTAGGGCATGCTACTTTTCTTCTGCCTCCATTGGGAAAGACAATAAAAATAGTTACAGATGCTCTTCTGATGGCTTATGTCGTTGAGCTGATGGAAATATGTGGAATGGAGGGTGAAACACGTAAAGAGTGTTAGACTTAATCTGCTGCTCCCCCACGTTTTTCCTCCCTGCAGTCACTCGAGGGGCAAGTAAAAGGACAGCACATGCTGCTCATGCCCTGAGCACTGTAGCAGCAAGGCACTAGGCCACTGTAGGAGTAGGTAGATGTACATCAGGCACGTCTTGGCTGATTTCAGCTAGTACTAGGAATAGTTGGTGGCTGTAGACAGTCATACCTCTTGTACCTGTAGTAGGTAGGAGACTTGTATATATATTCAATCCATGACAATGGAAGAGACAGTTCAGCAGGCCAAACCATTCTGGGAGGCTCAGGTTTCAGGAACTGAAACCTTGAGTAGAGTGCGTTTGTTTGTTGTGCTCAGTGAAGCTTCTTGCCACCATATTTAGGCTCTGTTTTCAGCCAACGCAGAAGAACAGAGGGTGTGCTGTGTGTGCGTGAGTTGGGAGCTTGACTCGTCTTCTTCCTTGAAGCAAGGGAGAGGTCGAGGGGGGTCGAGCAGGAGCTGCTCGCCTCGAACCAGGTCTACAGTCAACGCTGCTGGACGTCACCACTGCTAGACACCTTCCGAGGCGGTCGGCAGTGGTCGGTGCTAGGTTCTAGCGCCAACAGAGAGTTGCTATCTAAAAGCAATAGTAAATAAGTAGTAACACCCAACAGGAGATTTTGGCTCCAATATACTTACTTTCTTGATGCTGACTAGGTATCTTACTATAGTACTAGCATTACACTGTTCTAAGGTACTTTTTTGCTGTTCTGGTGCAGGGAAAGCATGGATCCACAAGAAAAGACGGCAAGCTGTTAGATGCCAAGGTTTGGTAACATTTGCTAACGTTTTACTGCTTGCATGGAACTACAATTTTGCCATACTCTATTATTCTAACCTTGTTCAGTCATCTAAAAAAATCTCTTATATTATTCTAAAATTTAGACCGAGAGGCGATTGGCTCAGAACAGAGAAGCTGCAAGAAAGAGCAGGCTGAGAAAAAAGGTGCAAAGCAACATAGAGAAAATGCTTAGATCAACTGGTACCATATATCTAACATAGATATAAAAAATTGTTCAACTTCAGGCCTATGTACAGCAGTTGGAGACAAGTCGGATTAGGCTTCAGCAAATCGAACAAGAGCTACATGGAGCACGTTCACAGGTCCAAATTCTCTAGAAGCCTCAGGAGACACGACATAGAACATTTGATCTAGTATTTGCATAGTGTTATCATGTGGTGTAATGTTAAAATGGTTTCAGGGTCTGTTCCCGGGAGGTGGTGCAGCTGGAGATTTGAGTTCAGGTAACCATCTCATTCAGCGGAACAAAGCCTCACCACCCAACTGGTTGATATTCAAGGTCTTTAATTTGGATGTGTTATTAGGCGCTGTGATTTTTGACATGGAGTACGCCCGGTGGTTAGAAGATGACACCAAGCACATGACAGAGCTCCAGGCCGTGCTGCAGCCTCAAATTATTGATGCTAACCTTGGGGCCATCGTTGAAGAGTGCATGCGGCACTATGATGAGTTGTTCCACCTGAGGTCTATGCTTGCAAGATCCGATGTGTTCCATCTGATGACTGGCTTGTGGGCAACGACGGCTGAGCGATGCTTCCTCTGGATGGGCGGGTTCCGTCCTTCTGAAATCCTCAAGGTAGGTGTTAAACTCATGCAAAAGCACCCTTTTCTGTCCTCTTTTTTTCAGGGAAAAGCACCGACATGTCCTCCAAACGAACAGCACAGTTTATTATCAGCACAATGTCATTAATTGCTGATCAAGTCTTCTCTGTGGTTTGTGATCAGATGCTGATACCACAGCTTGATCCTCTTACGGAGCCGCAGCTACTAGGGATGTACAATCTGCAACGGTCGTCGGAGCAGACTGAGGAGGCGCTTGTGCAGGGGCTTCAGCAGCTGCACCAGTCGCTGGCAGATGCAGTGGGCGCTAGTCCGCTCAGTGATGGTGCAAATGTCGCCAACTATACTGCTCTCATGGCCCTAGCACTCGACAGGCTCGACACCCTTGAGAGCTTTTACCGTCAGGTCAGTTTTTACTCTTCGTTTTCCATATAGGTGTCTCAAAAAAAAAAAAGAGACCTTAAATGCATTTGCAGGCACTTGTGATGGATAGAAATGCAATGCTTCAATTATTTGAAGATAAAATTTGTAGTTATATAAGAGTATCATGTTAACAGTGATCTCAGCTAGCTAGCCTTTCTTGCTGGATAGCGGAAAGCTAGCTACATATTATCTTAAAATGTAACGTAGCCAACTTTGCGTGCTTAACCCTCTAAACCTGCAGATAAACATCATTTGCACTTTCCACCATTCATCATCAATCATCTGTATTTATATGTGCACCTATATCCATTTCTTTGTTGTGGTACCGGCTATGTTTTGTTGCTTTTTGGAAGAATTGGTAATAGGGCCCCAGCAGAAGCAAAGGTTCTTTTCTACTATCACATAAAACAAACGTATACTCGTAGACATGACCACCCATCCCTTTCTATGAAAAGCCAGAGTAGGAATGCGATGGCCACCTACTACAAGATTATGAATGAACTAATAATACATCTGCCCTATTCCTATTCTGACGATATATATCCCTCTTTGCTCTCCCTTGCATTTTGCTGCTTGTTGAACAGATGCATGAGCATACCAATTAAAAGACTTTTTACGAAAGTGGAAACCATGATAATATGCATATGTCTGATAAAGGGCTAATCACTAGCTAGCTAAAAGTTAGTTCAACTTAGCTTAGCTCCCGTGTATCCAACCAGGAGGACTAATAGATGGGCTGACTGGACAAGTCTTCAACTAGTTGTTAGCCAACTAGCTAACTAACCATAGTTAATTTGGCTAAGTTTTAGCCCCAACTAGTAACTAGTTACTACGTGTATCCAAAATACTATTAGGATAGGTACTATTGTAAGGCCAAAGAGATCGAATCGAATGAAGTTTATATATAGCCGAAACAATACACAGTGGGCTTGTTTGGTTGTTTGCTCAGGCAAGTTTGCATGCTCAAACAGCAACTAGACCACTGATTTTCAGTATTTGATGGCTAGAATTTATTGCTAAGTAACCACAGTCTTTCAGAGATGGATCATAGGGGTAGGGTTTATGTACGTGTACTCATAAAGTGTATGTGCGTGCATACTAGATGTCTACGTTGTACTGTGTAATTAAAAAAAACATGTCTTTAACTATGCAATTGCTAAGCCTGTCCATATATCTATCTGGCGCACGAGCACGGGCTTTCCTATCCTATCACCAGATGCGGCCACACACATACAGGTCCGCAGGCCGCGCAGCTGCCAATTATTTGCGCTCCTGAATGCAACGTGCCGAGCCGTCCGTCCGCGTTCATCGTTTATGGAAACGTGATGAACGGCTATCTGACACCCTCTGTTCATCGTTTCCCATGACGTCGTGCGAGTGCAGGCGGACAGTCTGAGGCAGCAGACGTTGCACCAGATGCGGCGGATCCTGACGACTCGCCAGACGGCCCGGTGCTTCCTCTCCATCAGCGAGTACCGCCGCCGCCTCCGCGCCCTCAGCTCCGTCTGGGCCTCCCGCCCTTCCAGCGAGTAAGACCCATCTCGAATAATCCTCCATGAACTGATCAGTGCATCACACGTCACGCCTCACTCCTTTGCAACAAGTTGGCACTGACACTTGTCTCTTGGCAACAAAATGACTCGTCTCTTTGGCATGCAGGAGCGTCGCCGCTGCCGCCGCCGGTGGCGCAGAGAATGTCAGCCCTACAGGGACGACGAGCGAGCAAGCTCCCCGTCCGTACCACCAAAGCCACCAGTTCCCTGGCTTCTGAATTCTGATCGGAGCATGGTAGTTGCTAGGGTACAGATTCCGCCGTCAGTGGTGGCGACTGGCGAGCGGACGAGGCCATCCAGATTCCAGAGGGGAAGATTAGTAATGTTCTTCTATCATTAACATATTATATTATTCATGCATTCATCGAGAATATAATGGAACATGATGCATCATCATCACTAGAAAAAAAAAATAGAGGACAGAAAGGCTCTGCTCTCACTCTTTCTAGTTCCACTGGCTCTTGAACTCAGCCAAAGGTTGTTAGCGGTTAGCGCCTCTGAAAAGTTCGGTCTTCGGTGCAAAGAGAGGCCGAAAGAGATCGACCAGGTGGAACGCCGACGTGTTGCTGCGCCGATGCTGATCCATGATACGAGTACCATGCGCCACTTTGTGGGTAGTTCCGTTTCAGAAACAAGATGGAGATCCAGCCATCCAGAAGTATGTAAACAATCCGAGAGCGTGAGCGTCACAAAGGCCGAATGGATGAACATATTCAACCATATCCGGCCGGTTCGTATAACATATTAACGTTTTGGCCACGATGCCTTGCCTTTTTCCTGACTGTTGAATCTTGATGATTGATGCTCCTATTATATACGGACTAGGTGCAGCGACGTACACTCGCGGTTAGTTTACATTTACCGTGTAAGTACGACGACGGTGCACCACGTGTCGAAGGGAGCAGCCCCGGTGCGGCCATGATTTTGTTGCATGAAAGGCTGAAGTTATTTTTGAAGGGAGCAGAGAGACCTCATCATTTTGAAGACTCGTCATGATAAATTTTGTTCCGTCATAATAATTCTTATTAAACCACAAAGAGTCCCCATGATTGTTAAATCTAAGTTTATATTGCATATACATCTACAATCATAAACATGTCACTTATCTCATGATGGTAGACACATGAAAAACACTCGGCAATTAAGATAATACTGAAGTTACTTTAAAATGCTCAATCAACAACATCAACCTTACGTCACATTTTTTTTCTATTGAAAAACTATCGAAAAAAATATAAAATATATATATATATATATATATACAGAACAAGTCTGTAATAAACTGAACTTTCAGACGATTGAACAACTATGAACTAAAACAAGCGTCACTAGAGTTCTACTAAGCATCTGCAAATATGTAATGTAATGTAACGATTACGAAATTTGCTACGACTTCTTTTTTTTTTTTTTAGAATTGCACAGCATGTGAGCAACCAGGTGCGTTTAACAGCTAGCGTTCTCCTCCAGGACCAGCAATGGCCATGTGTGGTGTGGGCTACGACTTAATCGCCAATGAATCTCTTAGGCCAGTTGAGTCCCGAATTCCAGATCTCGTCGTAGTCGGATGGGCCGCAAGCCTGTTTAGCCCATATACAGTGGCCCCTTTCTGGGCCAGTAGTCGCAGCCCAACACAGCACATTACCTTTCCTTTAGAAACAGCCCAACACGTGACCTGACAGGTCCAATACCGTATTTTAACAGTTTCATGCAGGCATGTCGACCCGGCGACCCGGTTGGTAACTTAAGCATGCGGCGCGGCGCGTGACCTGCAGGAACGAGCAACCTCGGCGCCGCGCAGGCCGGTGGTGAGTTCGTGACCCGGGCGTTTAGCGGCGCGCGGACGACGACGCGGCGGCGACCAGAGCTACCAACTTTACCTGCCTTTTAGCTCCTTCGTCGCATGCGCGCTGGACGGGATGACGGGACCGCCGCCGCGTCGTGTTTGATGCGTTGGAGGGTGAAGCAACCAGCAATAACAAGCCCGGCCGGGCGGGCGGGCGCCGGGGTCGGTCATCCAACAATGGCCGGCGACACCGACCACACACCACCACAAACACCGCGGCGCGCGGTTGACCCAGCTGACGCGACCGAGAGAGGGTAGTTTGACACCGTGCTCTCCCGGTCCCGTCACCGCCTGCCGATCCGTTCATCGGTCGTCCACCAATACGCTACCACTACGGCGCACGGTATTGCGACCTCCACTTTCGAAAAGAGGCCGAGGCCGGCCCCATCAGGCCATCACCCCTACATATATATATATATATGTATAGCTCACCAAGTTAGAGCAACCCACTTATAGATCGATACATAGATTTTCAGCTGACCCCTTTTTAGTCTTTTACATATGTGTGCATGCATGTATATGCATATATACACGCTAGACTAGCTGGCGCGATCGAGGGGGCTGGTAGTCTGTAGCGTGGTGCTCATACATGCATAAATGCATCCATATATGTCAAACGGGTTGACTGCTCTGTGCCAGTGCCATGACGCTGGTTATATGCTTTTTGACGAAGTCTATATGTGTGGCTTGTTCTAAGTAAAGCGGTTAAAGTTGCGTCAGTGACGACCGGCGACTTGAATATTTGGCGCCTTCTCATGATGAAAACTTGAAAAACCACGCTCAGATATCTTGGATTTTCAACCAGCTTGTTCGAGGTGATTGATGATCTGATCTATCGGTGTGATGGGGATTTAACTCCTTCAGCGTGCCTACTGCGACTACAATCGTCTATGGTAGATAGAGATATTACCAGAATACTGAATTACCTTGAGAGCCAAGAATTTTTCTTAAGTGTCAAAATAAAACTGTCAAAAAAAATATATATAGTTCCCTTGGCTGGTACATAGACCTCCAAAGAATGTGTATTATTGTACTAAACCAGACCGATAGGTAATTGCTCATTTCCTTTAGCTTTAGTCCAAACCACATGGCAAGGCAAGTTTCATGTTTCCTCGAGTGTGTTATTACAAACCATCAAGGTAATTGCTCATTTCGTTGGGTGATATTTGAAGCCACCCAGACAATTCATATTTCCGTGTGTGCTATTTGAAACCATCAATGTAATTCATATTTAATTGAAACCGTCAACGAAGTACTCGTAGCTTTGAAATCCTTTTGTTTTGAAATTTTCCAGATGGCGTCAGATGGAAATATGACCTAAACCAAAGTTATAGTATTCGATGGGATCTAAAAATTTTAATTTTAATTTTTTTTTACATTTGAAGCTATTTAGGATCTCAGATATTCATTACAAGATTCAATAAAGTGAACACAAAAAGAAAAGAATAAATTCACTTAGTCGCAAGCAACTTTGAGGTGTAGTGGTAAGTTTGCTTCACGCGAAGCCAGGCTTTCGGTTGTTATGTTTTGCTCTTGCTTTATATTTCCTTGTAGGTTAAAAAATGGTTGGCAGTATACAGGGAGGTAAGAAAAAGAATAGGAAAAAGTGGTTCATTTTTACTTGTTCCATTTATAAAGTACTAACTAAAAACAAGGTTGGTAGTATAGAAGAGGTAAAAAAAATTGAATCAGTCCAAACTGGCTGGCTTTTGGGTGTTTCACTAACATAAGAATAACTCACGAAATGATGTTGATAGTTTCTAGGACCAAAATGAATCGGGAAAGAGCATTTGCCAGCATTTCTAGTGTTACGTGAGAGGAACATAACCGACCCTCACATCCAAATGCTCCCTAAGAAACATGGAAGGCAAGATACAAGCCCGCACATGCGATGCAATGCGAAATGGGCTCGGGCGGCCAGACCATAACATGAGTCATGAATGAAAAGATTTGGCAACTCCAAATTCAAAATAAGGTGAGGGTGAGGAACAATGGACTAAGGGAGCATTTGGCAGGGCTGAGGGCCGGGCCCTGCGAGTTGCTCTAGCTTCTGGCACCTGCCAAAGCCTTGCCAAACGCTAACCGGACGAACAGCTCCACCAGCGAAGCCCAAAGGAGCCGAAGCCTTTTTTCGCTGCACCAACGGAGCTTATCCTAGCTGCTCCATTAGGGTGCAAAAAGATGCGGTGGTCCTCCATCGCTTGTTCGGGCACGCGTCATATGGAGGCCACATGTTTTCCTTGTGTGCACATGTTGTGCCTATGCGTGAACAAAGAGGAGGACCTACTAGCAAGAATAGGGGAAAATATAGGGTTTCCAATGCAAAAGTACAAGAGAAAAATAAAAAATCAAAGATGCCTCCAATAATTTAGAGATAGACTAGGGTTCCCAATGCAAGAGCAACTGCTAGCCTTCCTACCGAAATGGATCAAAACACCTCAAACTTGTAAAATGTGTAATGAATAATAGAAGTATGAAAAAATAACAAAACCATTCTAGGTTGGATTTAACTAGATTTGCACCGTAGTAAAATAAAAGTGGGGGTATTATAGCCACTTCTGCAGAGGAGCCAGAGTCAGAACTAGATCTGTTTTTGAAGAATCCAGAGCCCCACTAAATAGCCCCTAAGCAACAGAAGAGGTGACAAACATGGGAATAGTGAGAGGTGGAAGAAATAAATTTACCGCTTGTATAACACTATGTATAAACCAACATGCATGCTATGATTATGAAACATACATATGCAGCTACAATATATATAGTCTTAGATTTGGCCTAGGCTCTCATAGTTTTATGTGTACTTATTTTAGAAAGAAATGATATACTCATTTAGTCATTGGAGCAATGGTCGTTCACAAACGACTTGTCTCTGATAATTTTGTTAGTACCACGGGAATAAGTTTTTAGAAGGCATTGAAAGAAACAAATAAAGGAGGCTACTTGGTTTATTGGCTAGGTATTGTATCACTTACTAAGCAAGGATACGTAACATACTTTCTTATTTGAATATATTGCCTAACCACCTTAGGCTAGTTACACCCCAATGACTCTACACATGTGGAAATTGATGTCAAACCGAATACATCCAATCAAACCCTCAAAATTCGGGTAGACGAGTTTTGCCTCACTAGCTTCATAGAGCCAAATCAGCTCACCTAGGGTAAGGTTCTCATGCTTCGTACCGTCCAGATGAGGCCAGGCAAAACGAGCCACGCCAAGATAACAAAGCAAGCCCAAGCAGGTGTACGTGTCCTTTGCATATGCTATTTTCATTTGAGAAAAAAACGAATTCGGTCCCAATAGGTTGTTGGTAGGCACACGTATTCTCGCAGCTGGCCAGATAGCCGCGTGCGTTGTCCTACACGATTGACTCTCGTCACATTCCCAAAAACCTAGTACTCCCCACCTCGTGGAAAAGCTAACACAGTACCCCACAGGCCACAGCACAGTGGAGAGCACCCACCCCAAGTCCCGGCCGGGGCTGTCGTGCTCTAGGCATCACATACGGATGCCCAGATTTCACCGCCGCTCCCACCGTGTTCACACGCCACCGCGCGCGCTGCCTGCCTTATTGCTTACCTCGTGTTTGCGTGTGCGTCGTCGACACCGGCCGCGTACATAGTACCTGCTGGCTGAGCCCCAATTCCAACCTTCAAAAGGCCGCACACACCGCACGCTCCAAAAGCGCATCATATAAGGAGAGAGCAACACCATCGGCGCACCAACTTCACCATTTCCCTCTCCCTCTCTCCGGCCGTGAAATGCACGACGCCTTGACATAGACGATCCTCTCGTTCCTTCTTCTCCACACCGGCCACCAAACCCCGATATAAAGCAGCACAAGCACCTCTCGCGCTAGCTGCCGAGGCGTATCGTGCAGAGGGAGGCCGGGGAGCAAATTGATCGATCCATGGTGTTGAGGGCTTGTGCAGTGATGGAGGGTGCTTTCACCGTGCCGTTTTACGAGTGGCTCAAGCCGCGGTCGTCGTCGTCGTCGCCGCCGTCGCTGCCGCCGTCGCCGTCCTCCTCCTCGTGGACGTCCTCGACGACGCTCTCAACGCCATCGATCGACCAATTTGCCGTCGTTGGTGGTGGCGGCCATGACGACGAGCGCGACGCCAGCATGATGTGCTTGCCGCTTCTTGGTAGGCTTGAAGGCAGGGCAGCGTCTCCTGATCGTGGCCATAGTAATCCTATCAAAGAAGAGATGCTGATGAGCAATAATATCGCTACCATCGGCACCGGCACGCGGGTAGAAGAGGCCGCCGCCGCCGGTGTTGACCTGAATATCGGCTTGCCGGCGGTGGCGAGTGGGGGCGGCTATAGTTCTGAAGAGGCGCCCGCCATGGACGAGGAAGACGACGACGATGAATTGGAGGATTTCGTGGAGGAGGAAGAGGACGACAAGGCCGCAAGGAGGCATGACAAGTGCAAGGTGGAAGAAGAAACAGGCGGCGGAGAGCCAGAGCACGGTGAGATGGTGGTGGAGTCCGACGAGAGATCCGATTACCTCCGTGTGGGTGGGGAGGAGGGCATCAGGGGTTTCATCGGCAGCCGCGGCCGGCGGTACTGGATTCCGACTCCGGCGCACATACTCGTCGGACCGGTGCAGTTCATCTGCCATGTCTGCAGCAAGACATTCAACAGATACAACAACATGCAGGTGACTTATTAGCTCATACTACTAGTGTCTATCATGTCTCATTTGGAGCACTTTTTTTTTTTAAACAAAATCGATCTCGATCTTTATCCTCTCTTCCTCATTCGGAGTTATTTTCTGTTGTTTCCAATTGCGTTGAATGTTTTTTTTTTTTTTTTTTTTTTTGCAAAAGAAAAGTTGTGAACGCTTGCAAGTACAAGCGCTACTTGACTTCATTTAAACTAACCATTTGATTAGTTAGCACTGCACTCTTGAGTGAGAGGGACAGGAAATGCATTTAGAATCTAAGATTCTAAATTAATATCCCCCCAGAGCTGCGCCTAATAATTGAAGCATGTGGATCATGCATATTCCAAAGAAATTGAGCTTTCCAATTGGGAAAGTGGCTATATATTGCCTCGTCTTGCAGCTATCTGCAGGAACATGCGATGCGAGGTGGCCATAGGGCATGCAAGGTGTACTCGTAGAGAGTGTGAAAACTGAAAACTCTAGGCATGCGTGGTAGAGACTAGAGACCGACAAAATGGGTGGCATCTCCTACTTGCATGCTCAAGCTTGCTATAGAACGACCTAGGCAAGTGTTTCATGTGTACCCGCAAGGAATCAAATGAAAAAGACGATCGAGGGAATTAACTGATTAAACCCCACTACTAGCTCTTTGCCGAGAAACCACACTTCATTCACACTCATTTTCCCTTCATTGTCTCCAACATGATGACAGGGACAAATACGTTCTAGTGCTGCAACGAACATATTCCTCGTTTACTTCACTTCACGTTCGTTGGTTTTCCTTCATTTATGTATGTATATTTACATATATATTATGGCATCTCAACGCTAGCTGTTGCATGACGACGATATATATACATATGCATATGCAGATGCACATGTGGGGCCACGGCCGGGAGTACCGCAAGGGCCCGGAGTCGCTCAAGGGCACGCAGGCGGCGACGCTGGCGCTGCTGAAGCTGCCGTGCTACTGCTGCGCGGCCGGGTGCCGCAACAACGTGGCGCACCCGCGCGCGCGCCCGCTCAAGGACTTCCGCACCCTGCAGACGCACTACAAGCGCAAGCACGGCGACAAGCACTTCGGCTGCCGGCGCTGCGGCAAGCCCTTCGCCGTCAAGGGCGACTGGCGCACGCACGAGAAGAACTGCGGCAAGCGCTGGTTCTGCGCCTGCGGCTCCGACTTCAAGCACAAGCGATCCCTCAACGACCACGTCCGGTCCTTCGGCGGCGGACACTTCTCCGTTACGGCCGACCATCATGAGGCGGCGGCCGTCGTGCCGCCGCCGCCGCTGATGATGAAGCCGGCCAAGGAGAGGATCATACGCTTCGATCAGGGAGCGGCGCCGTGGAATGGAGCCCACGCCCATGCATGAGCATTACAGACAGGTTATTAACAGCACGTATATATAGGGAATAGAGTTACTACATCTCAAGTTCGAACATGATTATGCATACTACTATTGGATTCCAGGCGTACGTACATAGACAGCAAATAAGACTCGAGATCGAGGTTGCTTTGGACTTGGAGGCTGTGAAGTAGATGAATTTTCTTCCGAACTAGCTAGGGTTGTCCAGAGCTCCAGACAAGAAGCCTGCAGAGGACGGGGAGACTGGTACGGTTATTGTAACTATATTTGCATGGGAGAAAATTTCTCAGCTTCACATGCCGATATTTAGGCAACCATATGTATCATCGTATAATGCATGCATGCAGCATGCAAGACCTGAATTTATGAAATTTAGTGCACATGTTAATTATCTAAGATCTCATTCCGTGGTGTAAGTCATTCGCACAATTATCCTGTTTTTAATTATTGTTTTTAACATGAATTTGACCTTTCTCATGCTACCATCATCAGTTTCTCATGCGAATTAAAATAACCTTTATATACACGACAGATTGAAAATAGGGTCATGCTGGCGCTCGGACGTCCTAAGCTTAGGACGCCCGAGCCCGGCCCACTCCCCGCCCAACACTCTCCATCGTCCAACACTCCCCCCTCTCACGCGCACAGTGCCCACATTTCACTGTCCCCCCGCCCTCCCCCGCGCGGCCCCCAACTCCTTTGTGCCATCACGAAGGTCATGCTCTCCTCCCATTGCCGGTCCTCCCAACCACCACCGTCGCCACCGCTCTGCCGTCTCACTGGAATAAAAAGAGAAACAAAAAACAATGAAACAAAATTAAAAACGAATTGAAACAAAAATGGACGTAGGTTTAAAACAAAAGGCATTCTGACACGAATAGAAACAACATGGTCATGAGATTGAAACACAAAAAAAATGAAACACAAGTCTTGCACCAACACAGAACCATGTACTGCAACAAATTAAGACCGTGAATAGAAACAACATAGTCATGAGATTGAAACACACAAAAAAACTGAAAAAACAAAAGGTGATGCACCAACACAGAACCATGTGTTGCAACAGACAACATTACAAAAATGAAACAAAATGAAAGCACAAAAAACATCAACAAAAAATCCACTGGAGAAACACATGAGAAACATCGCTGCTACATTTTCCTGAATGTGAGAAAAATTCTACACAATCCGTTGAAACAACAACCAGGGGGTGCTGAACCAAGGGCAAAATGCCTGTTGAAGCACCGGGTGAAAAGAGGGGGGTTGGAGGAGGTAGGGCCTGCTCACCGGAACTGTCACACCCTGGTTTTCAAAGAAGACCAGAGGTCGTCATATGTGTGTCTAGGAAGTCCACACATACAACAGAAAATGGTAAATATCAAAAACAACATATATTATATAGCGAAAATATATATATATATTTAACACTTACACAATCAGAGTAACGCGGAACGTTGGTTAAGACTTCTCTTCGGTCCTCATTCTTCTCAGGGACTGTTGACTAGGGGCTCCGTATGCCAAACACTTTCAATACCCAACTTCTTTATCCTTCATTTGAGAAATACTTTACTATAAACTATAGAAAGGGTGAGTTTCATGTCGAAACTCAGCAAGTACAGGTGAAAAGTAATGACATGCATGGCTTATATAAAGGTAAGGCTGAATGGTAAACTGTGGTAGCATTTTAAATGTAGTAATTAAGATTTTACTTATTGCAACCTATTCTCTAATCAACTTGGTTGAAACACCCAACCCTTTATTAAGGTTCAAGTGACATTTAATGAATTATTTATCATCACAGATATAAGCATATATCATTAACACATTAAACATGAGATAGTCATCTCAAAGGAACACAGGATAGCCATCCCAATAAAACCCGAGGTAGCAACCTCAACAACATCACCACGATTTCACAGCTTAAACCATTTGGTTAATCATGCGAGGATCTGGGCCGCTCGTGACCGTGAGCACGGACGATATATCGATTTTAACTTTGCGCAGAGGTGTACACTTTCACTCCAGATTGTGATTACTCTTTATGCCCGAGGCGGCCAACCTCTTAGCCCATTACCGAGATAGGACGGCAGAGGTCACAACAAGGCTTTTCACAGGGTCATAGGCAGTGACAACTCGCCAGCCTTGAGTCCAAGCGTATGGGCGACTTCCCCGTGAGGCCACCCCCATCACGGATCTCTAGCCCCTCCCGTACTACAACTTGTAAACAAACCCCAGCGACCACAGCTATGGCCACCCGTCGGTAAGCTGTCCAACCTGCCCATGATGATCCTACTAATTGACCAAGCCAGAGCCCATTAGCCTGGAGATGTACGGAAGTCCCAGGTTGCCGCTCCACGAAAGGACCTCAAGGGGGAGGAGATACGGATACCCTCATCAACACAAGTCCCACTAGCATCCGTTTCCCCCGTCTTTTACCGCCAACCAACGATGCGGACATGCATCAACTTCTCCAACGGCCGAAGCCAAGAGCCCAAGGCTCAACAAGTTAAGAAGCAAGTTTTATCTTCATTAAACAGTGAAAGGTGAGATAGAGCACTAGCAACCTAAAACCTAACAACTAATACCCTCATAGGATATCTTTGGGTAGAGTGGCTAGTAAGTCCTATGGTTTGCCGATTTAAGACACATGCAATGTATTTACTTAAACATGAATAGGCGCAATATGTTCAAAAGAATGCCGGCACTTGCCTTAAATCCAAAGTCTATCTGCTCTTCTGGCCTGCAGCTTCAGCTGCACTTGTCGGTCCTCAGCTCTTAGTCTTCAGCGTTAACAAACCGCTCTTCGTCTAGTCATAGCAAACAAACAACACAAACACACAAAAAAGACAAGACTAAGAATAATTCACCAATCAAAAGGGAAACTAAAAACAGAATGGTCTAAATGGCAAAACTCAGTGCTACGATCGCAAGAGCGCAAGAACGACGAACGACGGATCTATCGTTAAAGAAAACATGGCTATCGAGGTACTTGCAACAAGCACAGAGATAAACTTTAAGATTGATACATTTACTAAAGCAAGATGCAGAACATATAAGAAAGACATAAAGTCAAATCAGTTGGATGATGTTGAAATGTAAAGCAGGGTTAAACATTAGTCATACTCTATTTATAAGCAATTATATTATCTAAGCCAATTAAACATTCATAATTTATAAAGCTTAGAACATGCGAGTGCATTAAAGAAAATATCATATGCTTAAATATTAATCCAAGCAGGACATAAATGACAAGACATGTTGATATTAAACATAGAGCATTTATGATTCAAGTTTGAACTAAGCAAGACATTAATGAAAAGACATTAATGCTAAAATTAATCACATTAGCATAAAACGACGATGTGAATATAAACTAAGTTACTTTTATAAATTATAAAGGACATCGAGTCGTTATTAACTAGGTTAATATGATATAACATGTGAGAACACTTAACGAAGCATGACATGTTTCCAAAGTAACTCTAAACAAGTCATAATTAATAAAAAAGCATTTAAGTTGGTACTAGTCATTTAACAGGCATGTATGGAAACTCAAGGTACAAACCTAAATTACTTTTATATAAGAGAGCACACATTAATTAATAAATAAGATTACTTACATAATACATGAAGTGACAAACATTATTGATAACAAGCAACATACATTGACATGATCGCAACACAAGGACAACGGAAACATAGCCCTAGGTTGCTTTTATTTAGTTGAGCATTAACTAATTATTGCACAAGTGGACAAGATTAAATGCACAGTCATATGACATCATAAAGATCATTGCTAAAACAAAGCTTAAGGTCAACACAGTCATAGCACAACGAGATCAAAAATATAAAACCCTAGATTACTTTTAATTTAAAAACCATTAAATAATTAATAATCAAATTATATTTAAATAAATAAATTTATAATAGAACAACATGATAACACTAATCCTACTGTGTAGAGCACGGCGACACGAAACCAATGCAACTTGAACGGACCAAATCGGAGTTAAAACGAAGAAGTTATTACCAAAATACTCCAGTGATAATTCTGTAATAACATAAAACCGTAAATACCTCATCTTCTACCTCCAGATCCCCCGCTCCCGCATGAACGTGACCAAGGGCATCCATGGCGCTGCTGCTCTCACGCAGAAGGGAAGGTAGGGCTTGACTGGGACGTGTCCGTCCGTCGGCGGTTGGCTAGACCGGCACCGAGCAGCCTGCCTGCACACTCATGCACAGCACGGCGACGCTGGCAAGAGGTTGGAGACCATGACGTAGAGAAAGGAGGAAAATAGAATTTGCTACCATAGGGATTTCCAACTAGGGGCTCCCCTCATGGTAATTATGATGTGCTTTGGCCAAGGGGTTGGTACAAATATATAGGGCGAAAAACTCCCCACGTCAACGTCAACTAGCAATATGGTACTAATTGATATTGCACCCTCCACCTTTACTAATAGGCCTAATTAATTATTAAAGCCCATTACTAAATAAAGACATGGGCTTTAGGTGTCAGAAAAATTGGAAGACTTTTATTATTTTTCAGAATTGATTAATTTCATGGATAAAATAATTCTAGAAAAGTCTAGAATTGACTTTTAAGCCATGAAAAATACTCTAAAGGCTCCAAAAATTTGGGAAAAATTCTCAGAGACATTTTGGAACATAAGAAACCTAAATAAAGTATTTAGATCTCATAAGAAGATATTTTGGAGCATCTAAAAAATTAGAAAAGCTCTCGAAAAAATAGGAAAAATATTCCGGACAAGTCCAAAAAATTCCCGGGAAGGATCGATCGATGTCTAAACACATTTTCGATAACCTAACACACTAAAAACACAAAGCACAAGCAACACGCAAGCATCATACTAACAAAACCCATTCAATTATTTTCTAAAAAACTATAGAAAAGCATATTATATTTAGCGCTTTCTAATAACAACCCAAAATACAAATTTTGGGGTGTTATAGGAACCCTAGACCCTTGCCGGAGTTGGAGGAGGGAAACAGGGAGAGGGGAGAAAAGAGAGCTGGTTGTTGCTACAAAACCCGCTGCAACAAACCAATCAAACTCTTAGCAACATCTAGCGTAGAGCAAAAAGCAACAAAAAACACCATCAGGAGGAGGAGGAGAGAGGACGCCTACCTCTGGAAGATCCACCGCCGCCGCCCGCTCCTCCGCTGGATCCAGCGCGGATGCGAGGAGATAGAGGAGGAGGAGGCCACCCTAAATCCGGCGACGACAGGAGGGCAGCGACGGCAGGAGGTCCCCCTCACCGGAACCCTAGCGGGTCCGCGCGAGGGTCGGCGATGGCCGGCCAGATCCAGTGCCTCTCGGGCCCGATCTGTTGTCCTTATGGCCGGATCCGGCCCCCTGGCGTCCGACGAGTGCGGTGGGTGGCACCCCACCCGCTCCTACTCCGACGACGACAATGGTGCTGGCGGCGGCTCCGACAAATACATGGCCACCGTCACCGGATGGAGCACAGGAGCATGAGGGGAGCGGACGCGGGGGAGAGAGGAGGGAGGGGGACGGGCAACTCGCCGGCCACTGATGGAGCACGAGAGCAGGAGGGGACGGCGCACGCGGACGGACGAGTGGGGAATGGGAGGATGTGCGAGTGGGAGCGGAAGCTGGAGACTCCGTCGCTCTCGATACCCCCGCGCGCGTGCGGATGACACCCGTCCGCTGCCTCCCTCCCCCCCGTGCTGCCCCCCCTGTGCCGTGCCCAGCCCAAAAGGCTGTCCGATGCGTAGGACGCTCTAGATCGAGCATTACCGTTGAAAATAAAGCATGCAAAAACATCTCTGTACATGCCGGTAAATTTGCCGACATGGCTATTATTATTCCCGACATGGCTATTATTATGGAATAACTATTTGAAAATTCAAACCAAATACTCTTGTACCTAAATCTGTCTTACCACACTACCATTACAAACAATGGAGCCAACTTCTATGAAAAACACAACATTATTTGGAAGCATAACTTGTTGCATCTGAAATGCATGAAGAGTTTAAATTTGCAATTCAAACTTTTTATGTAAAAATTAACGTAGATATAAAAATATGTTAGTATATACTTAAAAAAATGAAAGCACGACAAGAAATTCAAGATGACAAGAAATGGTACATGAGAATGGCGCCATATTCCACTCCTGTAGAAAGAAAAGCACCCTCTCTTAATTAAAAAACATAAATATTGTCGGTTTAAAGTCCCGTGTGGTAGAACTCTGGCCTGTTCTAGATTGGTAATGGTGCACCACTTATTTCTAGCGACAAGAAGCATTATGAAGATATTGATTTAAGCATGCTCTAGGATGACTTTACATGAGCCTTGGTCTAGGGTACCATGTCTATCTACTACCTAGTACTTTGTTTCCTCTTATGTCTAACCTTGGCAATCTACTCACTAGTAAAACTCATGGAGCAAAATCACATGTTTATCATAGATGTACTAGTAGAATTTATTTTCTCTGTAATAATGTGATTTTTAGGGTTAGTTCCCCAATGTGGTCATGATAGTGAGATGTGGTGTTGAATTGTGTTCCTCCACCTCTTCTTCAGCAATGGCATGTTGCATTATCATTGATGGTGGTGACCCTAGAGATGGTAGGTTATCTTTTCTTCATGGGTGGAGATGAAGCTTCATACGGTCAAATTATGTGGATTTTTGTTCTAGGTTTGAAGGCTTATGATGATCTCATTGATAAATACAAGAAAATATGTGTAGCATGGTTTGTGTTGCTAGCTATACTGATATATATGCATCCTAGAGTGAAGATGTTTGGCTAATAAAAGAAGAGTAGGATGAATGAACCCTAGAACTCACTAAATTGGTTACTAAATTATGACTAGTCATGCCTTGTTAGACAAGGGACTAGTTTGACCTAAAGGATAAATTTTAGGGGCTCAAGTGATTGATTGCTTTACTATATAGTTAGGGATGCAAAGGTGAATTTTAGGGATGAAGATCATGTGTATATTCACCATTGAGATGTTAGATATAAATCGAAAGGTACATATGCCCTAGAAACGCTGGAGATATCCTCCAGAAAAGAAAAGGAGATGATGACAAATGTGTCTTTTGCCAGCGTTCTTAATCTGTCTTGAAAATTTTAGAAAATTATTTATTTTGGGACGAAAGGGGAGTACATGACATTAAAAACCTTAACTGAATGTAGCATTTCTTGGAGTTACTCTTCTCAACCGCGAAGGGGATTAGCTATGTTGTTGTAGAATATTATTTTTTGGGACAAGTTTTTAAGCCTCAGAAACTTATTATTTTGGACGGATAGAGTATGTGTGAACAGATTCCCTATATACTGCATGAGTAGGCTAGCTATACGTAGCTTATATACCTACAGTTTGTTGATCTATTAATAATCCTAACAAACAATCAACTGCTGATTCCACAAGTACTATTAGAATATATATACTGTTAAAAAAAATAGGCACAAAATCTGAATGGGGACTGCAGATCAGGGGTGGGTGTACATATGTAGAATGTTGATTTAATTATTTGCTTAAGTATATGCGTAGGACCCTGGGCTATAGAATTAGCGAGCAGGTTCAGTTAGCTACTAGGAGCGGGAATGAATCGAGTACT
Source organism: Bothriochloa decipiens (assembly GCA_023333625.1). Classification (NCBI taxonomy): domain Eukaryota; kingdom Viridiplantae; phylum Streptophyta; class Magnoliopsida; order Poales; family Poaceae; genus Bothriochloa; species Bothriochloa decipiens. The sequence continues at coordinate 34,606,671 of CM041639.1, read as the reverse complement.
TTATTTTCCACGCTTTCGTCCTGTGGGCGTACGTGCACGCTCTTGTATATATGTATATATAATTCATACCCATGAGCAAGTTTTTTCAACGTTCGCGATCAACACATGTGTCGCAAGCAAAAGCAAGACGACGCAAATAAAGCTAGTCAAGAAAACGACGAATGCATTGCACGCTCGGGCGCGGATTAAACAGATGCGCACATATACACTATGATAATCAGAGGATAAACCACACACAGACACGGGGACGACTAATATATATATATATATATATACGGCGCTAAACCTAAACTATGCAATTTTTTGTGAGGCGAAAATTAGTTACTTGAGCAGCTAGCTAGAATGGCGTGCCTTAGCCTTTTTTTTTTTTTGGGGCCTCAAAGTCGTGTGCGAGATTGGTCATATAGTAGCCTAGCTTTTCGACCAAGTCCAACTTTAGGGCTCCTTGGATTGGACAACCAGTGAACCAGATGGATCACACCTTGATCGGTTCCAACCTTGACGTAGTGTGCATTGCATCGATCTAGTGGGGTGGTCGAAAGCAAAAATGGATCGGAGAGAGAAACGGGCTAAAGTTATTGTTAGACCGCGAGAGACGACTGGACGACGGAGATAATGTAATTAAATTAGTGCGCTTGGCCTGGCCAGGTGAACTGAAAGCGTTGCACCAAATAAAGTGCTACAGGAGCTTAATTCATACGCCTTGGCAATTTGGCATGCCGCCGCAGCCACGTGTCTCTCCTACATATCTGTGCGCAAGTACGTACGTAGCACGAGGTTCCTCCCTGGCTCCCTCTGCATAACTGCATGCATGTGCATGGCCTGAAGAGTGCATATGTGTAGTATACGCACGGTTGTAGCGACGTGTTCGCTGCTACCGCCGCGCGCACGTGTACGCGCCGTGTCCCAAAGGTGCATATGTGCGTGACAGCGTACGTGAGCAATCAAGGCAAGCAATAACAACAGGTATATGTGCTGCCGGCCGAGGAAATGAAGGTACGTAGTGGACGGAGGACGACTTGGGAGATGGAGGGGTCGTCTGAACACCCGGCCAGCTGGGCGACGACGACGCATCAGCGGAGAGAACGGAATGTCAAAAAGGCGGCGGGCCGGGGGATCAAGAGCCGCTCGAGCGAGACAGCACCCCGAGTGCGACGCCGACGCATGTAATGTGCCCGCGGGTTTGCGCGGTAAGCTTTGCGGATGGGGGCCGGGGGAATATGCACGCGTCATTGCCATGCCATGATGCATCTCGCCGCGCGCCACCACCTGCGTTTGTCGGCCGGCACGCCCGTGCTTCCGTTTCCCATTTTCACCAGCGCCCGTCAGTTCAGTTTCGATCTCGCAATCGCAGAATTGTGCTCAGCTGCCTTAGTTTAGTTTGTGCGCTCTGTGAGATCACAGACGAAGACCGACCTGCAGGCTGCAGCAATTTATTTGCACGTGTACTCGCCGCATCGTCAATCACTGCTTGTATGCTTAATTTTGTCAGTATTATGTTAATATATACTCCTATATTAATTAACGCACGGAGCCAGTCAGGCCAGAGACGCGTTATTAAGAGGGGATGGGTCGGAGATGTACAATGATCAGATATAACTGCTTAAGCTAGACTGAAATTTCATTAATATATAGCGAGATGAGATAAGCATCATCAAAGGAAAGACCGTGAGATATAAGAATAAGCCTAACTGCTTTAGCTAGACTGAACTTTCATTAATAGTAAGATGAGATAAGCATTAATTAAGGAAAGAAAGTAAGAGATGGCAAGTCACCGAGAGTACGTCAGGCGCAACTACACTAGCATGTGCAACGAACTCGAACCTTTTAATTTTGCGCTCACACCCGGCCGGCAGTTCGGCCGCCACGGGAAGCAAAGCTCCTGCAGCATACGCCAGAGCAGATCGACCCTCAAAGTCCGTCAGATTCCACCGAGTCTGTTTCTACCACTTTCAATCTTCTCCCCGATGCAAAGGAAAGCATCTACATATCATCAACGTATAGTATATAACCCTGCGCTGCATGGAGTACTAAGTGATATATACATGCGGTTCGCCGGCGGCCGGTTCTGATCCTAGCTAGCTTTGTCCCGCTGCGGCCGCAGATTCAACGGACGGCAGCGGCACGCACGTCTCGTTGTCTCTTCCGCGCGCACCTCTCGCTGTCAGTCAGGCGTCAGCCTTCTCCTTCTTCCTTCTTCCCCTGCTTGTCGTGTCCATATGCGCTCGACGATCTCCGTGTCATGCCAATGCCAGTAGTGTCCCCATCAGACGCAAACGTGATTACGGCAGTCGTTGGCCTTCAACTAAACAAAACTCCCGTCCACGGGTGGGAACGTAAGCTAGCACACGATCGAGCCGAAAAATTAAGAAGCTAATTAAGCGTGCAACTGATATATATATGGCCACACGGCCCCTACGTCATCACCATATATTCAAAGTCTGAGCGTCGATCGATCATTGCAACGCTAGCTCGAGAACATTGTTTTTCCCTAGCTAGGAAATCGAGGCGTGTGGTGTGCTACGACTGACGCAATCACGTACTACTGTACGCCGACGCCCAGGCCCAGCAGGATGCGATGCGACGATCACATCGGCCGGGGATATGCACGCTTGGCTTGGATTATTAATTAATTAATAATCCCTTCGTTCTCTGAGTATTCTATGCTTTTATATATCCATGTATACTCGCGTCACAGACCACAGATGATTTGCATGATTAAGCCGCTAATCTCCGAGCTTATCCAGTGTGAACGGCGCCGCAGCGACGACCGAGCCGCGCAATAAAACGCCTTGTTTAATTATTGCAGAGACGACGACGCCACACGGATCCCAGAAATAGGCCTATACATCACCTCCAGCCTTGATGTGAGCGAAACCTTAACAAAACGGAGCAGGTGCGCGTGCCCGTGGACACGGCTAATTTGTCAGCCACAAATGTCCTTCTCGAGTACTACCTCACCACAATATTAAGTGTACGTCTAGCTAGCACTAGTAAAACAAACATGCTTGTAACGATCAGCAAGCTGACGCGTGAATGCAACAATGTTTCGCCGCGTTTTTCCGCGTTCAACATTTTCGCTGCAGCAGTTCAGTAGGAGCACTCACACAGCATGTGATGTGGGCCGTGGGCGCCAAGGTCTGCCGATCAGGCAGTTGCTACGATATGCGCACCGTAGCTTTAATTTGGCTCGTCAGACTTGACCGAAGAATTGGACCGTCAGTTCTGATCTGCAGTCACGCCCGCGCGAATCCCAGTTTCGTTCCAGAAACTGATATGCATCTTCCGCGCGTGTCTGCAGTGAGTGCGATAGGTGCTTGACTGGGAAAAACAAAAATAGTCTGCATGGGACAAACTGGCTCGCTCTGTTGCGTTTCGACGGTGGCGCTGGTGCAGGAGCAGGACTACGAGTTCCTGACGGAGCGACATGGGGGGCGTTGATCTCTGAATGACTGCATCTGTATTGCCACAAGAATTTACACGGTAATAAACAGGTCGAGCAGGTATGCGCGGACTTGACGTACGGGCGGCCTTACTGTGCTGCACTCTTTTTCACCTAAATTCCGAAGACTTCAAAGGAGCCAAAGGTAGGAACTAACCCCTTTAATTTTGTCGGTAAGAGCTCAAGTGCAGGGGGGCGCATTATTGTTGAGACTTGAGAGGGACATGTCTGAAAATCACTAGCATTTGCACTGAGGATTTCGTTACATGCAGAAAACCATATTAGCCCACTGGTAATGGTCTACCGGAGGTTTCAAAGGAGTTTTATTATTATTATCTAATGCTACGACACATTGGCAAATCGAGTACCTGCAAGGCTACAATAGAGCTCAAAGGCTGTCAACAAATCAAAACAAAGGGTGCACGAGGTCAGGTAGCACATCCGCAGGAAATTCACGTACATCTCAGCCAGCAAGCTGGTACAAGAAGCATTTTGCAGCTGTAATGGCCTGAAGGTCACTGGAAACACGGTCAAGTGCAATTTGTAGCAAGGACATGATGCTTAGAACCCTACCATATAGTTAGTACATGGTTCAATCTGTTGTTACTGAATTTGAGTGCAGAGAAGTGAATAAGAGGATCTAAGCACATTACCACGAAACGGTTGCAAAAAAAATCAAAAGATTCATAATGCAATCATGTCAACAAATATTTTTATTGAGATATCAACATAATGAATTCTTTTTTTTTAGCAAAAAACCGTGGGGCAAAGCCCCCACCCCGGCAACAGGGTATATTAAAAAAGTATAAGAAGTTTTACAGGAGTTACAAAGAAAAACTTACAACAAGCCCAACCAGAGGTTAGACAAAACGAAAAGGAGGGAAGGAGCTACGACTAAAACTAGAGCTAAAGACTAAGCTGAACGTAATGAATCCTTAGAAGAAAGCTCATTAAAGATACTGTAACAAAACAATTAACTATTTAGGAAGCTTGTCTACCATGGTAAGAAATGCCATATAGCTAAAACTTCAGGTCTGAGCATCTTATAGATCATATTTTTCATATGAAAGGACCTGTCATCACTCTATCTCAACTACTTACAGTAAAAGTATAACACCGGTGAATATTCTAGGCACAATACTTGAAAAATAAAGAGACACTACATCAAATGTCTGGTTTTAATCAAAAATAAAAGAAATGGCTAGGTTTTCAGGTGAGGCTATTTTTTTTTCTTCATAAAAAATGAGACTAAAAAAACTTATTACAGATTAATCACAGTGGTTACATTGACTACTTAAAAGGTATGCATAATTGTGTCATGCTCCATGGTGCTTTTGTACAACCCTTAACTGTGTTTACTGATGACCATGTAAAAAGTATAACAAAACTTATAACTGGATGAACTGTTAAAACATAACAATTATTGCCATCATTAAAAGGTTGATAATCAACCTTTCTAGGAAGGCAATAACAACTCCAGTAGAAAACAAATTTCAGAATCGACATTTTGTTATACTTTTTGTTATACTTCTCAGAATCCATCCATTGGATGCATAATTTAATTGTTCAGTTCTTCAGTCACGTATCCTTCCTCACTGGCTTTGTACAGCAAAATTGCTATGCAGCAGTAGCACCAGGAACAGTAACTGAATTCTAGCAAAAAAAAAAAAGCATGACTTCAGAACTACTTCAACACAGGTGGAAAAACTTCTATTGAGGACAAGGGTGTCTAGCAGCAGCGCATGGATGTGCTCTCAACGCTAATTTTCTACTTACATCCAAATCAAGTAAATGCACTATTGTACAATAGAAAGAATGAACTGCTGTATTCTCCTCACAATAGAAACTTGTCGCACCATTCTCACAATAGAAACTTGTTCAGTCATTTCAACAAATACATAGCAGGTAGAATGTGGCTTACACTGCACAGGGACACAGTACAGCTCCGGCGCTCCTGGGCGCAGTGGCTGCCTCCCTCCCTGCCCCCGGACGCCATAGAAGACAGTCCAAAGGTTTGTTTTCCTTTCAATAGTCATGGCAAGTGCACTGCAAATCCCTATTCAGTTACTGAAGCCAATTATTAAAATGGAAAGAAGGCAATGGTCAGTGCCGCAACGCCTGGCAGATGCTTTTCGCTCAGATTACCTAATGAAGCAAGCAAATCTGATCATCTGCCGCCTTTTTGGATCAGGCACGAGGCACCTCCCAGATTCTCATCCCACATATAAATCCAAGGTCTGCCTTGGACCCTTGGTCATGTTGCTCTACACTGTACCGCCCGTGCAACTCTGCCCGTGCTTAGGGCGTGGCCGATGGACCATCAGCCTGAGCTAGCTAGCTGAGTGAGGAGTATACTCAGCTTCAGCAAACATACATCATTGTATGCATGCTCCCCTGTCACACCAATCGGTGACTGGATCAGTTCACATACAATACAATCCAATACAATGTTAGCACAGCTCGTCTCTTATACTGTTTAGAAACAATCTGAGCTCCCTAGCTTTCCTCTCGTGTTCTGGAGACTGACTGCTATCAGCCTCACAATCCTGGTCAGGCTTCTTATCATTCCTTCTACCATTATCCACTTTAACCGGTGAAGGAGAAGAGAGATCGATCATGGTGGGTTCTACTACTTCACTACTCTGTCCATCGCTTCTCCTTGACGAAGCAGCTTCGCCTGCCATACCAGTCCCATGCCTGACCAATGGTGATTCTTCCACCTGCACATCACAGCCACTCATTCCAGATTCATGCTTGCAACAGGAGGGTTCTTTGTCGGGCAAATTGCTTATATCCCAAAGGGCTCTTCTTTCTGCTTCCATACACAGTGGTAGTCCTTCTGGAGCTGCCTGGGATTTATGAGCAGCATAAGGCGAGGGTGATGAAAGATCAATTGGCTCATGATCCAGTGCCGAATTCTTCACGTTGCACAAAACAGTATTTCCTTTTGACTCCATTGATCCAATCAGCAGACTTTGGCGCTGCAGATCAATCCCATCCATAGTTACTGCATCTGAATCACTGAACTTTCTGGATCTCGCAATCTTAGAAGATCGGATAGGTGGTGATGGAGAAGACAGATCAACAAAATCCTGGAGCGGTGCCACCATCTGTATACCTGCTGTCTGAGTTTCAGGGCCATTGGCTCTACATGGAAAGGTACTGCTTTCAGATTCAATTCCAAGTAGCAATTCTTGGAGCTGAGCATCCACGTCTTTTACGGCAGTAGCAGCATGACCTGATTTCTTTGGCCTAGCTCTCCTCTTTTGCTTCTTCTGAGCATCCTTGTTTTCCAAAAAATCAGTTATTTTTTCTGGGCAGGCACTGCAATTGCATAGGTGACAGGTAAGGCATGTCAAATTTCCCATAGATTAAATACAAATACAAATCCAAATAAAAACTTTATGTTAGCTAAAGCATCACATCAGCCAAAGCAACTGATTCCATATCAAATGGAATCCAACTAGCAAATTACGCTTCTACAATAATGCCTACTGTCCCTCTGCTGTATATTATAGAAATCAGCCACAGTGGGTATTGTACTTGCTTTTTGTCCCTAAAATTTACTGAAATACACCCCTTGATGTTTCCTGATCATAGTTAGAATCTGTACATGTCACGTCCACAAATAACGCTCTACAGTAGAAACATGTGATGTTCCACTTCATATATTGATTTGATTTTGAAAGGCCAGTCCAGTCTGTAATTACCTTCTAACAAGATCCCCTGGAACAACTGAAAATTTGAGCCCATCTATGTTTCTCCATGAAACCTCATAATATTCACTTCCTTGAACTTTTCGCTGCTTCACAATTGCCAGTACAGGGCAAGGTACTGGCATCTACGAATTAAATAATCAGACTTGAAAAGTAGATGTCATATGATCAGTTCAGAAATGCACTCAGAAATCAAAGCTTATACCTCATCCAGAGAAGGTTTCATTCCTAGATCTGAAGACGTGGAGCGGAGATTTGAAAACCTTCGAAGTTCTCTCTCAGCAATCTTTGGAAGGATATATTCATCTGCAGACAGGGAGTTCTCTCATGTACACAAATGTGATACTACAACCTTTACATTGAATATATCTGATAAAACCGAACATAACAATTAGGGATTCCAAGGGTACCAGTTTTCACAGGGCTCCACTCAAAGTATTGCTCACATATCTGTTGCAGCTGTGACCGGAGAAATGGCCGTTGGCTGCATGCCCTGGAGACAGAATGAACACTTAACATTAACCAATAAGCCAACTAGACCTTTGACAAACTGGCTCATTCCTACTAGTCATTCAAGAGAGTAGGAAAGATGAAAGACAACCTCTGCACGGCTTCTGAATCTGGCGAATGACATTTTGGCTCCAGATATGCATTTATTATGTCACAAAATTGACCACCAGAATCTTGGTTAATCCCAACCTCTGTAGCGAAAAAACAAGATATGAACAGGAAATTTCCAATTCTATGTTCATTGTGTTGGCAAACAAGTGTGATGTAGCTAAATAGCTGGAGAAAACTACAAAAGATTGCTTACCACAGGTACTTTCTTTTAGGCATGTTCCACCAACCCTCCCTGCACTGGCGCCACTATTTTTTCCTTTACATTTTCTTGTAGGTTTAACTCCATCGGACAAAATTTGATAAAGAATGGCATCATCCCCCACAGACTTAACAAGACGGCATGCTGATTCCTGTGATTATAGACAAGATTACAAGAAAAAGAAAACAGTGATAAGCTTCATTACTTTGATTTTATGATTACGTCTCGAGTTGTGGACAGTGAACAAAACAAACAAAACAAAACAAAACAATTAGTATTGCTGGGTCAAAAGTCCACATGTGCTGTCTGTGACTTTTGGTACTTACCGGGCCAAAGCCATGGACTCCATTAGAATAGTCACTACCAAGAAGAACTGCAAGTGATATCTGAAAAGATTACGAAAGTTGAAAGAAACAAGTCATAAAATATGCGTGTGTAGTTGTAGGTCTGTTTATACACGTGTGGTGTGTGTGGAGCGTGCGTATGTAGGGTGTGCGTGCGTGTGTATGAGCAGATACTACAGCTATATCCAGACGAGAGGCAATAAAAAAAAAGTCATAAAATATGCAGTCTTCCAAACAAAATTAGGAAACACCATAAAAGAACTATATTAGTCAGAAGCAAAAAAATAATTTAAATGAACAGGTAAAGACAAGGGAACAAAAAATAATGAGAAGAATTAAGTTGAGTCAGATAGAGTGATGTTGTTATTGCATATCCATTTCAGGGTCATGCAGATTGGGAGATGACTTGTCTACTTATGTTGATTAGATAACTTCCAATAACCTTCAGCTCAAACCAACAAGCAACAAATGCAAGGTTGCACTACGATTCACTGGAAGATTCTTCTACCATCAGATATTACAACTTAACTGGTACTTAATTTCACACTGTAATTAGAAAGGGCAACCAAAATTTGATTTGCTGTATCTCTCAAAGACAAAATGTTTTTATTTTCTTGTAACTGAAGGCGGACACTTAATTTTTCCTGTATTCCTAGATACAGCATTGGATGGAACCTATCAATGATGGTTAAGAAGAGATACCATAAGTCTAGCTGAAGCAGGACATATGATGCAACGTACCAGTGAGTTCCTGCCGAAACCAAGCTTCTTCTGAATGTCTTCCATTTCGTAGCAAACAACATAACCACCCTCTCCTGATCAGAGAGAGCGAGAATAAGAAAATCACTAGGGTCTAGGCTACATAAATAAGGCACTTCCTAGTATAAAAATGAGGGCAGATAATGCATAAAACATAAGACTTCTTAGCATGATTAACGAAATAGAGCAATAAGGCTCAGAAAACAGCTATTACCTATGAAAACATCTCTATAAACTGTTCTTGCACCAAACAGGAATGAATCTGAATCTGATGTAAAACAGCCATCCTGAAACAGAATAGATGGTACATCAGAAACATGTGCCTAATGTTGGTTTCATCAGTATCATGACACAACATTGTACTTACACACAAGGAGGCAAAATTAAGCAATGCACACTGTGCCTCTGCTTCTTCCACACTGTTAAAAGAACATAGCGGTTAAACAAAGAAGCAGGGTTAATCATGTGGCCATGGCAATACTGGTTTAGTACATGTGCTATTTAAAGTAGAGTTTTCTTGGAGCAGTGCGTTGTACCCATCCAAGCAAGGGATGCCAAGGGCCAAACCGAGATGCTTGGCTTCTTTGATCATGCGTGAGAACTCTGAGCTCTTGTTCCGGCGCAAAGAAGTCAGAGGTTGTGAGTTGGCCTCCTCTTGACTAGCCTGGAGTGAATTGATTCCAATGGAAAATTTAAATGGCTGGGGGTTAAGAAAAATTTAGGGGGACAGAGCATCAGCAGCAACCTCAGAAGCATTTAATCCCAGGCGGCGCCTATAAGTAGCCAATTTGACTGAAGGAATCGCCCCATCTGAAGGCAAGAGGGAGAAATGAAGAAACTTTAGGCTGATTTGTTATTTGATTCAACACGGCCATTAGGCATTACCATTTCCTTTCGGGTCCAAAAGAAACGGGAAAAAAGAGAGAGAAACCTGAGACGAAGATGAGGCTGCAGTTGAGGGCGAGGAGGGCTCGGATGCGGTGGAAGAGGTTCTTGAGGTAGACCTTATCCCTGAGGAAGGGAGGGGAGCGGTTGGCGTTGCAGAACTGGACGAGCCAGCAGGAAAGATCCACGCACACCTTCTTGTTCCTGATTCGAGCACCATTCATATGAAGAGGAAATTGGAGGCGGCGGATGAGGGAGAATCCGCAGCCAGGGGAAGGGGATACAGATACAGTGGGAGCAGATTGCTGGTATACTTACTGGAGGTGCTGCAGCGGGAGCTTCTTCTTGCAGGAGTCGAGGATGTCCCAGAGGTTCTTCACCCCCATCGCCGCCGCTGCAGCTGGAGGTCGCCTGAGCCGGAGAAGACAAGAAGCCTCTAACGGAAAACAAGAATTCCTGGGAAAGAACGGGACGAAATTTCAATTGCGTTCAAATAAGCTTTTACCACCTGATTGCGGAAATTAGCCAATGGCTCTATTCCTCTATTGCGGAAATACAAGTATACGTTTCTACAACCTGAATTTACAGCATTCCCAAAGGCCCAAAACCGGCACGGCCGCAGAACCCGCACGAAAACCCTAACCAAAACAACGAGAGCACCACCACCCAATATATACACGCGCCCCCACAACCATCTTTCTCTTTCGCCGCCCCACCCCGCCGCTGCCGCACGGCACCGACGATGTCGCTACATCGTTTGTTGGATTGGCCAGACGTTGCAACAGGAGGACATCATAACACTGGAAGGTATGAGCATTTCACCTTTATTTTCCATTGTTCGTTTCTCACTGCATTTGTGTTGCTTACACTTATCTGCGATTGTTTTGTCTGTCAGCCCGTTTGTGCTTACTGCTACTTTAAGGACGAGTTATGTGGTAACTTTGATGGCAGTTGGCCAGAACTGGCCTGTACTTCTCTATGGGCCTGTTGGTGCTGGAAAAACTGCACTTATTGACAAGCTGGCACAAATAGTTGGAAATCGAGGTATTTATGATATGTGTTTATGAAGATTTATTCAAGTTAAAAAGTGTCTGAAGGGTGTCCAACTGATAGATATGGTTTTGATCCCCGTCCCAAAGAGAATCCAGATATCATTTTTCGAGGAGTTAAATTTTTTAAGTTTGATTGGATTTATAGAAAATAGTATCAAAATTTGTATCTCTAAATCTATTTATCTTAAGTTACTTAGTACATGTCATAAATATTTCTAAATTATAAGACGTTTGACTTTTCTAGATACATTGTAAGACGCTTTAACTATGTATCTAGACTAGACATAGCATATATGTAAGTACATAGCAAAAGCTATGTATCTAAAAAAGCCAAAGCATCTTATAATTTAGAACGAAAGGGAGTCATATTATTTTTTATATATATGATCAAACTTTAAAATGTTTGACTCTGCATTCTTTTTGGGATGGAGCGAGTCTCATTGAGCCACGTTTAAATGTGTGAAAGGAGCATGCATAGGAACAATAAGATGTGTTGCATTGTACTATCATGTTTATTTGTCGGTGATAGACACCAGCTGTTGTTACTGATTCCAGAACTGAATTTTGCTTCGTCATATTCCAGAGGCACATGCAAAGGGAGATTTCAGTATGTGCATGTACATCACATTTTCTGTTTATTTGTTCATATGTTGTAGTACTAGTCAATAGAAAAAAAAAGATAGATATGTCCTTTAGATGATTCGATGATGAAATAAGTTTCAATAAGTCTGAGAGCAGAAGAAAAGTTCAGTAGGATTGTTATTTTATTGTGGATTCATATCAAACTGTCTTCTAAGTCACAAGTTGGATAGGTTTACCTAGTTATTCTCGTGAGCATATCTGTTTTGCATTGCATAGTTCCTTCCATCATCTGTGTTCTATGGTGAAGTTCCAGCTGAATTCTAATATTTGATAAGTTATTTAGTCAAAGGAGCCTAATGGTTGGAACCTTTCACAAAAATCTAGAAAAATCATGACTCTGTTTCATCTTAATCCAATACAAACTTGCTGCTTATTGAAGTTTTTTTTTTTTTGGAAATGCGTATCTCATCCCTGATGATGTGGATATGACACTATTGATCTTCTATTAATATTTATCCATCTTTCGTAACATTGTTAATATTCTATATATTGAAGCAAAGTGCTAATTAATGATTTTATTTGCAGTACTTTTTATCCACATGGATGAGCAAATGGATGGTAGGACCTTATTAGGAAGTTACGTCTGCACAGAGAAACCTGGTGAATTCAAGTAGGCTCCTGGTTCGCTTACACAGGTCTGTATAGGAGAGTACTGTTCTTCATATAATCCTGGGGTAGTTTCTTTTTCTCCCATGCATATTAATATCTTTCATCCTACGCCGAGTAGGCCATTGTCAAAGGGTTTTGGGTTGTGTTTGAAGACATAGACAAGGCACCTAGCGATGTGCAGTCAATCTTACTACCTTTATTGGAAGGTTCAAATACCTTTTCAGTTGGCCATGCAGAGGTAAATCTTGCCTTCTGATTTGAAAACACTCGAAGTTGATTACTTTTGCAGTTGCTCTCTGTGCTTGTAAATTCATGAGTGCCACTGTAATAGAGGAATAAATCAAGATCGTCTCATGTAGGCCGTGGAAGTTGCTGAGAGTTTCCGATTCTTTGCTACCATCAGTACATCAAAGAATGATGTTTCCCATGATCTGCCAGGTTTGTTCAGAGTGCACACTATATATTTTTTTCTTAGTTTATACTTGTAGCGGTGTACTTAAAAAATTGATAAGCAACAAGCATGATCAGGACTGTTTGTTCAAGTTCTGGCCACACAGAAACAGCTCTATATTCCCACAATCTCACAATTTCCCTTAAAGAGCAAAATATTGGCATGTGCCAATTCATGTCCTCTGTTTGCTCCTTTGACAGGGAGATTCACATTTAGTGCATTGTGGACAAAAGTGATGGTGGGAGAACCTAATCAGATTGACATGGTTAATATAATTAAAGGGTGCTACCCAAGCCTGGAGCCCATCTCCTCCAAACTCATAGGTAGATGAAACATACCTTGTATCTTTTTCTAGATAATGTTTCAGACAGCAAAATTAAAATACATGCAAGTCAAATTTTCTGCCTGAAACATCATGTATATTTGACCAGAGTTCGGAGGGAATAACTAACCTATTGTATGACATGTAGATACCTTTGAAAAGGTCAACTCTCTTGTATCTTATCAGTTTGGTGGTCTCAACTTAGCAGGAGGTTTATCTGATGTTGTTCTGCACAGATTTTCATTAAGGTCCGCAGTTCATAATTCTTGCAGCATATTGCCTGCTATTAATCTGTGATATTGGATATTTATATTTATCTTACTTCGTAGGGACCTGCTCAAGTGGTGCAAGAGAATATTAGGGACTGATCTCAACTTTGAGGACCCCAGATTTGCATCTAGTGGATGCAAATTAATTTATCATGAGGTTTGTTGGTTTGTCTTCTAAATGTATCATGTTTTGGACTGTGCATGTTGTTCAATAAAATTACTTCTGTGAAAAATGTACCATCACTCTAGGAATATCTCATCATATTGTGACATAATCTAGCTTTCAAAGTTGCATCTTGCAAGCCATAGTAAGTGAAACTGGCACACCTGCAGTGTGGTTTAAAAGCTGCTTTCAAGATGGTGCTATTCTGCCTTTTGGAATATACTCTGTTCCATATTATACTTCACTTTAACTTTGTCCTAAGTCAAACTTCTCTAGCTTTGACCAAGTTTAAAAGAATTTATTAAGATCTCCAACTACAAATAGATCCACTATCAAGACATATTTCATGTGTAATTTAATGGAATTAATTTGTTTTTGTAGATGTTGGTGCATGAAAAATAAATAAACTTGGTAAAAGCTAAAGTGAACTATAATTTGGAGCAGAGGGAGTACCACTTAGGGATGTGAACTGCTGTTATGACCATGTTCAAGTTGGGGTTACGGATTATTTCGTACACACTGCAGAAATACAAATGCAATGTTATTGTTTGTGTTAAAACTGAATTTCATGGTTTCATTGTGGCCAATGCCTACCGGCTGTTTTAAATAATTTTGTATATGAATATTTATTCAGAGTTTAAGTAGCTTTAGTTTCAATGTCATTTATAAATAGTACCACCTATAAATGTTAAACGACCTATATAAACTTACACTGTTCTGAGAACATGGGAGAATTTACATGTGCTATCTTATTATTATCATTGTGGAATAAAACACCTAGTCTTTCAGGCATCTCAAACACCTTTGGATCTTTTTATTTTGTTACATTCTAGGCTGTTGATATTTTCACTTCCTCGTTATCATCTCCGGAGAAAAGATTATATGTAGCAGGAGAAATTGCTAGAATATTAGGTGTTCCTTACCGAGAAACAGTGCAACCTACTGAAAAGCCCATCATCCAGGCATGTGTATATTCTTTTCTTATCTGAAAATATGTCATGTTTATTGAATTTTCATATGTTCAACCATTCGTAATTTACAGGCCCGACATACAGAACTGCAAGTTGGTAGAGTTACATTGCCGTGCTCTGACAAACCCGTAAATAATCATTGGTTTACTTGATACATCTCTTTGTCAAGCTTTCATTTGTCTGCTAACTCCTGGCTTCAAATATGTAGACATTCCAGAAAGGCCCTTTTGCTGATAGTCGGCATGCATTAGAAATTCTTGAAAGAGTTGCATGCTCTATAAAAATTCAATGAGCCCATTCTTCTTGTTGGTGAAACTGGTACCGGGAAGACTACTACTGTGCAGAATCTTGCTGCTCGGCTTAAACAACCGTTGACTGTGGTGGTATGTTAGCTCAGTAACATAAACAATTTTAAGCTGGAACAACTGCATATTTGTATTTGTATAATTTACTGTTGTCACTGAGTTGCATATGTATAAATATAAATGCCACAATTTTCTACCACTCTACCATGTTAGTGCCGCCTGGACCATCTCTGCCTTCACCACCACCACTGAAATTCGGGCATAACATGTTTTATACAATGTCTCAACTAGAAAATGCCTGTCTTCTAAATATTTGGAAGCGTCACATGTTGATATTTCTTGTTTGTATGCCATCATAACTGTATATGTGTTTACCTTCATTCAATGTTGTACCTCTTTCAGAGCGTCAAACATAGAAAATCCAGAACATGTTGTGTCAAATATTCAAATTACATTTTTTTGTCTCACGATTTTTATCATTTATAATCTAATGTTGTTTTATTTATATTTCAGAACTTAAGCCAGCAAAGTGATATTTCTGATCTCCTCGGGGGATTTAAGCCTACAGATGATAGGTCGATATGTTTTCCTCTTTATATGGAGTTCAAGGATCTTTTTTGTCGGAGTTTTTCTGCAAAGGTGTGTCTACTGCTTGGTTCTCATATTGTGATCCTACACTAAGACATACCACCCTTGCTCCAGTTCTGTCTTGATGTTCATTTAACCAATTGTTCACTTATTCAGGACAATGAACGTATTCGATGGCATTGTGCTGAGTGTGTAATGAAAAAGAATTGGATAAAACTAGTACACACTTTGGCAAGATATGTTGAGAAGGCTCAGAAGCTAATTGAAGGGATTTATAAGTCTTCAAGTGGTTCAAAGAAAAAAAGGCTAGCTCATGTTGTTTCTGATTGGGACACCTTCTCTTCCAAACTACATATAGCTTGTAGTCAAATTGGTTCAGCAACTGGCATGTCATTTCAGTTTGTGGAGGGTGCTTTTATTTCAGCTTTAAGGAAAGGCCATTGGATTTTGCTTGATGAGGTTAACCTTGCACCTCCAGAGACACTTCAAAGAATTGGTGCTGTACTGGATGGAGAGAGGGGCACACTTTGCCTGGCAGAAAGGGGAGACGTGGATTATGTTGAACGTCATCCTTGCTTCCGGATATTTTCCTGCGTGAATCCTGCCATTGACGCTGGGAAAAGAGAACTTCCGTACACTTTTAGGAACCGCTTTACTGAATACTTTATTGATGATCTTATGAATGACGATGATCTACACCTTTTTGTCAGGAAATATCTGGATGGTCTGAATGTTCCTAATGGAGTTACAGATAGTATTGTTCGATTTTATAAAGTTGCAAAAAAGGAATTTGAGGAGAGACTGCAGGATGGAGCTAATCAGAAACCTCAATTTAGTTTGAGATCTCTATCTCGCGCTTTAGGATATATAAGAAATGCAGAGAAACAATTTGGCTTCAGAAAAGCCATTTATGATGGTTTCTGTATGTTCTTTCTTACAATGTTGGATGCCCCTGGTGGAAAAATCATGAAGAACTTAATAGTTTCACTTTTGTTGGATGGAAGAGTGCCACCTAACATTTCTTTTGCTGACTACTTCATTGAAATGCCTATGCAGTTAGATGGCTGTGAATCAGATGATTTTTTGCGGAGCTATGTTTTAACTCAAAGTGTTACTGAGCACATACTCAACCTTGCCCGTGCTGTTTATATTAGAAGATACACTGTTCTTTTACAAGGACCAACATCAAGTGGCAAAACTAGCCTTGTGAGATATCTTGCTGCAAAAACTGGCCATGAGTTTGTCCAAATCAACAACCATGAGCACACTGATCTTCAAGAATATCTGGGTACTTATGTGACCGACAGTCAAGGGAAGCTTCAGTTTCAGGAGGGTGCTTTGGTGAAGGCTTTGCGGGAGGGGCACTGGATTGTTTTGGATGAGCTAAATCTTGCACCATCTGAGGTCCTGGAAGCTTTAAATAGGCTGTTCGATGACAACAGGGAGCTCTTCGTGCCACAGCTGCAACAGACTATACTCGCACACCCTAATTTTATGCTTTTCGCTACGCAAAACCCACCTATGCTTTATGGGGGGCGTAAAATGCTGTCACGGGCATTCCGCAACCATTTTATTGAAGTGCATGTTGATGATCTTGGATGACGATAGCTTTTTAGGACAGGATTACCCAAATCTATATACTCTTTCCTTTTTGTTCTAAATATAATTTTGAGTCCTTTTTCTAAAAGGAAACATTATTGCGTCTCTGATTTCTTTCATTGCACCAAGAGCCGATCGAGCAGTACTCAATCAATCAAAAAAAAAGGAAAAAAAAAGACACTCAAGTAAAATGAATATTGGAAACAGAAATTGTGGTGGCAAGCGTTTCATGCGTAACATCCATCTTGCCGGCCACCAGCTGGTATCCTTTGTCCCGGTGATCCCTGGGATTGATTCTCTTCGGGGAATCTGAAGCGGAAGCTCTCCTAAACGGCCCTGAAGTCTTCTTACCTATTGTTGACATCGAAATTTCCTCTAATTTGCCCATCTCCCTCTGATCACTGGTTCATTCCTTTTCTTTTATTTTAGTGCAGATGGACCTTGCAATTGTCATTTTTGTATGAATTTTTCAAAAGCAAGTTTGTGTACCAACTTTTTTGTGTGAGTACGTATTTGCATGCACTGTGGATGGGCTAAGTTTGAAACAAAAATTAATGACCAAAGTATTTTTTTTTGAGTTGCCTTCCATGTTTTCTGGTTTTTGTTGAAAGTAAAAGAATTGCATGTGACAAGAGAATAAAGCTCAACACCAAGTTTTTATTCATCTTTGTCATCTATATATACACCTTGTGATATGAATGACATGGAGGTATGTGAGCCATAAATCAGCCATAATATGTCATTAACCTTAGGTTATAAAGATGACATAAGGGTGAGATTAATAGAGATTAATATTTGTAATACTCCTCCTTGATCGAATCCTTCTTGAGATCCATGAATGTCGATCTTCCAAAAACCTTGTGGGAAAAAGGAAGAAATATATATGGATATGCTACTAAAAACTCCTTTAAACCCTATGAAAAAAATGGAGAAAGTATAGCATTTATGATTATTGCCTCATTGTAAACTATTATGAGAAAACCTTTTAGGAGAAAACTCAACATAGAGGTTAATTTATATCTTTGATATTCCTTCTAAAAACCCTTGTGGGGGAAAAATGAGGAATATGACATATGCTTATGCTATTATCGTCTCATTAAAAACTTTTATTGAGAAACCTTGAGAGGAAAAACTCATGAAAGAAAAGAGTGTGATATGATGTGTCAAATAGAGCAATATCTAGGAGATTTCTCCCCCCTGAACCTTGCAAATCCCTAAGTCGGCGCATACCAATTCCTTTGACACATTTTTTAAATGAAGAAGCTGGTAGGAACTTAGTGAATAAATCAGCGAGGTTATCACATGATTTGGTGGGCAAGATATTGATTTCTCCCTCTTGTTGTAATTCATGAGGATAGAACAATTTTGGAGAAATATGCTTGGTAATATTGCTTTTGATATATCCATAGAGTGACTTTTGAAGTTTTACACAATACATGTTGCGCCTTGCGTTTTGATTCGATATAAAAATTTCATCTGGAACCTTCATATATATATATATATATATATATATATATATATACAAATCGAGTGACCCATGAAGATATGCAGTCACTACGTCCATCAACTGCATAGATAGACGATTTTGTACGGCCAGAGATATAACATATCAGAATGTTATTCCACTCATAACTAGAGAATATGTTTCATTGAAATCAATGCCGGGTCTCTGCGTGAACCCTCGTGCTACAAGTCTCGCTTTGTATCTCACCACTTCATTATTCTCATTCCGTTTTTGGATTAAAAGCCATTTGAATCCCACAGGGAAAACATTTGGAGGTATAGGCATTGCTTGAGAGAATACCTTCCTTTTTAAAAGCGAAGCAATTTTTGCTTGGATTGCCTCTTTCCATCGATTCCAGTCCGAGCGCGATTTGCACTATGCCATGGTCTTAGGATCTGGATCATTTTGGATGAATTCTGCAATCATTGCGGAAAAATCAACGTCGACAATTATAGTCTTTCGGTCATATGATTCACCAGACTCGAGATAATTTATGAAAATTTCGTGTACCCTTTCAGATGCATCATCATTTCCCAAAATGGTTGTATCAGGGCATTCCGATGTCCCAACATCAGTAATTGAGTGCACAGTTGATGTGGGATATGAAGGTTGAACCTCACAGGGTGTTTCTCAACAAGATTTTGGGTTGCATTTACTATTTTAGAAGATTTGGTCTTCCTTTTCTTTTGCTTGCTAGGAGCAGCATCCGTTGGAATTGCCGTACATCTCCCCCTCTTGTAGGGGAGTTAAGTAGTTTTATTTGGTACCTCTGCTCTTGCAGGCACATTTCTTACGGGATTATAGGATTTAGTAACACCCTTATAACAGTAAATGCATCTGACGTGTTATTTACAATGTGTTGCAAATTGATTATTTTCTGAACTTGAAGTTTAGATTCTGAAGTATGTGGATCATGGTTGGAGATGGTTATGGCATCCCAGTTAATTTTCTGGCATTGTTTATGTGGTATAATGTCTCTCTCCAATGCTGGGAAGTGATCTTCATCGAAGATACAATCAGCGTATCGGGCCGTAAATAGGTCCCCTGTAAGAGGCTCTAAATATTTTATAATAGAAGGTGACTGATATCCCACATAGATTTCTAATTTTATGTGGAGGCCCATAGTTGTACGCTATGGTGGTG
This sequence comes from Bothriochloa decipiens, assembly GCA_023333625.1. Classification (NCBI taxonomy): domain Eukaryota; kingdom Viridiplantae; phylum Streptophyta; class Magnoliopsida; order Poales; family Poaceae; genus Bothriochloa; species Bothriochloa decipiens. Next base: position 34,587,087 of record CM041639.1, on the reverse strand, counting down.
AGATCGGCACGTATGTAGCGCAACCGAATTTTTGCAGATGGGAAATGCTTGGAGGATTTCCACGTACTAGTTGCAGTGGGGAGGTGCAACGACGTCGTTGACGTGTTTCGGCGATGCCGGTGATGGAGGTGGTGCAGTAGGCGCTGGATCAACGTCGGCGTATGCCATGAGACGAAACGGGGCAGACATGCGTGCTGCCATCGTCGTTGGTGGAGTTCGTGGTGGAGGAGGCGTTGGCGTCCTTGCCACAGCGTCGATGTCCGGGTGCATGGGACACACCTCGTGTGGTGGACACGGGGCGCAGCCATGCACAGGACATGGCGCCGGTGCCGGCAATAGAGATGTCGGTCCTGGACTTTGCGGCGCAGCCGCTTCCGGGATTGCCTCTTTCATGTGGGCGTCATGGGGTTGATTCCTAAGGAGGAATGAAATCATGCGAAGGATATCATGTTGAACCATAGGATGAATAAGATCTAGCCCACACAAAAGAGCATGGTACACTTGTAGCATCACGACTTGAAGAATCAAGTAGGCTAAAGGCATGGGAGGGGACGGCATTCTACCTTCATCAAAGGAGCGCAGCGAGCAAGTGCCGATAACGTGTTATAGTGGAAAGAATTGTAAGTGACAAGAGAATAGAGCTCAAGACCAATAATTCATCTTTGTCATCTATATATACACCTTGTGACATGAATGACATGGAGGTTATGTGAGCCATAAACCAGCCATAATATGTCATTAACTTTAGGTTACAAAGATGACATAAGGGTGAAATTAATAGAGATTAATATTTGTAACAGTTTTCACCACATATTTTGCAACAGTATATTCTATTCTGCTGTAAAGCTATCGTGGCCTTTTTCAGTCCCCACCGTTTCCATCCATCACATCAAAGTTTACCGACCACAAGTACTGGTTCCTGAATCCTAAAGCTAAAATCAGTTGAGACTGCACTAATAGATACGCAAGCTTAGGCCCTGTTTGAATCAAAGGATTAAATTTAAAACAATAAACTTTAAAGGAAAATACTTACGTCATAGTATTTGGATTGAATGAATGTAGAGTTCCTTTCTCAAGGAAAGAAAATTAGAGTAGTGCAAAACATAAGAAATAAAACCCCCACTTTAACCTGCTTGCTCATGTTCCTGTTTTTTTTTCACCATTTCAATCATATCAGAATAATAGTTCCTATGTTTCAGAATCCTATAGTTTTTTATTTTTTTTGGTACATCTATTTTAATATGCATATATAGCGTGTGTTTGATACATAGCAAATTCTATGTATTCAAAAAAACAAAGTGACTTATTATAATTTAAAATGGAAAGAGTATATCTTATTTTTTTTGTTCTCTTATTCCTCTATTTTATATTCTTTTATTCCAAACAGACAGGGTACTGCCGTACTTGTAACATTGGTAAAACTGCGCAACTTTGTATTATATGCTGAAGAACTCGTAAAACATAGAGAATCTAGTGTTCCAAATACTACAATTTAGAAACATTTATTTAGTTGGTAAGGTAAAACAGTCCAAAAAATAATATTTCAGAACCAAAGCATAACTCTCCAAACTTTGGTTACCCGCAGATTTGCTATACGTGTTCCATTCAGTCTGGTTGGACCTGCATGTTCCCAGCAGGACATGAGATCCTCTCCTTTCTCAGCCAGACCTGAAATTCATTCAGCATGTCCATTTCAAAAACTGTAGCAACCATCAACTGTATGATTATGATCACCGCTACATGGCCACCGAATAAACTTCCTAGTACGTGAAGCACGGGATCTGTATTGAAGACGGCAGGACAACTGTACAAGCTACTTGCTCAGCTGATGACAAGATCCCCGAGGTGGCCAGCAGGTTCACGTCGCTTGCAGAAATTATTCGTCGACGGAGAGGGCACATGCACATGGTGCCCCTAACTACCCGCGAGGGTTGTTAGTTTATTGCACGAGGTCCACCAGCCGGTCCAGCACTCGAGACTCCAGCTTCCGTTCATCAGCTCCATCTTCCTCTTTGTTGGCCGGCGTATAATAACTTCTCTCCCTCTGCAAAACCGCAACTGATCTGATTCGGCTGCGGTGAGCTGAGCTGGCGCTGATGGAGATCAAGAGGGATGTATGGAGCCTGCTGCTTGTGCTGCTCCTCGGGCAGCTCGTCGCCTTCTCCATGGCCGCCTCAAGCTTCGCCTCCTCTCTCATTGCTAATCTTGGTACTCAATCTTTCATCTCTCACTGGGCTGATCGGTAAACACAGATTTGTTAGTTTCTATGAGGATTTACTTGATGATTGTTATCTGAATATTGGTAATTTGAGATAATTACCTTGAATTGATATATTTGTGCAGGAGTTGATGCACCACTGACACAGTCTTTCTTTGCGTACCTGTTGCTGACCTTAGTCTATGTACCAATCGTCTTGCGTCGACGGCAGAAGCTGCAGGTAAGAGTAGCTGCATCAGTTAACCCAGGAAACTGTTGCAATTCATAGCTCACTGTCTTGAGTTGTCTTGCAGATAGCTTGGTATTGGTATCTAGCTCTGGCCTTCTTTGATGTACAGGGGAACTATCTTGGTGAGTAGTATAGACACGCACTACACAGTTACAACTCAATCTCAATAATACTTCGTTAGGTCCCTCTTGCTACTGCTTATCTCATCTAATGTCCCAGTGGTGAAGGCATACCAGTACTCATACATTACCAGTGTAACTTTGTTGGATTGTTGGACTGTTGTATGGGTCATCATCCTCACCTGGTACGCATTGGGCATAAGATACTCACTCTGGCAGTTCGTGGGGGCAGGGACATGTGTGGCAGGGCTTGCTCTTGTGCTGCTTTCAGATGCAGAATCTTCAGATGAGCAAGGTAAGTTACTCCAAGCATCATTTTTTTTGAACGGAGTTCATTTAGAAAGCCAACAACAAATACTCAAGAACAGGTCATTTTGAGAACTAGGAACTCATGGTAGTAGTAGGACCTATCCCATACCATCTTCCTTGAAAGAAATGATAAAAGAACAATCAAGAACAGCAATACTAGTGGTGCATAAGATTGCAATGCAATAGGTGTAAATGTAAACATGACTTTATGAACACTATGATTGAAATATGCTTTCTAGTTTCTGTAGTTACATAATTGTTTACATCATATGTAAATCTTATTTTTCTGCAGATCCAAGCAAAATGCCACTTCTGGGGGATGTGCTTGTTATTGCTGGGACAGTTGGTTTTGCATTTAGCAATGTTGGGGAGGTTAGTTATGCATTACAAGCATCTGCTGCTATCAGCAACAGTTTTTCACAGTGGCAACAAGCATTTCATTTTCCTCATAATATGTGTAGGAATACTGTGTCAAGAAAAAGGATAGAGTTGAAGTTGTTGCAATGCTTGGACTCTTTGGGTTGCTGATCAGCATAGTGCAGATGTATCCTCAAAAATTCATTATTAGTTATATGCCTGTATAGCAAACTGGTATGATCTATTGGCAATCACATCTATACATTGAAATTTTTTGCAAGTTAAACTATCACTACAGTATTCAAACAACAACAACAACAATAACAACAAAACTTTTTTTCCCAAACAAGTTAGGATAGGCTAGAGATGAAACCCAGAAGAGAGAAGACACAGAGTAACACATAAAAGTTATGGTTTAGGCACTAGATGGCTAGTCTCCAAGCGCTCTTATCCATAGCTAAATCCTTGAAGATATCCCACTCCTTAAGGTCTCTCTTAACCGACTCGTTCCAAGTCAATTTAGGTCTCTCTTAACCGACTCGTTCCAAGTCAGTTTGCAGATATCACTACAGTATTTCTGGAATAAAAATGCTAAGTGCATAACGTGTATTAATGGTAAAGATTAGTTGAACAAACTTGCATGATCTGCTGAATGTCATCTAAATACTTTTTTTCTCTTTTGTGAAGTTAAACTGTCAGCATAATTTCCTCGAACAAAAGTTGTAACTATAAATATGACCCAGATTCTTGTAATCTTTTAACTTGATGATCTTTAGACTTATATTTGAAAGGAAGGGCCTAGAAGCAGTTACATGGTCTCCAACAATGGTAAGAAAAGCACATTCTACCATGAAAGTCCCCATAAACCTTATTGATTTTATTATCTGGAAACTCACTCCAACTTTTGTCTTTTTATTTGTTCCAGATAAGTCTGTTTGCAGGATTTGCTGTGGCAATTTTCATATTCTACACAATTACTCCTTTCGTTCTTAAGGTTAAGATCTCCAACAAGTCAGGGATGACAATGACATGAGCTCCACAAGTAGGCAACACTAGAAACTTAGGCCCTGTCAAATGGTTATGGTCTACTAAAATATCCAAAGAATAAAGGAAAACTGTTTAAATAATAGTGGCTCACTAAATATCACAAAGAAGAAAGACCCGCTTATTGTAATTTCAGTGAATAATAGTTTAGCCTTTTTTTTTATGCGCTTTTGCAGATGAGTGGAGCTACATTGTTCAACCTTTCACTGCTAACATCTGACATGTGGGCAGTTGCCATTCGAGTTTTATTCTATCAGCAACAGGTGATTTTTCTGAACCCAGAATACTTGTCCCAGATGGTAACATATTACCCAATATGCTCACATATTTCATATCCAATCCACAGATAAACTGGTTGTACTACCTAGCATTCACAGTTGTGGCCATTGGATTAATCATCTATTCGTTGAAGTAAGTCTGTATATATACCGATAATTTGCAGATATGTGCCTCAATAGCTGCAGAAACCTAACAAAATTTATTTCTTGTGATATATGAAGTGATAGTTCTTCAGATGATGAGACAGCTGGAAGCACAGAAGCACCGGCCCAATATCAGCAACTACCACTTGAAGACAATTCAACAAGAATTGGTTCTAATTCAGGTAGCCAAGAAAGGACACATAAGGAAGAAGTCCATATCTGTTAGCGGGTAATATACTAATGTAGGAAGACGCCTCCTTGTGAATGGATAGATTTGTACCAAATCAAATATGGCATAGAGATATGCAGAGTAAAATGTCGGTCGCTTCATGTATAGGAAAATGTTTAATTGTCTCACGCAGCAAAGCAAGATGACGAAGAGAATCAGAGTTAATTTTCTCTACACCTCAGTCCAGCAGATCATTCACAATCATAAATGTATAAAAAAATTACATTGGGTCAAAAGACCTTCGACTAGGGATTGCGAACTATCACAGCTGCTCTGCAAAGCATAATAGCAAGTGTGGAAAACATAGAGAGTTGCCTATGAAAATATTTTCTGCATTGCTCATTGTAATTCTATGAGAAGTATCATGCCCTGTGAGTTGTAAGCTAAAAGGGGTAAGTGGAAAATAAGAATTTGGTTGAACTCATCTGAATGGCCAGGATATTATTTGGCCAGTCACCCTGTTCAAAAGATAGACTGAAAAATATCAAATTTATGGTGATTGAAACTTGAAAGTCGTTGAGAAGCAAGATTGCATGTATCACTGAAGCAGAAATTGACAACTGTAATGTCAAACATAAATGATATGCAGGTCACCCCTGTGTCGAGAAACATAATGTCAAACAGATTGAAAAACATGTACCACAAATTCACAACAGACGTTGATAATTGAAGTATCAAACAGAGAAAAAACTCAAACAGTAAGCAAACATTGTCAGTCAAACTGAACTTCAACAGCAAGTAAACATTGACAATCAACCTGAGTAAATATTACAAATTGCTGGTCAAGATGTTCAATTACCCTCAGTAACCTTGGCTGCCAAGGAATCTGTTAGAATAGGCACCTAATGGGCTGGCCATGGGCCTGGCACCAAGCCTATTAGGCTGGTTATCTTAGGGGCTAAGATAGATTAGGCAAGGATCACCGTTGATTGGGTGTTTCTATAAACCCTTATGATCCTTGCCCATATATATTGTACCCTGTACATATCAATCTATCAATCAAGGGCTTTTTATTTATTTGCCACTCTTAGGAATGCCGCTCCTTGAGAAGCCAGCCTTATAAGCGCCACTACGTTTTTGCCACAGAACAGTGTAACAAGCATATATTCTTGCCATTTTTGCTGATGTGGCGTGCCAGCTCGACGTGCTAGCGTGGCCAAGAACCTTGGAGCCCTATCTGCCTACGCAAAATGACTCTTCTGCCCTCCCCTCATTCCTTTGCCTCCAGCTCCGGCCCAGGTCCACTCCAGCCCGTCCACTCCAACCCCTCATCCAGGGGTCTGCGCCCGCTCTCCTCCTTGGCGACGGCGACGGCGGCTGCTCCTCTCCCAGGCCGGCCTAGCTGCGGCGGGCGCAGCAGCGGCGGCGGATTTCGTCCCTCAAGGTAATGCCCGCACTCCACTAAACCCTAAGCCCGCAGCTTCATTGCGCCCAGATCGGTGTTGCCTAGCAACTAGGGTCTTCATTTGATCGTTGGTTTCGTCGGTTTGGTTGTAGTTGTTGATGCTCACGCGTTAAGATGAAGTCGACTGACTGCCCTCATTGGTAAGTTTTTGTTGTCGTCTGGTTAGCAGTGGTGATTTGGAGTTGGATTTCTCCTTAACTCCTCCATGTTTGTTCATATGATTATGTCAGGATTGATCCTAGCAATGCTTTTAGAGTCCACGTTAGTGTTGATAAGTACACAGCTAAATCTGATTATGAGGATCATGTCGCAATGGCTGCTCAGGAGCATGATGTTTGGTTAGATCTCACCAGGAGCTGCTCTCTATCTAAGTTTCTTGAAGATTTGACTGCCAAAATCATTTGGGGTAGGGAGCAGCAGGTAATTGTCTGGGGTCTTGACAAAGAGAGTGGTGCAGAATGGAAGGTTACTACTGATGAGCAGTTCTGGGACATGATACAGGCTAGATGGGAGGTGATGGAAATGGATGTATGCTGTGAGGTGGTTGACCAGGACAAGGATTCTTCTAGAATGGCTAGATGGGATTCAGGAAAGGCAAATGTGCCAAATGAGCAAAGTGTTCATGCCACCTCTGGTGTGACAGCAGAACAGTCACATGCACATGTTCCAGGTCCCAATCTTGAGTGCACAGATGATGCTAGTAGCAGTCCTGAACATTCTAAATCAGATGGTGTTGTCATTGACTGGTCAGCATACACAATTCTACCAGATGAGCAATTAGATGGTGATGCTACTGTACTTCTAGATGAGGAACTAGTCTATGAGGCCATGGGCTTAAAAGATCTAGATGATGGTTCAAAGGAGATACCTGTCCCTGAGATTCCTCCTGAATTGCAAGCAGAAATGGAAGCAGCAGCTATCCCTGTTAATGATGATGAAGCAGCTGAGCCCTTGTTTTTCTATGATAGAGATAATCCTGAAATGACAGTGGGCACACTCTATCCATCAATGCCTGAATTCAGATTGGCAGTTAAGCAACATGCTGTTGTGAAAGACTTTGAGCTGGGCACTGAAAAATCTGACAAGAGTAGATTTAGGGGTTTCTGCAAATCAAAAGGATGCCCATGGATTATTAGAGCCAAAACTCAAATGGATGAAAGTGTCAGGGTATCTTACTAACTATTTTGTTGTGTCATATATCATTGTCATCTGTTTATGATATTTTTTATGGTTTAGCTTAGTCAAATGTCGGTGCTTATGAAACTTTTCAGATAAATGGAGTCTAATGCTTGTTGTTTGTCTGTTTCTTTGTTTGCAGATACAGAAGAACTCATATATCCATCATTGTGCCTCAAGAAAGAGAGTTCCTGGTAACATGATAGCGTCTCAAGCTTGGATTGCAGAGAGAGAGCAATACCACTGCTGAAAGATAATCCTCAGTGGAATGCAAAGGAGATCAGAAAAGAACTTGAGAAGAAGTACAACATGAGGATAAACTACCAGAAATGTTGGTATGGAAAGCAGAGGGCTGCAGATAAGCTGCTTGGTAAATATAATGATTGTTTTGATTGGCTGTTCAGATTCAAAGCTGAGGTAGAGCTTAGGTCACCTGGAAGTGTGGTAGAGATAGATACTGTCAAAGTAGGAAACAAGGTGCATTTCAGCAGATTTTTCTGTGCATTCAAGGGTAGCATTGATGGCTTTTTACAAGGCTGCAGGCCATATATTAGTATAGATTCCACTGCTCTCAATGGGCAGTGGAATGGACATATGCCTGCAGCCAATGCCATAGATGGGCACAATTGGATGTTCCCAATAGCATTTGGTTTCTTTGATTCTGAGACCAAAGAGAATTGGGTATGGTTCATGGAGCAGTTAGGCAAGGCACTTGGTCCTTTAGATAAACTTGCAGTATGTACTGATGCCTGTAAGGGTTTAGAAGCTGCAATCAAACAAGTTTTCCCAATGGCAGAGCAGAGAGAATGCTTTAGGCATTTGATGGACAACTTGAAGAAAAGGTTCAACCAAGGAAAAAGCAGTGGTAGCTTATTGGGGCAGTACATGTGGCCTGCAGCCAGAGCATACACAGAGGAGAAGTACCAGAGGTTAATGGATAAGGTGGTAGCAGGTTCAGCAGACATTGTTCCTTGGCTAAATGAGCATCACAACCTGCTCTGGGCAAGAAGCAAGTTCTCCACAGACATAAAGTGTGATTACATCAACAACAATCTGGCTGAGAGCTGGAATTCTTGGATCCAAGAGCTGAAAGACCTGCCTCTAGACTCACTTGCAGATGCAATTAGGATCAAAACATTGGTCTTGTGGGAGAAAAGAAGGAAGATTTCCCAAGCATTCTCTGGGAGCATTCTTCCTGCTATCATTCACCAGCTAAATGCTGCAAGTAAGGGACTAGACCATCTGCAGGTAACAAAAGGGAACACCACTGCTGAGGTTACTGTCTGGTTCAAGGGTGAGGAGGTGAGAAGGCATGTAGTGTACCTAGAGGAAAATGAGTGTACATGTAGGGAGTGGAAGGTTAGTGGCAAGCCCTGCTCACATGCCCTTGCTGTCATTACCACTGAAAGGCAGCCAGACATGGGCAAGTATGTGCATGAGTACTACTCTTTGAAGAAGTTGCAAGCAACATATGCAGGACAGATACCCAATATCACAGACAAAAAACAATGGCCTGTTGTTGACAAGGGCTTCAAAGTGTTTCCACCAGTGGCCAAGAAAAAGAGACCTCCTGGGAGGCAGAGGAAGAAGAGGATTCTTGGTGCCTTGGAGAGGACAGGAAAAGCAACAAGGCAAGTGATATGTAAGAAATGTGGTGAGCTTGGCCACAGACAAGGCACTTGGAAGTGTCCTCTCAGTGGGATCAAAAAGAGGTATGTTCCATATGCATTTTCTTAATTTCATGTTACACTACTCAATTTGTGTCACTAACAACTCCTTTACAGGCCGAGGACAAAGAAAGTTGGCAGACCTAAGAAGCCTGTAACTCAGGAAGAGGAACCTGCTAAGAAGAAGAAGCAAACAGCTGAGGATGAACCAATGGAGACAGCAAGTCCAACAACTCCAACAACCACTGCTGCAGCACCAATGGAGATAATAAGTGCAAGGACTCCAAGGACTAGGTCGGCTGCAAGAAAGGAGGCTGCAGCACTGCAAGAAGCAGCAGCACAGCAACAAGTAGCAGCATCAGCAAGCAGCAAGAGGTTTGTTGCTCCCAATCCTCCATTTTACTTTAACCAATTTGGTACTAATGCATTTTTCATATGTAGGAGGCTGGAGTTGGATGAGCCACAGGCGCTTGAGATATTACCGGCACCTGAAGATGAAGCGCAGCCACCAGTTAAGAAAATGACCCCAAGGAAGAAGCAACCTGCAACCAAGGTGAAGAAGAAGACACCAATAAAGGCTGCGAACTAAGCCAACTTGCTTTCTGGGATGTATTTCTTTTGGAAAAATGAACTTGTATGTGGCCTGGATGGCTATTATGTGCATGGACCAGCCTGTATGCACTAGTAATGTAGGGACCATTTATGTATGCCTGTGAATGGAACTGATGGAGCTGATGGATGATCCCAGCTGATGGTGGTGTGTGACTGTTGAACTGGATGTTTGTGTAGGGAACTGGTGGTTGAATGGCTGTGTAAGGAACAACCCTGTTATGTCTAAAACCTGATGGTTCAACTATGCTTATTTGTGCCAACTTGATATCATGTTATGTTATTTTTGTGACCAAATTGATGTTTGGTGTTGCTGTTATGGCCTGTGTAAGACCAACATGCTGTTTTTTTGGCATTTACAACACAATTTGGCTAGCAAAATGCTGAACATGCATTTCCATTACATTCAAAATAGCACTTCATCATAGTAGCAGGTTACATGTTAGGCATACATTTTGTCTAGACCACATGAATTCACTTCAGCACATACATTAGGCCAACAAGAGAACTACAGATCAACACTACAATCAACATCTTGAAGAACACGCACCCCTGGTTCCCCTTCTCCGTTGACCTGACTATGAGCTCGATTATCCTCTCCCTCCCGCACGTCGGGCACGCGATTAGTGGGAGGCCTGTTTCCTTCCCGAAGTCCTCCTCGTAGGCCCACGACGCCGACGCCTGGCACCTCGACGAAGACGGCGCCATCCTCTGAGCCATGGGGGAGCTGCGCAAGGGAGAAGGGCAATCGGCCCCCGTCGCACTCGTCGTCGCCGGGGAAGACAGTTCTGGGAGGGAGGGAGAGCGGGCGCGACTGGCTGGATGAGTGGGGATGAGGGTGGAGTGGACCTGGGCCGGAGCTAGAGGCAAAGGAATGAGGGGAGGGCAGAAGAATCATTTTGCGCAGGCAGCTAGGGCTCCAAGGCTCTTGGCCACGCTGGCACGTCGAGCTGGCACGCCACGTCAGCAAAAATGGCAAGAATATATGCTTGGTACACTGTTCTGTGGCAAAAACGTAGTGGCGCTTATAAGGCTGGCTTCTCAAGAAGCGGCCTTCGTAAGAGTGGCAAATAAATAAAAAGCCCATCAATCAATCCCGAGACCTATTTGCTCTCGGAATCCAACAGTCATTTCTAAACTCCAAGGCAAAAATGAATATCAAATAATCTTGCGAAAAGAAAGTATACATAGTCATACGAAGAGTATGCTAGAACTATAACTCAATATCTCAATATGAATTGATGGGGAAAAAGAAATTCCAAAACCAAATTAAAGCACTGAACTTACATTCACTGGTGGGGAATAGTGGAGGCGATACTGGGCTATAGCCCCCCCTTGCCCCCTGAGTTCTCCTCATATGCATTCATACAGCCGCCATATTTTTTGCTTGCACTGCAAAACATATTGAAGTATGAAGAAGATGAATAGGAAGCAAACTACGGAGTACTAGTTAACGCCCCCCCCCCCCCTTAGTTGACCTGCATGGGTACAGCACTGCTTGCATCCACTCTGTGGAATAACCATGAAGGCGTACTAACCTTCATCCAGTATGTGCAGTATGCACATACATCACCCCTTGCATGGAACGTGTTCAAACTCCAGAAATAAATGGAGATGAAATTGAGCCTAACTACACCAATGTCTCTTACAGGTCACGCCACCTCACATGAGCGCCCCAGAGAGAAGCTACCACTCAAATGAGCCTCTACTCAGATGGGTCTGTGATACCGCGCCCTAGTAGTTGGTTAAAAAAAGCGTCGTCATGAATGCTTCTCATCACTGCTGACCTCTGCCACGGACATCTGGCCCCAGCTGCTTGTGTGTTGTGTGACCTTGGTGTGAGTCTCCGCAGTCCACACAAGGGAATCTGTCCTCGGTTTCCTACCCGGACATCATCCTCACGCAACCCGGAGTTAATTTATCAACACAGGGAAAGGAGCAATAGCTCACTTGGCTAGGTGAGTAAATGTGGCAATACACCTAGCCACCCAGGTTCGAATCCCATCAGGAGCGAATTTCGGTGCCTATTTTCTACTTAATGAAAACGACCTAGCTCCTCCTAAGGTTGGTCTAATTTTTTTGTTTCTAGAACAAAAAACGATAAGTTCTGTTGTTCTGGAGGGAAAAAATCATGCCACCTTTAACCTGATAAATTTTAGATATATATTTGAAGAGAGCCTAGAAGAGTATTTACCTGCTCTCCAACAGTAAGAAATACTCCCTCCATCCACAAAAGAATGCAAAAAATTCCAACAGCAAGAAGACTAGTTGGAGACATAAATGTTAATACCATTCATTATAACTTGGTCAAAGTTAAACTAGTTTGACTGGCACAAATTCCATAGTTGCATCCTTTTTTTTATGGATGGAGGGAGTACACACTTTACCATGAGACTTATTTATTCGCCATAAATCTGTTGGTTGAATTGATTCACTGGAAACTCAGACCCTTTTGTTTGTTATTTATTTCCAGATAAGTCTTTTCAGAGGATATGCATTGGCATATTTTATTTTCTACACAATTACTCCCTAACATCTTAACGTGAAGTATCTTCAACATGTTAGAAATGCCAAATGGTTTTCCATTTGAGTTATCTAAAAAAACTAATAATACAGCAAAGATGGTTTAACAGTATTGCTTCAATTTGTAGAATCAGCCAAGAAGAAGGCCCTCCTTTTGTTATGTTACATTTCAAGACTCTCTTCTTACATTTCAAGGCCCAACCCACAGATAAACTGGTTGTACTATGTAGCATTTGAAGTTGTGGTCATTGGTTTGATCATCTACTAATTAAAGTTAGTTTAAACTTCCTAGATTATTTTGAGGAAGCCTTACTTAGCTTGTACTCTATGAAGTGAAAGTTCTTCAGATGACAAAAAAGATGCAAGTGTGGTTCACTGGTTCTAGTTCAGCCAGCCAAGAAAGGACAAGTAATGAAGATGTTCACATCTGCTAGGGAGCAATGCATTAAGTCACCTCCCCAAATCAAATATGATAACTGGGGCTCTGTGGAGTATAGTATATGCTCGATTCATGTAGATGAAACTGTCATTATGCCTAGCAAAAAGGCAACCCTAAACCCTTTTTATGTTAAAAAAAGGATAACCTGGATGTGCATAGAATTCATTTTTATACAGCATTTCAGAAAATATTTCACATTAAATTGAAGAATATATAGGGTATAAAAGGAGCTCACGGACTATGGGCTTCCAAACCATCACAGCTAGTTTGTCTAAGTACTAGTGAAACAGCAACATATTTGGGAAGATATAAGGAGAGGTCCACTGTTCACTTACTAGTTATGAAAGCTCCTTCGAGAATGCTTGATACATAGTGTTCAAAGCTTCAGACTTCACAAACAGCGATAACCACTTTTGCCTTTGGATGCAGCAATGACTGAAACTAACCACGCCAATGTCTTTCAAGATACTGTCAGTGCATAGGGTACATGAAGGTCTGAACTCAGCAGTGTACAGTGCTCAGCTTGGCTCAGGCCACCATACACAGATAGAGACACACGCTACCGCGCTGCAATTCGGTCAAACAGGTAGTACACATGCCGACGCTGGCAAACAGGGGGAGAGAGATGTCTGACATTGCCCACAGGTAGATTCCATGGTGTAGCGCCCTCACAATTGATATGCCCCTGCATTGGCATGCATCCTTATCTCATAGGTGCTGTTGGCAGGTACTAATGCTGCTACTGCTGACTATCCCCTGATGCTGAATGATCAGTGCAATGTTTCGTGTTGGAATATAAGATATCTGAAGATTGCCTGGAATAAGTGCTAACTCCTTTTCTGCTAGGAGTAACATCCAACCTGAGAGACGAAAGGAACATAAAACATCTTAGAAGTTAACTTGCCAGTGATATTGTTCAAGGGAGATACTGGCTGAGTATTGAATGAACAACCATTTTGTTCAGACTCCATTCACCAGAAATCGCCACAAGAGCAGACCCCTGAATTGAAGTGGTGGAACCTGCTGCAATCTCGCATTACAATCTCCCTATCCTCAATTTCGGAGACCATTTTGATCACCGTGTGGCAATCCCCACATACCCGAAGGTTCTTAAAAATGTGAAGGGGTGCCCCTGGTGGTGCAGCTATCAAACCAAATGCGAGGGCTAGGCGCTCACTGTGCATTGCCAGCATAGCTTCTTTCTGTTCTTCTGCCACTTCATGAAGTGCAAAGCTTGTATCAGGACAATAACCTTCTTGCTTTAACTTAGCTGTCATTGCCCTGAGCTTTGCATATATCTGTTCTGATAAAGGATGTGACTTGTCTGAAGCTATAAAGGAATGAACTTTGTTCTTGATCTGAATCCAGCTGCATCCAGCTTCTTTCTTAACCTTTTTAGTGTCCATGAGCTTCCTCACTTCATCCTTCTCTTTCCACTTCCCTGCAGCCGAATAAATGTTGGAGAGAAGCACATATGTAGCCGAGTCAAGAGGTTCAAGTGACAGCAGCTTCTCCGCAGCCAACTTTCCAAGGTCAACATTCTTGTGAACTTTACAAGCTCCTAGCAATGTGCGCCATACCATTGGACCTGCTGGGAATGGCATGTCTTCTATAAGGCTTATTGCTTCATCCAGCTTGCCTGCGCGGCTATAGAGATCAACCATGCACGCATAATGCTCCATGGTTGGAGTAATCCCATAGTATCTGCCCATCGAATCAAAGTATTGCTGACCTTCTTCAACAAGACCAGCATGAGCACATCCCATGATCACAGAAAGGAATGTGACACCATCCATCTCAATGTCCTCAGCTTCCATCTGTCGAAATACATCAAGGGCCTTTTTGCTGTAACCATGCTGTGCGTACCCTGATACCATCGAGTTCCATGACACCAAATCTCTATCTGTTTGCCTCTCAAAGACACACTGAGCACTCTCGATGCTCCCCTTTCTTGCATACATACTAACAAGTGCACTGCTCACACAGAGTGCATCATGGCATCTGTGTTTGATAGAAATAGCATGGAACTGCCTACCCAGGTCAACTCCAGCTGTCGGACTAGCACAAGCATCAATGACACTAGAGATTGTAAACTCATTTGGCTTCAAGCCATGCATGGTCATCTTGATGAATACATTTGTGGCACCGTCGCAATCACCAGCTTGGGCATAGCAAGTCAACATTGCAGACCATGAAACAACATCCTTCTGGTCAATCATTTTAAATATAGAAAGAGCTTCTTCAGTGCTGCAAAGCTTAGAGTAAGAGGCCAGAAGTGCAGTTCCAACAATTGGTGTACACTCGTAGTTTGTCTTGATCACCTGAGCATGAATTTGGGGAGGCAAGCTGGCCACTGACGCTGTCAGAATTGTCGAGTAGGTAAAATCATTCGGAGCAACACCATCTTCTCTCATTCTGCTAAAAAGGGCAGCAGCAAGAGGTATATCACCGTTCTGAATGCACCCATTAATCATAGCAGTCCATGAAACAACATTCTGAGATCCTGACATTGACAAAAATATAACCAGAGCATTATCCAGTTGACCTGCTTTGCTGTAGGCATCCATGAGGGCTGTCATTACATTGTCATATGAATGAAACCCACGTTTAAGAACACTGCTGTGGAGTTGACGTGCCAGGCCAAGGTGTTTGAGATTTGCACATAATTTGATCACTGTTGAGTATGTCGACTGTGTAAGCTTGGTAATACTGGATCGTGAATCATGGAACAGCTGCAGGGCTTCAAGATCACGCCCGTTCAAGACCAGGCCCGCCATCATTGTGTTCCACGACACCATGTCCTTGGCCTTGGGCTCCATCCCACAAAACACGACCCTGGCTTCTTCAACCAGTCCACACTTTGCATACATGTTCATCAGAGAATTACACACAAACACAGCAGAACAGCAACCAAACTTAACTGATTGAGCATGCACGCGCCGCCCGAGATCAACCATACCTTGGCTCGCCACCACTGAGAGAACACTCGCAAATGTGGGAGGATTGGGCCAGACCCCCTCAGCACGCATCCTGAAGAAGAGATCCATAGCATCCGATAACGCTCCAGCCTGGATGTACCCAGTGAGCAACGACGTCCAGGTGACAACATCCCTCTCGGGCATTGCCTCAAACACCTTCCTGCCTTCCACAACACTGTGCCACTTCATGTACATGTCAACAAGAGACGTGCCCACGCTGATGTCGCCACGATCATGCCCGCACCTGACACACAGACCATGCAGCTGCTTCCCTAGTACTCTGTCCGGCACTGACCCGCTAATTTTGAGGACGCCCAACAGTGCCCCTCCGTCAACACGCCGGCCATGGCGGCGGTGCACATCCAAGAAGTGGTCTAGCACCTCGTGGACCAAACCCCTCCGTGCGTGCTCGCGAAGGGCACGGTTCCGGCTGTCCTTGTGGGGAATTTCGTCGAACACTTGGCAGGCGCTGGTAGCGTCATTGGGGTCAGCTTGGTTCTCCAATGGAACGGAGGAAGCGAGCGTGGACTGTGACTTCGGGGCCTGTTCCTGTGCCAAGGCCCCAGCGTTCTTGCCACGGAGCTGGGCGAGGCACCAGTGTCGGAGCTGGTGAGTTCTCACGCCTAGGGCCAACATTTAAGCACCCAAATCACCCGCTCCCGCCTCTGCTGCCCTGCAAAACACAAGCACAGCGCCGCCTCCGCTGCACATCTGCCGGCTCGATTCGTCCGCGCCACGCCCGCCGGCTTCCCGATTTCGCGGCGCACTCACGCTCGCGCTAGGAGCACGCTGGCGCCGCCACTTGGATTTGGTTGCGACTTTTGAGAGCTGAGAAGAGGAGAGGCCGCGGCGGAGGGGGACGGAGGGCGCCAATCTTCGCCTCCGACTAGGGCCGGCACCGAGTCTTGCACCCGCTGGACTAATTGGGTCAGTTTTTATTTTTGTTTCGGCCCAATATGCCTACTTTGGTTTAGCCGTGGTGCGACTTGCCTGCACGATTCTGCGTGGTTTTTTTTTTCCTTTTTGCCTTCCCTTTTTCCTTCAACGACGCTGTCTATTATTGTTTCTGAAGGAGATAAGAAATCGGTCTCACCGAGAATTTCATGTCCCAATTTCTAAGATTTTATGTTTATATTAGGAACAGTGTAGATAAGTTCTACGGAGTATACCTTAAACTTATTTCTTCCCATGAAATTTTTATCAACCGTCTCTCCATCTATTATATGCCATGTCAACTAAAACCTTTCATGAAACTTTCATTAAAACTTGCCTAACATTCGGGATACATGATTGAGATGGGGATACTATATAACAAGATAAAACAAATAATGTTCGACCAAGCTATCTGTTAGGGTTTTAGGTTAGGGGACCCCCTGACGGCGGCGATGCTAGGGCTTTGGGGCGCCGGCGTGGCGGAGATAGGGTGGCAGCGGCATGGCCGAGGCTGGCTGGGCGGTGGTGGCATGCGAGCACAGGCGCAGGGTTGCAGGCGACAGCGGTACAGTGTGTGCGCTAGGTTATGAAGAGAGAGAGAGAGAGAGAGAGAGAGAGAGAGAGCGCTTGAACTGGACAGCGGAGGTAAAAGTCTTTCAACTATTACTTTCTTAAATATTCAACGTTACAATGTCTCTTGTATAACCCTAACTTGACTGCTAAGTAAACTCTAGTAGATACTTATAAGATTGGATTCTTCTTTGGCACGCACGCACCTTATGTACACCTTGCCAATTCCCTTATTAAAGATTTCAAGAAATTACCATCTCTCATGTACTTAGCTTACAACATTTTAAACCAAGTATCATGTGACCCTCTCATGATCTTACACATCCATTTAACCAAGAGACATTAGCCATTCATTTTTGAATTGGTAAACCCAGAACCAGCTTGGTCTTTGGGTCTAGCAACCATCTCCAATTTGGACATGTGGTATTTTAATTGGCCCTACTCCTTATTAGAGAAACTTAGATCTTACAGCATCCATCTTTGCTATGCTCCATCATTTAACATGAAGAAGCTCATACAAAAACACTGGTATTACTGCTAAGGCAAGACTTAGTTAAAATCAACCTCCACCCTGAGGAGATGTTGTTTCTTTTTCCCCGTCTTGATAAAACCTTTGCGAGTCACTGATAAACAGTGTATGGTCATTCACTGGAATGCCTAGCTATTCGAGAGGAAATCCCTTAGATTATAGTTTAGCATATTATTAGGTATCCTTTCTTTCTCCTCTTGACCCACCCAAAAAAACAAAGCACTTCACTATTGTGAAAATTAATCTTACTAGAAAGCCACTAGAAGCAGCATTAGACGATTAAGGTTAGATAATTAGGAAGAGTCTCTATGCTTACAGGGGTGCTAGAAAATTTCTTATGGACCACCTTGTCCAGCACTACACTCAGAGACTCTTCAAACTTGAAAGCAGAGGGAATGGTCCATTGGTCCTCTTGCCTCAAACCTTGACTCCGTTCACACCTTTTCTTCTTCTTGAAAGTAAAAATCCAAATCCAAGGCACAGAAACACGGAAACACAGGGCGGCCCGGGAGCAATTGATGCCTCAGCGAAAAATCCCCGGACAGCAATTGGACCAACCTCGGTCCGGGGCTATTACCTCCGTACGGCGCGACGGCGACACCCGCCCTTGTCCGCTCTGGCGTTCGCGGCAGCAGTTGCAGTTGGCGGCGTACCACGTGCTACTGTACTACAGCCGGCCAGGCCGCCCGGGCGAGCCCATGTCCACTGTTCCGCGGTCAACTCCTGGAAAGGTCGCCGCCCCCAGCGGCGGCACAGCGGACAGCGTCCCCTCACCCGAAGGGAATCGGGGAGCAGCAGCCAAGCGAGGCGTCGCTGTCTGCGGACCCGCCCAGGGGCCAGGGCCCAAGTCACGCGGCCCCGGGCGTCGTTAGCTTCCGGTTCCCGTGACACCCATGTGTCCCTGTTCTCTTCTTGGAACCGCTAGAGCTCGAAGCAACCGGCGCCAGAGGTGTCACGTCGACCACACGTACGGGGTGCTGTCCAGTCATGGAAACCCTCGTTTTTTCGTGCTATATGAGTGCGAGGTATCATCATCAGCTCTGGATCCTAGGTGAAAATGAAGTTTTGCCGAGCTGCTGCTGCATCGTCATTCCTGTCTATTTATTGGGTCGTCTGCACGAGATCTGTCGTCGCTTGGCTCCCGTGCGCGCTCATGTCGTGCCAGATGACGATGCGCGCTTGCCCTTCTGATTCAGGCGGCGCACAGTCCTAGGAAATAGCGGGGCAAATGGTTGTGGGTGTCGTTAGCTTCGAGTTCCCGTTGCAGCCCCTGTGTTCCCTACGTCCCTGTTATGTTCTTGGAACGGTTATGCATAGCTTCAAGCAACCGGCGCTGGAGGTGTCATGTCGACCGCACGTACGGGGTGTTGTCATGGAAACCCGACAAGTCATTTTGGGATCATTTCGTGCTCTGTGAGTGTGAGGTGCACAGAACACGTGGTGGCGGTTGGTTGTGCTGTGGTGCCTGCCCCTATCATCATCAGCTCTGAATCCTATGCGAAAAAATGAAGCCACTTGCTTGCTTGTTGAGCTGCTAGCTGCTGCATCGCCATTCCTGTCGACGGGGTCGGCCGCACGAGATCTGTCGTCGCTTAGCTCCCATGCACGCTTGTGTCGTGCCAGATGACAATGCGCGCTTGCCCTCTGATTCAGGCGGCGCACGGTGTAAATTGAGATGGCAACCGTGACTTCCTAGCTTGGTTCGTCACGTCTTCGTGTTAATCATTATATAGTCAATACATCTTTAAGGTACAAGGCATTCGGTTAAGGTGATTTGGATCTACAACAATCCTAATAAACATATCTACTCTACAACCAAATGCCCAACTACTTAGTGCACGCCGCCAGGTCATTGTCGTGGTACACTTGCATTACACGTTACAAGATTTGTTACATCATGTTGTTTAACACCCCTACACAATCTATAAGTGTCTTCTTAACAAGATTTAGATTGTCCTTGAATTCTTCAAACTTTCTCTGTGGCAAGGCCTTGGTGAACCTGTCAGCAATTTGATCATTGGTTGGCACAAACCTGATATCCAGTTGCTTCCTTGCAACCCTCTCTCTAACAAAATGAAAATCTATCTCTATATGTTTAGCCCTAGCACGAAACACTGGATTTACACACAAATATGTAGCCCCTAAGTTATCACACCAGAGTCGCGGCTTAACCCTTAACATAGCTCCAAGTTCACCAAGTAATTGCTCTAACCACATCATCTCAGCTGTAGTATTTGCCATAGACTTATACTCAGCTTCTGTACTAGAACAAGACACTGTAGGATGTTTTCTAGCACTCCACAAGATCACATTAGTCCCAAGAAAGACTACAAAGCCTCTTGTAGATCTTCAATCATCTCTGGAGCCTGCCCAATCTGCATCAGAAAATCCTTTAATAACCAATGGTGATTGCTTACGAATTAACAACCCGGTGTTCTCTGAATACTTCAAGTATCTGTTAATCCTTTTCACCGCGGTCCAATGATTTGTAGTCGGTGCATGCAAGTATTGACAAACCCTGTTTACTACAAACGCTAGATCAGGCCATGTGAGAGTTATATATATATTGAAGTGCACCAACTATGCTTCTATATCTGGTGCTGTCCTCGGATTCGAGTGGATCTCCATGATATTGTGACAATCTCTCGGTTGATGCCATGGGTGTAGTAACCGGCTTGCAATTAGCCATACCAACTCTCAAAAGAATATCTCTAGCATATTTCTTCTGTGTCAGCAACAAATCACCACTTGGCTTCTTCTCAACCTCTATACCCAGGAAATAGTGCAAGTCTCCTAGATCTTTGAGTGCAAAGTCTTCCTTGAGAGCATGTAACAAGATCTTCACAGCCTCTTGGGATGAACTTGTAACAATTATATCATCTACATAAATCAGCATATAAATCTCAACACTTCCCTTATTGTAAATAAAGAGTGTCATGTCTGACTTTGAAGGAACAAACCCAAGGCTAATCAGTTTAGAACTCAATCTTGAATACCAGGCTGTAGGAGCTTGCTTCAACCCATAGATGGCCTTCTCAAGTTTACAAACAAAAGAAGGATACTTGGAGTCTTCAAACCCCGGTGGTTGTTTCATGTAAACCTCCTCTTCTAGAATATCATGAAGAAACGCATTCTGAACATCTAGTTGTCTCAGGCACCATCCTCTTTTCATCGCTAGAGATGGAACAAATCTGATAGTAGCAATTTTGACTACTGGACTAAAGGTGTCCTCATAGTCTATACCATACGTTGCTTAAATCCTTTAGCAACTAGTCTTGCCTTGTATCTATCAATCTCTCCATCAGCTCTTCTTCTGATCTTGAAGACCCACTTACAATCTATTAGATTTTTGCCGTGACATGGTGGAACCAAAGTCCATGTGCCATTCTTTTGCAAAGCATCAAATTCCTCTTGCATAGCCTTTTTCCACTTGGACGATCTCAGCACTTTTGCCACTGAATCAGGCTCTCCTGATGTTGTCAAGTTTGCGTATCTAACCGTGCCATCAGTGTAAATCTTGGGCTTAATAATCCCGCTCTGCAAACGTGTATGTGGTCTTGACGAAATCGGATTAGCAACTATTGTCTCCTGAACTGCATCAGACTCCGCTTCAGCCACACCAGATCCCGCAGGAGCCACAGAAGTTCTCACGGAGGCCGCTGGTGTCGTTACGTGCGAGGGAGCCAGCGACGATCCCAGAGCAGATTCTGTCCCCCCACGCGGCGAGCCACGAGGCGTTCCCACGTTTTTCGATAGGGGCGCAGCCTGAACAGGAGTTGGCGCAGGGAAATCAGCTCCGGGACTTGCACCCAGATCCGCTGTGACATCCAGATCCGTAGCTTCAGCTATATCTTCTTTGTCTGTTATTTCATGTACAACCTGAACATCATCTAATTCCTGCACTTCACAAGAATTGCTTGGTACAGCTGGGTCAGTAACATTAGGCACATGACACATTACATCCCCATAGATAGATGAAGCAAGATTATCAGGTAAAAGTGAAATCTCATGCCGCAACTGTGCTCCGACATATTGATGCATGGTAGAAAATGGAAAGATAGTCTCATCAAAGACCACGTCTCGTGAAACATAGATACGACCAATGCTAGGTTTAGACACTTAAACCCCTTGTGGAAAGAACTATACCCCAAGAAAACACATTGAGTGGAGCGGAAGGCTAATTTTCTTGTGTTGTAGGGTCTCAAGTTCGGCCAACAAGCACACCCAAACACACGAAGAGAATTGTAGAGGGGTTTTCTTTTAGGAGAAGTTCTACTGGAGTTTTGTTGTCTATGACCTTGGCTGGCAGGATGTTGATAAGATAGGTGGTAGTAAGGAAGGCCTGATCCCAATATTTGAGAGACATTGATGCTTGAGCTAGAAGAGATAAGCCTACTTCTACTATGTGGTGATGTTTCCTCTCAGCTCGACCATTCTGCTGGTGTCTATGAGGACATGAAACTCGGTGAGATATGCCGAGTAGTTAGAAGAAGGAATTCAACTTCTCATACTCGCCTTCCCAATCAGATTGAACATGGATGATTTTCTTATTGAATTTTTGTTCAACCATGTTTTGGAAGTTTTTAAAAACTTGGAATATTTTGGATTTGTGTTTAAGGAGGTATATCCACGTATATCTACTGAAATCATCGATAAAAGAAACATAGAAAGCAAGATGGCCAACAGAAACAGGGGCAGGACCCCACACATCCGAATGAATTAACTCAAGGGGAGCACAAGCTTTATTGACCGAGCTAGAATAGGGAAATTGATGACTCTTTGCTCTTTGGCAAGAATCACAGACTGACTCACTATCATGACCGCTTAAATGAGGAAGCAAATTTGTTCTAATAATCTTTTCAACAATAGGAAAGGACGCGTGACCCAAATGACTATGCCATCTCCATGTAGATGGTCGACCGACACGACAAGCTTGCTTTTAGCGCTGTGCTCCTACACCGTGGGACCTCACAGGATAGAGGCCTCCTTCACACTTTCCGTGATGAAGGGTTTTCTTCATGGCCCGATCCTTAATAAGAAAATAATGTGGATGAAATTCAACATAGATATTGTTGTCAGACGTGAGTCGATGAATGGAAATAAGGTTCTTATTTTCACAAGGAACATGAAGGACATTTTGTAGATGAAGAGCTTTATATGGGGTATGTAAAGTGGCATAGCCAATGTTATCAATTTCCATACCTGATCCACTTGTTGTGTGGACTTGATCAGAGCCCTTGTACTTGTCCTTGATGCTCAGCTTCTCTAGTTCGTGATGTGGTCGGTGGCTCCACTATCCATGTACCAGTTCGTGTCAACTCCATAGCCGGTCGACGCTGCTCCGACAGTCTTCACGTTGGGCTGGTAATCCTCTTCGAACCGGTACCAGCAGTCGATGGCCTCATGGCCCTTCTTCTTGCAGATTTGACAGGTCAGATTGGAGGCCGCCTGTAACACCCCTAGTGTTAATCACTTCTTTGCACTATCATGAGCATAATCATATCATTTGCATCATCTCACACACCAGGCATGATATGCCCGATGCTTGTTTGCTTGCCTTTAATTTTTAATTGATTGATTACTTGCCTTAGATGCCAATTTGTGATCCTGGAGTGCAAATGATTGCTATTAGTCTCTAAACACATGTGGAATGTTGTTTGGAGTCATGTTTGTGTTGGTCATAGTCCAAAAATGATTTGGTTGAGTTCTGACCAAAATATCCCAGGATTTGAATTCTAGCCCTTTTTGAAAATGTGTTAGATACATTGCTCATCTCTAGCTAGACCCTGAATATAACTTGTAGAGAAAAATATAAGGAACAAAATTTGTTTAATGTGCATATCATGAAAATGCATTTAAGGTCTTCAAAAATGCCAAAAACAGTTGCAATATATATATAAATTATTTTTTAAAATGGATTTTGACCCAAATTCATATTTTCAAATATACACTGAATTAGCCAAAACTTTCTATATATGAAATGTTCTACTCATTGAGAGGAACATTTTTTGTATTCAAAGTTTTTCCAAATTGTGCACAGTTTTGGACTACATGCTGAAACAGTTTTCAGTTCAAGAAAATTATGGTGGGACCCACCCGGCCCCACACGTCATCATCCTCTCCCTCACTTTTCCCCTTTCTCCTCTGCTGCCGATCGCAGAGCACCGCAGCAATGCCGCTGCTGCCACTGTTGCCCTGCTGCCCCCTCACCACACCGAGTTCGGCCACGAGGAAGATGCCACGCCGCGCACTCGATCACCCTGCTCGCCTGCCGCTGTCCCCCCTGCCCTTCTCCGCACTCAAGCACGCACGCAGCCGTCCGCCATCATTGCGCACACCGGAGCCCGCCGACTACGTGGCCTGCCCGCGCGGCCTTCTCCTTAAAAGGGGTAGCCCGAGGCTGCCCTCACTCACCGCCCTTCTGCCCTCAGCCCTCGCTCTCCCAGTCCATCATCTCTCTCTCTTCTCGCGCAAAGCCACGGCCGCCATTGCCGCGGTCCCTTCTCTGCCACCGCAAAATCACCACGCCACCATTGTCATTTTCTTCCCTGCTCTCATACGCAGCTTCGCCTCGACCTGCTCCACCTTCGCCTGCTCTCAATCACCACCGTCGCCCCGAGGTAACGGCCAATCGGCCATTTTCCTCCGTCGGCCACCACGGCCCACGTGGCCAGGAGGCCACGGGCCACCTCGCATCGCTCCGAGTGCACCAACGGGTGCGCGGCTCCTCCATGCTACTCCCGACCCCTACTCCATCGCCGGCGAGTCCTCCCCGGCCGGGAAACACCGAGGCCGGTGACCTCCTCTTTTTCCCCCACCGCAAGGACCTCGTCCGGGAATTAGGAAGAGGTGAGGGGTGCCGAGGCAAAGCGGCCAGACACCGAGAGTTTCATGATAGGGCTCGGTTAATTACTGGGAAGTCCAGGGGTCTTGGTGCAAAACTGTTTTCTATTTCAATTTAAAGAAAAGAGTTTCCAGATTTCTAAAAAATATTATAAAAATCATATCTCTCTCATTATTGGTCCACATGAGGTGATTCAAGTTTTTATATTTTTCTTATGATGTATTCGATATGTTAAAAATATAATATACCATGTTTGTGATACTTTTATGTACGGTTTAATTAAAGTTGATTTATTTACATTAAATACTTATAATCTTTGAAAATACATAACTAAATCTAGGATGCTCAGAAAAATGTGATTCTTATTAGGTTAGTCTTGTGTTAGCTTGCTCTATCTATGAAAAATATTTGGTGCATGCTTGATATGTAAAAATATGAAGTTGTAGTTCAAATGTGATTTTAGGGCTATTCTTGGAATAATTCAAAAATGCATTTTGTGGGCCTAGTTTTGGGTTGATAATTTTTGTGGGCTACTTATATGCCATAAGGTATCTCTTGATATAGTAAAACATGAGGTTTGATATACTTCATAGTACAAAGTATTTTTAGGTCCCCTGTTATGTGCTGCCTAGTCCTTTTTGTGTAGAATGATAGACTCGTTCAAATGAGGTGAAAATGGGATAATAGCCTAGGATTGATGTGTATTATCTCTTGTAATTTTTGTAGATTTTTATGGGAAGTTAAACTAGGTGTTGCAGTTATACCCTATTCATAAGGTTGTTTTAATTCAACCTTGCGTCACCCTATGACGCCATCAATAGTGTTTCTTTAAGCATGCATAGGGTGGTTGATCTGTTAGTGTTATTATGCAGCTTTTAGCTAATGTCTAGAATACATTGCCTGGTGTAGATTTGCTAATAATGTATTGTGTATGCGTGAATGGAATTATGGTAGTGATTAGCATCTGATGAATGTGTCAAGATGGTCATGCTTAGTATGGGTCTTTGGCTTTACTGGCGTGTTTGCTAGTGATAGTAAGAGGGTTAGTTGCTTTACTGGCTTGTTTACTAGTGATAAGTAGAAAGCAGGTTCCACCTATAGGCTTGCATTGTTGCAGTAGAGAGTGCCATAGATTGCCTGTGACTAGGGTACATGTTCCTGAATGATATGGGCTACCATGTGGAAAGAATATGCAAAGCATCCATTCATCATCATACTCCATCATCATACCCTGTGCATTCCTCGTATTCATACACGCATATGCATCATACAGGATCGCTAAAAGAATGGAACGTGACGTGAAGCAAGGATCCAGAAGTGGAGTGATCAAGTGCCTAGAGCTTCAACCTCGCTCGTCAGAGGAAGGCAAGCCCCGGAGTATTCCTCCCTATGATTTTATAAATAACTTAATTTGCGTCCTTTATTGTTTATGATGTATTAAGTTTATAGACGTTGATCGATACCGTTGATGCATTATGAGTACCCTTGTCCACCTGAGTTACCCAAACACCCTGTTAGGTATTAGCACGATACATGCTTAGCCCTGCTTAACTAGATCGGTAGAAGTCGGGTGATTTTCTGTCATCCGCAAGTTATAGGTGGTGACTCATAATGGTGAGCTATGTTGTTATCTTGGAATAACCATGAGAAGTAATAAATTGAGACCGGGCGGGATTGGTGCTGTGGACGGAACTGGAGGTTCTGTGTTGTTTTTATCCCGTCTGTGTCGACCTAGGACTCGTCCGATGTCTCGGCCCTCTTGTCATATTGAACGCCGCCCCACACTTAGTTGGCATTATGGAAATCGCGAAGCCTAGTAGCATGTTTGGGCTGGGTTTTGACCTGCTGAACACATCGTATTGGAGATGGCGCGGGTGATTACAGGGGCGCAGAGAGTAAGCCTGAGGTCGGCGTTCGACTAGTATGCAGCCGGGCAGCCCCTAGGTACGATGGTTCCTGTTGATCCTGCGACTATCTTTTACCTGAACAGTGCGAACAGTGACCTAAGGTGCCTTCATGCAGGCATGTCTGGGTTTTTGTGGGGAATATTTCACCAGCTGGTTAGGAATCGATTCGAATCGCCATCACTCCTGGATAGTGAGTACTTGACTTGAGCACCGACATCGTAGTAACAACTTGAACAAAGAGATGAGCTGGTTATGATGTTGATGCTGAAAGATGCTCAACCGAAAATGGTTATTAATCTTGCTTGATAATTACACCATGACTGTTTAGATCAGGTTCTAATCTAGCATGATCAGGTTAATGACTTTAAAATATAAAGCTAGAAGGTCATAATAATTGTTCATAATAAACTCAAGCTTTTATGCAAAGAAATGAGTCAGCTAGCCTACTTATACAGCCTTGCATACTCCTTGGTGTCACTTTATTTTTGGTTTATGACAGGTAGTCTAGCTGAGTACATTCTCGTACTCAGGGTTTTATTCCCACTTGTTGCAAATCATAAGACTTTTGCTGTGGCGATAAGATGGACGTGTATCCTACTACGGAAAGATTAGACCTTGGGCAAGGTCATCTCTTATATCTCGTCTACTTGCTGTTGTTGGATGTCGACCCTGAGCTGGCACTGTATTTAAATCATAGGTGTGACTATATTATGAAAATATATCTACTTCTGCTAATTATTTGCAACTCTGATATTCTGAAATGTAAGGACAGGTGAATGGTAACTGCTGAACTGTGCGATTCTGATGTGTCATTGGAAAAGTTTAAAATCTTTCAAGATTTCACGGACTACCGGGTTAATATGAGCACAAGTTGCTAACTAAATTGCCTCGGCGGTTTACTTAGTACCTTAGGTTTATATTAATTGGGCAGTTCTATTACACCGCCTGCCCGCCTGTCTTCTGTGGAGGGAAGTTGGCGTTCCCACGGCCACGGCCGCTAGGATTGCCACGTCCACGACCGCGAGGACCCCCGCGACCACGTGCAGCAGTGTTCACCGATGAGTTTTCGCCAGCGTTGTGGTTGGCCTGGTGCATCTGTAGCCTCATGTCATACGCCAGGATCTGAGCATATAAGTCGCTCAGGATTATCGGCTCTGTGCGCCCCAAAACTTAGGACACGAGCAGGTTGTAGTCAAAGTTGAGGCCGACGAGGATGAATGTCACCAGTTCATCATCTCTGATGGGCTATCCAGCAGCGGCGAGTTCATCACCAATGGATTTCACCTTGGCATAGTAGGCAGCAGCAGATTGGGTGCCCTTCTTGCAGTTCGCAAGTTGCATCCATAGATTGGTCACGCACGCCTGTGACTACACCGAGAACATGTTCTCGAGCGTGGTCAGACGGCAGCAGTGGTGGTCTTCGTTGCCACCTGACCTAGCACCTCCCTTGAGAGGGAGTTGTTGATGTGGGCTAGGAGAAGCTGGTCATCCTTGACCCACTTCTCGTAATCAGGGTTGATGGCGGTGAACTTCTTGGTCTTGTCCTCCTCCTTGACGAGCTCGATGGTCATCGCTAGTGCAGGTTTGGATCCATCTAGGTATCCTTCACACTACGCCGCGTGTATGCCTGGCATGATTTGCGCCTTCCATAGGAGGAAGTTATCGCGGGTGAGTTTCTCGGAGATGGTGGGACCGAACGGCGAGTGGTGAGAGTGGCTGGAGGAGGAAGACGATGATGAAGCCATGGCTAGATGATCTTAAGGAAGAGTTGCTCTGATTACCATGTAAATTGAGCTGGCAACCGTGACTGCCTAGCTTGGCTCGTCACGTCTTCGTGTTAATCATTATATAGTCAATACATCCTTGAGGTACAAGGCATTCGGTTGAGGTGATTTGGATCTACAACAATCCTAACAATATATCTACTCTACAACCGAATGCCCAACTACTTAGTGCACGCCGCCAGGTCATTGCCGTCAGGGGCGGGCCTAGGACCAGGGCCAGCAGGGCCATGGCCCTAGTCATGGCCTAGAAAATTTGGGAGCAACTCTTCATTTTTGGCCCAATAGGAAGCCCACGAAGGGCCAGCTAAGGCAGACAGAGGGAGCGGAGGAGTCGCTCGACTCCATTGATCTCCAGGATCGCCCGCTCGCAATCGGTCATCCGCGGCGACGACGCCGTCACGGCTCACACGCGTCCGACTGTCCGAGACTCCGAGCAACCCGCCGTGCCGCCGCCCGCCGGTCGCCTGCACTCCCAGCCTCTCCCTCCTCCACGCCGATCATCATATTTCTTCAGTGAAGTGAAGGTATGTCCTTGCATTCTTCAGTAGTTCTAGTTCAGTCTAGGGCAGGTTCTCTTCTCTTGATTTTAATTTGAAATTTTGATTCCAATTAGATGAAGAGGACAAGGACTCTTGCATCATATTTCTCTCCAGTTGCTGAACAAGGACAACAAACCAGGCTGCAGCAAACCATCCATCCTCCATCTCCTCCACCGCCAGATCTAGAGGAAGAACAAGGACGCATCGAACCTCCTCCAGCGCCATCTCTAGGTGCAGAAACGGAACGAGAGTCGGTAAGGACCAGAGCTAGTGCAGTAGATGTAGATTTGAGCCAACCAACTGCAGAAGCAAATCTAGACCAAACTGGTTTGCCTATAGAAGAAACTAACAATGAAAATGCTAATTTTATGGAGGGAGATTCTAGTAATGTGCTTAGTCCTGAAGATATTGTTGCGGATCCAGCACTTAGGAAACCCATTGAGGCCATGCATCCAAACATTAGGAGGTAAAAGAGTTTTGTGGGCAACATAACATCATTATCCCAAATATGGAGGATACAGTAACTGTTCGAGGCCGTTCAAGGGGTCGTGGAGGGCAGGAGGTAACCTACTACCATCACTTCAAAAATGAGATCTTCAATGTGGTGCATGATCAAGTTATTGTTGAATTAAATAATCGGTTTGCTGAAAGGTCTACACACTTATTGAGATGCATTGCTTGTTTAGATCCAAGAATTCCTTTGCAAATTATGATCGTGCAAAACTAATTGAACTTGTTGAGATTTATGATGCTGATTTCTCCCAATATGACCGTGATCAACTTCCAGGACAACTTGACAATTTCATTAGTGATGTCAGAGCTGATCCTTCATTCACATCTTGTAGTGACCTTGGTATTCTTGCTATAAAGATGGTTCAAACTGATATGCACACAACCTTTGCATTAGTCTATCGCCTCGTTGTGTTGGCCTTGACTCTACTAGTTGCAACAGCAACAGTAGAAAGGATTTTTTCAGCTATGAAGGTTGTCAAGACTGAGTCTCGGAATAGAATGGGGGATGACTGGTTGAATGATAGGATGATATGTTATGTTGAGCGAGAGGTATTTGCAACCATTAAAAATGATGACATCTTGCATCATTTTCAAGAATTGAAGACCCGAAAGATGAAGTTACCTAATCTACCTAGTACTTCTGGTATGTTACATTCAGCCATTTATCATTTAGGATTAAATTTTTGGCTATCTCAGTTCTTATTAACTCTTACATCTTGTTCTTGTCAAAACTAGGAGTTGTTATCGAGGACATGGAGGTGGAAGAGGCAAATAAAACAAATCATTACTAGGTGATAGGTATTTATTTTTTAGTTTTTATTGATATGTCATAGCTATTAATATCATACTATTAATTATATAGTTCAAGAATTTCTCCGGATTTGCAAAATTTGCTTGAGAATATTTGTTTTTTTGACATAAGTGTATATATATGGTCCTATAGTCTATACTGTGGCCTGTAGCTTTTTGATTTTGGCCGCTAGAATTTTGCCCCCAGGATTTGGCCCTAGTCGTCGCCGAATCCTGGGTCCGCCACTAATTGCCGTGGCACACTTGCATTACACGTTACAAGATTTGTTACATCATGTTATTTAACACACGGTCCTAGGAAATGGCCAGGCAAATGGCTAAATGATGTAGTGACAACGTTTGCTGCTTCTGCTTGCTTTCGGACGACGGTGAATTGCATACAGTAGAGCCGTAGAGGGTAAAACGTTTGTTGTAGAGTAGTTTTCAGGGTATCCCCCGATCACTATCCACGTACACGAACACGAGGTGTAGATTGCCCACGCTACTGCTCCCGCTGGAGCAGATTTTTTCTGTCCGTGGACAGGATCGCAACACATTTTGCTGCACATGGCGGCTGCTGCATCGTGTCGCTTTACCGGTGTTACCTGACGAAAGCTTCATTGCGCCGAAGAAATACTCCGTATGCTGCAGCGACGACGTGAGTGTGAGCCTTCGCCTACAGGACAGAAAATGACAAGCATCGGCTGCCTACGCACCAACGTAAAACGTCCGGTGCCTACATTTACTACTATCCACTGGCGTTCAAAAACAGTAAAACTGTTACATACTGTACATATTATGGCAGTTTTACGCTTGTCGTGACAGGTTCGGACCCACAGCACGTGGAAGAGCACGTGGAGTATATAGCAACATGACACGGCTTCACCGTTGAAGTATGTGTCAAAGTTTTTCTTAAAGGGAAACGTACACAACGAAAAACTGGGTTTTTGTCGCGTGCCTATCTCTTTACCGGGTGACCAAGTAAGGACACTCGGCAAAGACACTCTTTGCCGAGTGTCAGATGGCGTACTCAGTAAAGATATCTTTGCCGAATGTCTGGCTCTCGGCGAATCTAGGCACTCGGTAAAGACAATCTTTGCCAAGTGCTCCACACTCGGCAAAGAGGGGCACTCGACAAAGAGGGCTTGGGGTAAACGGCGTCCGTCGCCATCCCCTTTGCCGAGTGCCCTTCCGTCGGGCACTCGGAAAAGATAGAGTCTTCGCCGTGCCTCGCTACCCACTCGGCAAAGATCCACGTGACGTGGACTTGGCCCAGGCCGGCCCCCTTTGCCGACTGCCAGCACTGGCACTCGGCAAAGACTGCTTCTTCGCCGAGTGCCACGTCAAAGTCACTCGGCAAAGAGACTAATTATCAGGTGCCAGCTTTGGCACTCGGCAAAGTATTCATTTTTTTGAATTTTGAGTTTAAACTTTTCTATACCCCAAGCATATTGTTTACAAGCACATGTTCAAATTTGGGATCTTTTTATAATATTTTGCTATATTTCGTTCATTTATTTCATTTACTTGAATTCTTTCGCATAATCTAAATTTGAACTGCAGGTGCATGAAATAATAAAAGGTAGTCATTCGAAAAATGATATTCATGTTGGAGAGTGTATTTTGAGGCCATGTCTATAAACTCACCCAAAAGTTTGAACGCCGTGTCTATAATCTCACCCAAAGGTTCAGGTAACTTTAGTTTTATTCGTCGTTCATTGGTTTTACATATGTACCTTTTCTTTTGCATTGTTTAAACATCGCGGATGTAATATTGCAGTCCGAGCTGACCGAGTTGTGTGCCGCGCAGGAGGCCCATCGACAGGACCTGGCGGCCAACATGAGGCCCATCAGCAGGAGATGGCGCGCCAGATGGAGGCTGTCCGGCAGCACTCGCAGCGTCAGATGCAGGACTTTGCTAGCTTCTTTCAGAACCTTCACATCTCTGGTGTTGTCTTGCCTCCGTTTCCTGCCTTGATGTTCGCTCCACCCCCTCCTCTTAGCCCTATAGGGACTCCGGTGAGTATATATGTTTGTCTATTGTTTTAGCTTGTGCGACCATCCCGCAGGTACTAATGAGACGCTTCTCTTTTGTACAGGCATAATCGGCGGATTCGAACCCGACTCTTCCAGATGGCCCTTCTCCAGGTCATGAGTGGCCGGTTGGCCCGAGTCCACACCACACGTGGCCAGGTGGCGCTCCTCCTCCGTCTCCGCATCACAGGTGGTCTCCATGGTCAGGTGGCGCAACTCCTCAGTCTTAGTAGGATGGGTGGTCAGGTGGTGCTCCTCAGCCTCAGCAAGTCAGGGACTGGATGTACTCCTCGGCGCCACATGCCTCGGCGCCGTAGGGGTGGTCGGGGTGGCAAGATGGGGGCTCTTCACACTCTCCGGACCATTGGGACGTCGGGTCGTCGTAGGTACCTCTCGTTTAGCTTGTGATGGACTTTGTGATGGATGTTGGACATGATGAACTTGTTATGTATGTTGGATTTGGATGTGGATGGATTTTTTATGACATGCAGGCTCTCGAATTTGTTATGGCATGTGATATATATGTGGATTTGTGTTATATATGTGTGTGATTTTGCCTATTGTGATATATATGGAAAAACAAAAAAAGAAAAAAGATTTTTCAGCTTTGCCGAGTGCCAAAGAACTCGGCAAAGCTGGGCACCGTCTGGCAACAACACCAGCTTTGCCGAGTGCCGGCGCAGGCACTCGGTAAAGACTGGTTTTTTTAGAAAAGGAAAACTATTTGCCGAGTGCCGGCCCCGGCACTCGACAAAGACTTTCTGAATAAAAAAATAAAATATTTTTGCCGAGTGTCATGTCAGCACTCGGCAAAGAAGCCGCCAGATGACGGTGGCCGCTTCCTTTGCCGAGTGGTGGTTTGGCACTCGATAAAGTCTTTGCCGAGTGCCCGTCGCGTGATAGTCGGCAAAGAGGTCTTTGCCGAGCTATTCTTTGCCGGCTGTCGACGTGAAAAGCACTCGGCAAAGCCTTTACCGAGTGCGTAGCAGGCTTTGCCGAATGCTTTCGACACTCGGCAAAACCGGTGGATCCGGTAGTGGTACGTGTCAAGTGACACCCATCATTAGATATCAAACACCTGCACAGAAGCTAGTCTGCGCTCCACGGTCCACATCGATCACTTGACAAATGTTAGCTTGTGCAATGCACAAGAGAACCGATCGACTGCTCTGATCTTCGTCATTTGCCTTGGGCCTTGGCAATCTAGAGCCGACGATCCTCTGGCACTGCAAGAGCAAGATTGCACTTGCACCACTATTGCAGCTTCGGAGCTACCCTAGTATCTAACCGTTGTGTTCATGATGCCTCTTCTCTTCTGCGATGAACACCTGCCTAGGAGGCTAGCTAGCTAGGTATGATGAGTTCATCTCTGAACTCTGGTTGGCGTTTTTCTTAATTGTGGCAACAACGTACCGGTGGGCCGTTAATTATCCGGCAGTAGGGGGCAGGGGCTTCCGCGTCTTTGTGTGATGTGCACCGGCCGGCAGGCAGGGACGAACTGCGCTAGCACATCACTGTGTGCAGTCCAATCCCGATGGATGCATCAACGAGCCGGGTCGCGTCTGTCTGGATAGTAGCGCGTCTGATGGCAAGATGATGACTAGGAGTAGTAGTTACGATTGGGAGACATAATAGGCGGCACAAATTCATCCGCTATCCATCCAATTATTTCTCCCCTCCTCGGAAGCGAATCTGTGCTGCATCTGTCATGATTTTTCTTCTCCCTCCTTTTCTTTTCGAAAGATCATTTCTTCGCTCTTCCAATTCCCACTGAGTGCAACTTCTGTCATGCTCACTTCGTGATAAGGGCAGAGTCCCTGACTATGGTATAGTTTCTGTACTTATTATCAAGTTAAGTAGACACTGCACATATAATTAATTATGTTTCCGATGAACAGGTTTGTCAAAATTAAATTATGTCCAATCAAATGTTTTATTTCTGATATCATCTAATTAGCCACATCATTTCGTATTTTGGGTTCTTATGTAGACATAAGTTCCTATGTATGAAATAATTTTCTTCTCTCTCTTCATTAGCTATGATGTTGTATCGTTATTTTGCTTAGTTGACACATTAGTTAATGGCCACAAAATAATCTAGTTTCTAGGTTCGAAGTGCCCCAGCATACTAAATAGTTTATGAATACACGTATTTTTCAGAGTCACATACTGAACAACATTTTAGGTGCTCTTGCAAAAAGAGGAGAACCATCAGGAGCATGTGCAAGGTGCGTCCTGGCTTTCGAGTGACCTAGCTAGAGATCTTTGCAAGACATGGTTGGACGGTTTGGCAAAAAACATTCTTGTTGTCTTTCATCTCGATGATGTTTGAAGGTGCTCTAGTAAGCATACCAATATTGTTGGAGCAACACAAGGTGTGCTTACCCGGCAATGTTTCTTCCGAGTGATGGAGTGAGGTTTCAATGGTATTCGCAAACGGCCAAACCAGTTTGCTAAAATTGGCTAGAATTTTGGTGCCAAGTGCCAACGAACCTCATAAACATGATATCAAACAACTCCTATATGTACACACTCAAGTTCTCTGACTTATTTTGACTGGACTATGATTCTCATATATGCTCGCGTGGTATGAACTACTACACTGTAAACAAAGATCAGAATAAAAAGCCACCGGATGTTATCCACACACAAAAGTGTATTTGGGTGGAGCACTCACCAGTCAACTTCCTCGCTTAACAACTGCACATATATTTTGGAATGCTTGCTTCTGTGTATTTTGTAGCATTGTGTTACCATCTGCTACTATATAGCTTTTATTATCTGGCCTCTGAAAGACTGAAGGGCCATTACCAAAGATGGCAGCTACCCCTTTATAGGTGAAAACTTTTTTATTTATGATCCTTTTGAGGCTTAAATATTCATTTTAAGTATCATATTACAAAATTTAAATTTTGAAATTTCAAATCACCTAAGATGTTGCATGGTTTATACCAAAATTGTAGCTATTAATTGGATCTGCAACAGACTTTGTTGTTTAAAATTACCTTAGATCATCTAGAGGCCTAAATATTCACTTTTAAGTCATAAGCTTAAAATTCATCAGTTTAAAAAAATTCAAACGACTTTGATGCCGGCATAGTCTATACTAAAGTTGTAGCTCTAGACTTTTCACAAAAGAAAATTGTAGCTCTAGATGTGGTCTATAACTCTATAGTTGACATATTTTATATGAGATCATTTATAGGCCCAAATATTTGTTTTAATTTCTTATATTTTATTTAAAAAACTCAAACAACCTCAAACAGTGACATGATCTATACCAAAGCTATAGATATGAATGCAACGTATACATTTGGCGTTGAAAACTTATTTTATTTTAGATCGTTTATAGCCTAAATATATATATATATATTCATTTTAAATTCTCTGATTATGAAGTTAAAAAATAGAAAACCTTGAATGGAGACCTAGTCTATGTCAAATTTGTAGTGTTTATAGACATCTAAACTTCCTAGTTGACTTTTTTTTATTAAGATCATTTAGGAGCCCAAGTATTTAATAGAACAGCGTCACTATAATAAACAAAAAAAAACATAGGGAATCCATGTGCCACATCTGTCAACACCACCATCAAACTATTTTGGATGGGCAATTTATTCTATTTTAAAAGTGAAGAGAGGTAAGGTATTTGAGTTTGAAGGTGTTTTTTTTAAATGAAGACAAGCTTAAGGAGGCAAATCAACTTTACTCAAAATTATGTGCCTCAAAGTTGAGCAGACAGC
The DNA here is from genome assembly GCA_023333625.1 of Bothriochloa decipiens. Lineage (NCBI taxonomy): Eukaryota > Viridiplantae > Streptophyta > Magnoliopsida > Poales > Poaceae > Bothriochloa > Bothriochloa decipiens. The sequence continues at coordinate 34,551,178 of CM041639.1, read as the reverse complement.
AATGGTGTGGGGTTTCTCTAGGACTCTGGATGCACGGTTGCTGCATCAGCGTTGCCCAGGGACAGGGATAGCGGTCTCCATTACCATGAGGACCTGTGAATCTGTGATGATGTCTTTGTGAGGGGGAAACAAAGAGAAGGACAATCATCACCCTGTAGTTTTCAGTCGTACGAATCTAGCGACAAATGTCTCAGGAAAATATGGAAGCGGGGTGAAGAAAGAGTGCTCTGGATCCCCCTGCATATCACACGAGCAATCATAGTGTCGGTAGGCCCCTACCAGGGACATGTGTTCGTGCTTATTCAGACGGGGAACGTCTCAAAGACTGCAGTCCAATCATTTTTTTTTTTTTGCAAAAGTAAACCGATGTGATCCTTAGTAGAAACCGTCCGTCACTGACTCACTGTGCCAAATTCTTGTCAAAACATAACTGAAATAGCAAAGCCTTAAATTTGGGTAATGTGTTTGCATGCATTCGTGCATGTAGGACTGTAGGAGCATGAACACACCCTGTAATGAAAAATGGTAAAAGATGTGTGTGGTAAAATAATTTGTTGTTTTCATGTTTTGATAAAAAACAAAACGGAATCATAATAAGAAAACGATGTCAGTCGATACTCGATAAAGAATGTCTGGGAAATAAGAACATCTATACATGTCGAGCGATGAATAAAACTTACCTGAGCACATAGCAGCCTGATGAGAATGGGTACTTCCATTCATCGCTCGACACGTATGGACGTTCTCACGTTGAACAGATTTTCCTTTTGGATCACACGTCCTTATCTGCACAGTACCTGGCACTGTGCAGCTGACGCTCGTAGCACACAGATTAACTGAATCCGCCGCCCCGCACAGTGCACCGGATCATAGCGGGTCCATGGCTCTGTCCGCCCGTGAGCCCCCCACCCGCGGAAAAAGCCGATTCGGCACGTGTGCCTGCTCGCGTCGCGCACCCCCCGCGTCATCGGGCGGTGGACGACGAATCAATCCATTCCCCGCGAGCGCGGGCGCCCGCCGTTCCCGGGCTCGCACTGCGTTGGAGGCGGCGGCTGTTCACGCAGTGGACGCCCCGGTCGCCCGGTCCTCTCCGGCAGCGGCGCGTCGTGCGGGCAACGTGCGATGCTGCCAGCGCCATACCGCATGGTCCTCTCGCGGGAAGCGGGCAATGCACGCTGCACGCGAGCGAACAGGCAGGCAGAGCCGGCCGCAGGTCCCCGCGGCGGCATGTGTCGACTGGTGAGCTTTACTGGTCGGAGGACTGCGGTCGATGGTCGGCTCCGGCGATTCCTTCGTCCGTGCAGCACGAGGAACACGTTTGTGCACACGGCAAACCATTTGCTGATGTCGATCAAGAGCGTACGATAAACGTCGCATTGGTTACGTAGTTTAGCTGGCAACGTGGTTTTATGCATCCTCTCGTCTCCTTTGTCGATGTGAGTTGTAATGTGGTCGAGTCAGTGCATCGCCCTCTCTTTTCACCTCCCGGCCTGTCCGGCTGTCTGGCCCTCGTCACAGTCACGGAAACGGAAAGTTTCCTCTGTAAGATTGTTCTGAGCAAATCGAGGTCTTACTATAGTAGGAGTATTTCTTAAGGACGACGTGCAGCTGATTCGTAAGTTGAACAAGAAGTGCATCCCTGTCTGCATTGGATTAGATACAAATCGATAAAATGTGGCTTACTTATAGATTATGGATAAACAGACACAAGGGAGCAGGACCAGGATGGATTTAGATTCTTGGCCGATTCTTTTTGTAGCTTATTTACTCGTAAATAAAAGGAGATTAATGGGGACGGGGGGTTTCTGATCTTCCCTTAGGTTTATCAACCGTGTCACAATCCGGTTGACCTCACCATGAAGCCTAATCCCTACTACAAATCGAAGGAAACAAGCAAGAACAATGTAAAATGCAACTCAATTGAATTGACAATTGCAGATATATGATTAAGCTCACAAAAGTGGGTTATGGAATCCTATGGAATCCTAAGACTTGGTTATTTTTGCGGTGTGCTAGATCTAAGACTTGGTTATTTTGCGGTGCATGCAGGGATCCTAAGACGAGGTTATTTTGCAGTGTGCTAGATCTAAGACTGGGTTATTTTGCAGAATGGGTTATTTTGCGGTCCATGCAGGGATCCTAAGACAAGGCTATATTGCGGTGCATGCAGAGACTTGGTTATTTTGCTATCACGATCAAAGTAGAGAATTGTCGTGGTCGATCTCTAAGATAGGTTATCATGCTCATTGGCTAAAATTAGACGACAACACCGGTGGACAAAAATTTTCTCCAAATTCTTCATGAGTCGTGGTGCACACTCATTGGAAAATTTCCTCCAGATTCTTCATGACTTGGTGTATGCTCATTGGCTAAAAATGGGTGTTGAATGCCCTTGCTTGCCTTCTAAGGTGGTGGCCAAGGAGGTGGACGGCCTTGGAGATCTCTTAGCTGTTCTCCATCATCTTGAGGCATGCTCCAACTGAGGCCTGGGTCCCAAGTGTGAATAACAAGCCTATTGTTACGTCGTATCACCCATCAAAAATAGTGGCAGATTATCTTGATGATTTGAAAAACTTGACAACATGATATTGAGGTGGGACTAGATTTATTTGAAAGCTTATCAAATAATCTTTTCATCAAGTGCTCATTGATCTCAAGTGCACTTTGGATGAACGAGTTATGACTTTCGCAGTGAAGCACTTTCGGGCTACCGACAAACTGAATGTTTGACTTTGATGAGCTTGTACTTTGAGACACATTTGTATCTAGCTACAAGCAAATAGTGACACGTATATGTGGAACCACGCGAGTTGTACCAAAAATCACTATACAAATATTAGAACAGACACTTATAATCAATGGTCGCATCCGCAGGTGTCATGTTCTCATTAGATATTTTCTTCAAAAACCTCAATTCCTAGGTTTTTGCTCGTTGTAGTCTTCTTTCCTCTTCTCGACTCCTTCACCTGACTCCCTCCTCGTGTCCTCCTTTATACCTTCCATATGTCGTCACTCCTTGCCCTGCCATCCCTCTTCCTCTTTAGGCTCTTCCTCTACCTCTATCCCATCGTGCATGCCTCCACCACGCGCCACACTCAGTTTGTCCTCTGTCTCGCTTCATCCCCCATTCCACCCATCTCCTTCCTATGCCCCATCTTTGGCCCCTCGTCACCTGAACAAGGAGGCGTTGGCAAGTATGCGTGGCTTCATGCGAGGAGGATAGGAAAGCACGTCACACTAGATGTTCATAAATCACAGCAACCCCGTCTATTCAACTTGTACGAGCAGCCGCAGAAAAAGAGTAATTTTATTAAAGGGTAGATCGGAAAACTAAAATAGTTAAAGCATAATCTTAGCACAAAATAAGTTTAATGGACTATCCAGACATCGTCTGGTAGTAATTTGGATTTTATCAGATAATAACGGATCCATTTCTTTATTCCCCACCACACAAACAGATACAAACAAATACTTCGCCCTTGTGGGTGTTGGAATCATATAGATCAGAGCAGAACATGATTGGCGTAGCAAATCTATCGTGCTGCTTGTGCATAACTGTTTGAAAGATAATCGCTAGGAATCTGTCTCATATGGTTGCATTGATTTGGTATATTATATGCGCATGACACTAATAAGGACAGCTCTGCAACAATCATGGTGGTAGAAGATAGCCTAGAGCTCTCCTCGTCACACACCTCGTATATATGGGTTTAGACACAGCTGATGGTATTGCACTGATTAATACCAGTGACCAATCATGCCGTTGTTGGCTTCTGGAGACCAACTAAGCAGAAATAGAAGCACATGCAGTCGTTAGAATGGGGTAGATACTGAAGAATCAACCGGAACTAACAAACTTTCGAGGTTTGTTTTAGCTCCACAAGAGACTGTGGTCGAAAGTTAGCCGTTTGGTGCATAGTTCCCTGATTATTATTTATGTGAAATCTATATGACACTTGTCACAAGCCCACACACAAGATATACTCCCCCTACTACATAATTGATTTGTAGCAAACATCCCTTCATTTTTTGGTAGAGACAACTCCATTTAAAATGTCTTCTATTCTCTAAGGCTGTTCTAGATTCAACTGTCTCTAAAATATTTCTCGATGTGGCAGATCTAGAGTGCCATCTCTAGAAATAGGTGCAACACTATAAAATTCATAACATTTTTTATTTTTCAAATGAAGTTTGATAAAGACAAACTTTATTTCATAGTTGTATATCACAAAGAGATCTACACCTTTATAGTTGATGAATTTTCCATTTAAAATCATTTAAATATAATTTTTTTTGAAGTTCTCATAATTGAAATAATCTATGATCCTAAAATTCAGTTTTAAGTGCCCACATTTTTAAATTAAATTTTGAAATGTAATCGGATGGAGACACAGCAAAAACCAAGATCCCAAAAGGTTTTATAACTTTATAGTTGACAACATTTTCATTTGACATCATTTATCCAAGAAAAATACTGTTTGAATTTTTCACATTTTGAAATACATGTTTTTTAAATAACCTCGGATAAAGAAATGACCAAAACCAAAGTTGCAGTGCTTGATGATATCTACAAATTTCTAGTTTGAATTTTTTTTCTTTTGAATTCATTTGGGATCTTAAATATTTCATTTCAAAATTCAGTAAAATTTATTTCAAAATTCATTAAAATGAATACAAAAGAAATGTATCTACTACAAGATGAAACCCCCTTTTGCAATACATATATGTGTTCGTAAAACCCCAAATTAGCGTTGAAAGGTCTTTACCAACACATTAATATGTGTTGCAATAGGTGGCGTTGCAAAGGTACATACATAGCACCTAGAGCTACCAAGCCTATTGCAATCGGTTTATTTACGTTGTTGCAGGTGGTACTTATATTACATTGACGATTATCGTCATGCCGGATAAGAACGTCAGAAGAAAAAAAAAACACTATGCTAAAGGCATGTTCGGTTCCTAGGGAACTAATCCGCTTGTTCAATTTGTATAAGCTTTCTCTAGCCGGAATGGTTCATGCCTCTGTTCCAGGCCAAACGAACAAGCCCTCAAGGGGAAGACAGAATGGGCATGAAAGGTTAATGGAAGGGGTCCAAACTAAACTAACCATATAATAGGGAAACAGCCCGTACAAAGTCCTGCACGTACTATATTGTATGATGCAGTACACTCTCCTTGTATAATTTAACACAGTTTGATTTAAAAAAATGTCTGCTATTTCCTGTATATAAAACCCTGTGTGCTCTGAGATAGCCACAGCACAATAAGCAAGCTCACTCATCACAGAGGCTCAAAGGCACGCGGAGCGATCGAGGAGAAGCCAGCCCAAGGGAGCTAGGCTGCAGTTCTTCATCATGGTCGCATATGCAGCCACGTTATACGTGGCGGCTCAAGCCCTGCAGGCGAGCTCCTTGCAGCCGCATGTGGTGGCCGCCGTCTTCTTCACGTCGGCGGCGTGCACGGTGGCCCTAGCCGTCCTCCTGGCCCTGCTGCGGCTGCGCCCGCCGGGGTGGTGCGAGTGCGCGGTGTGCGAGGCGTACGTGACGGCGTCGTGGACAGCCGAGTTCGACAACCTCTGCGACTGGTACGCGCACCTCCTGCGGCGCGCGCCCGGGCAGACCGTGCACGTGCACGTGCTCGGCAACGTGCTCACCGCCAACCCGCCCACCGTCGAACACATGCTGCGCGGCCGCTTCGACAACTACCCCAAGGGCGCCCCCTTCTCGGCCATCCTCGCCGACTTCCTCGGCCGCGGGATATTCAACGTCGACGGCGACTCCTGGCTCTTCCAGCGCAAGCTCGCCGCCGCCGAGCTCGCATACCCGGCTCTGCGCGGCTTCGCGGCGGGCGTCGTGGCCTCCGAGCTGCGGTGCCGACTCATTCCTCTGCTTCACTCTGCAGCCGGCGACGGCGACGAGAGGGTGCTGGACCTGCAGGACGTGTTCCGCCGCTTTGCCTTCGACTGCATATGCAGGATCTCGTTCGGCCTTGACCCCGGCTGCCTGGAGCTGTCGCTGCCCATGTCGGCTTTCGCGGACGCGTTCGACACGGCGTCGATGCTCTCCGCACGGCGCGCGACGGCGCCCATGCACGTGTTCTGGAAGCTGAAGCGGCTGCTCAACGTCGGGGAGGAGCGGGAGCTCCGCGACGCCATCCGCCTCGTCGACACGCTTGCCGCCGAGGTCATCCGGCAGCGCCGGAAGCTCGGCACCGCCGCCTCGGGCGAAGACCTCCTGTCGCGCTTCATGGGCTTCATCAACGACGACAAGTACCTCCGCGACATCGTCGTGAGCTTCATGCTGGCCGGCCGTGACACCGTCGCCTCGGCTCTCACCGCCTTCTTCTTGCTGCTCTCCGACCACCCCGACGTGGCCACCGCGATCCGGGACGAAGTGTCCCGCGTCGCCGGAGACAACAGAGACGGCCACGCCGCCGCCTCGGAGAAGCTCAAGGACATGCACTACGTGCACGCGGCGCTGCACGAGTGCATGCGTCTGTTCCCGCCGGTGCAGTTCGACTCCAAGTTCGCGGCCGGCGACGACACGCTGCCGGACGGCACGTCCGTCGCCAGGGGCACCCGGGTGACCTACCACGCCTACGCCATGGGCCGCATGGAGTCCGTGTGGGGCCCTGACTACGCCGAGTTCCGGCCGGACCGCTGGCTCCACGACGGCCGCTTCGTGCCGGAGAGCCCCTACCGGTACCCGGTCTTCCAGGGCGGCGTGCGCGTCTGCATCGGCAGGGAGCTCGCCATCATGGAGATGGAGTCCGTCATCGTCTCCGTCGTGCAGAGCTTCGACATCGAGGCGGTCGGCCGGAGCTCCCTCCGGCCAAAGTTCGCGCCAGGCCTTACCGCCACATTCGCCGGGGGTATGCCTGTCAGAGTACGACGGCGAGCTCGTGTCAGCGAGCTCCGACGACCACCAAGTTAACGTCACCACGGAACAGAGCAAGCATTGGACTAGATGCGTTATTACTTGTATTCGCGAATCGCGACGACGACACGGTTTGGCGAGTGGGTGCGGTGGGTTCTTGGCCTCCGCTGGAGTCTGAAGATTCCTTCGATAAGGTCATCTCGTCATGGCACAACGGATCGGAGTAGTGTAATTAATCCGATGCCCCACGGCACTAGTTCTCGCACATGCATAAAAAGGGGGCGGCTTTAAAGTCGCCTCAGCATGTCCGCATGTGTGCTATTCTTTCTAACTTCAAAGCAGATTTGTCGACAAGAACCGCATGTGTGCTATTCTTTCCAACTTCAAAGCAGATTTGTTGACAAGAAAATTAGCAGATTATTCAAAGTTGCAGGAATGCATGCTCATCTAGATATGTTCTAGCTGCTTCCTCGTGGACATTTTCTACGATGAGGAGGGAACTTCAATTATTGCAAGGTGTGGTCGATCGAGCAGCGCATTAGAAAAATGCAGTTGATATTCTTTAGTCCAGCACAGCTCGTTAGTTAGTTTTTCACAGTGGAACCTATACATCCACCAGCTTCGAGTTTTTGACTCATGTCTTTTAGTGTTTCGACAGGGGTCCAGAGTGGTGAAAGTGTGATGTTTGTTAGCCTGGTGGCTGCAGATTGTAATCCCGGTTCGATTTAATGAATAATGAATCCCTAAGGTCACAAGAAAAATGGTGAAAGTGTGATGTAAGCGTGCAATTTGTAATGTGTTTGAAATAAAAATAAAAGAAAATTGTAGTCGAGTTTGATTACTTTGAAATCCAATCCAGTGCTAAAAAATAATAAGATTCGCGACTACGAGTATATGTGTTTATATATGTTTCGTAAGAAAGAACAAAAAAAGTGTAAGTCATTTAGGTAGCTATGCTATTTTGTAGCTAGCTTAGCGATGAGCTACCTTCGACAACCATCATTTCTATTATAACATATACGATTAAAACAAAAAGAATATTGTATATTGTAACATTAAAGTGCCTTTTCATCGATTATGAGTAGCATTGATCTAACAGTAGTAACATTGACCTTATCCGACTAACTAACATTCCACACATTAATGTTTGAAGTTTAAAATGCTTAGCAGAAATCAATTCCAAAGTGACTCATCTTTTTCTTGTCCATGAATAATAAGCATATTTAGTCCAAGGAACAAAATTCCTCTAGTTTTCCTTATAATAACATATGTTACCAATTGCTAAAACCAATCTAGTTTGGAAACACCAAAGATATTAATTATACTGAGCAAGAGGCTACTGTCTGAACTCAACCGTATAAGGAAAGAGCTAGAGATCCAGAAAAAACTAATGTGGAGACATGTGGTTATTTGGATCCAAAAATAGGAAAATGGGAGGGGGAAGCACTTGCCGGACCTATGTGCCATGAGCCAGATCGAGCCAGGGAGGGAAACAGTGCACATGCTCCTGGACGCCCGGGCGCCCGGGCCTCACGTTGTGTGGGGCTGGTACTACTCCCATGGAGTTTTTTTTTCCCCCTCATCATATATAAACTCCCTTGCCAACTGATAGTAGTTGGCATATAATGACGGCCATGTGGAGTAGTACGTCGTTCATCCCCCACAACAGCCCCGTTTGCTAAATGTGCACGTTTTCTTTAGCTGGGGAATAAAGCAGCGGCGAGGAACAAAATCATTAGATTGATCCTAGCTCATTCATGTGTCGAGTACCACATTATCGATCCGTCTTATTGCGGTTCAGGGCATAAATTAGTTGGGCGGCACAGACTCGAATGCATGCTCGCTCTGTGAATTGATGCCTGAACCTGCGCGATCGTCTTAGCCATTGCAGATGGCGAAGCGGTCAATGCGTGAACTGTCGTCGACGATCTCATATTCTTCGACGATCGCCTCTACATTCCTTCTACATTGAGTCTGATCCAAGAAACCACGTCCGATGCTTCAACAGACCTCCCAAGGTGGCTATCTTTGAGCTGAGTACATCCGTTCCAAAACAACTCCTAGCTGCAGTGCAAGGAGGACCGCGCCAAGGACCAGGGACAACTCCATCTACCACCTTTTCGGCAACCTCCACTACTGCTTTGACTTTATGCCTTTTCGCACCCTTGAGAACGTCACCATCAACGAACCAATGGAAGGTCGCATGACTTGCTTCCTCGAAGAACTCCCTACAGCTACGATCCTTCCACCCTTTGGCGTCGACAGCCGGTTCGTGTTTTCGCCGCGTGGACATGTCCACGAGAGGACCACCGTCGCCGCCGCCGCGCTACTTAAATAAGATTTTAAGAGAGCTTTATTGACAGAGATAAACATTTGTAGAAGTCACTTCTATAAATGATCAAGTAGATCTAAGACAACACTCCCATCTGTTAATCATTTAAAGAGGAGTAGTCTGACTTTGTTAATCGACTATTTATATGACTATATCCGTCTCTAAAATTGGCTGCTAACAAAGGTGGACATTTCACATTTAGAATGTAGTTAACAGAGATGACACTTTTACAAGCCCGGCCTGTTCGTTCGTAGAAATAGTTGTATACATAACTAATACAAACTTGGTACTTTCTCCATTTCGAATTATAACTTGCTTTGACTTTTTTATTTATATCTAAATGCACAATAAAATAGATTTACCAAAAAAATAAAAACAATTTATAATTTGAAACAAAAGAAGTAGAAAGTTGTTGATATTAACAGGTTTAGTATTTTTCTAATTAAAAACGCCTAATTCCTCCTGGATAACATTATTTCTTCTTGTCTGCGCCTGTGTGTCCTGGCACCACAAAGGTACAAATGCAACCCACATGCTTCGGTTACATATGAAGGGCTAAACAAATCAATGAATCGATCTCTCGGAAGGCACTCGAACAACGTAGAGGGGGAGGTACCCCGGCACTATTTAATTTCTTCCCCCCGCCTTTTGCAAAACCTGATTGTTTGATTTACCTAATAAACAGGGCGGCATACTCCGTCGGATAGCCGGGATGGTCGACCCTGGTGAACACCATGGAGGTTCATGTGATTAATGGTCAGGGTGGCATTATAAATTAAAAAAAGCTCTGGATGATTAGCTTTCCGAAAGAAAGAATCTGTGTCATAGATCTGCATGGTATTCTTTTAAGTTTTCCGTGATGAGGACGAGGGCCTTCGATCATGACTGTACCACCACCGTTAGTTGCCAGGATTATATATACCAGATAGAAGTGCGCGCAACGGACAAAAGCACAGGTGCGCGAGATGCCATCTATCTATCTCATCACACGCCCATCGTATGGTAGTACTATAATAAACGATAGTAAGTATAAAGTGATTAGTACAGTAGTTTATAAAAACTCGTTTGCGTGCGCGCGTGGCCCCTGCAAGATTCGCGCTGGATCGCAGTTTAGTATGACTAGAAAACAAGTGTGTCGCATACACTCGATCGCATTATTCTCACCGAACATCGCAATACTGCGTGCTCGGGCGGCTCCAGTCCACTGGAATGCAAATGCAACAATGGTCCCCTGCTGCTGCAGTTGCCACGACTTCAGAGTTAAATAAAGATGACGCGATAATCAGTGACGGGTCTTAACATCCGGCAAAAAAACATGAATTATGACGGGTTGACATCATAACCGTCTCCTCTACATGATACCGGTCTGTATGTGCTGAATACAAGAGACGGGTGCGACATTACAAACGTCTCAAATATACCAGAGTCGTACGATACTGAAGCCCATCTGTGTTGAAAACCAAATCATAGACAGATTCTTATTACCCGTCTCGATAACAAATATCTGAGACGAGTAGAATATGCTTTATGTCACCCATTACTACCATAACAAAGACCTTTGTTGTATATTGTGCGCCCAGTTGCAAAGCAATCGATCGATATCTCGACATGCAGTTTAATTAGATGCGCGCGCGGCTTGCCAAATATGAATTAATGCTACCTAATAATCTTGATGGAATCTAAACCACAATTGATTAAATCAATTCTTCTACAAGATGATAACTCCCAGACCGGGAGGCAATGCAAATAAATTTGGGGGGCGCGGGGATACAGTTTATATCAGCTAGAGAGGAAAAGTAAAGTCGCGGAAGCAAAAGCTGCACTCTAGCTTAATTGTATTATTGTTCTCTGTTTTTGGTTTGCTATGATGCATGGTCACCCTCTGCTTTGTGGCCCCGATCATCGATCGAATCACACGCCGGTTCTCAGTGACATGCATGTATTGGGTCTAGATCGTTTTTCCAGGCCATTATCAAATTAGTGTTAGGTGCGCCAGAGGTTAAACTCTGCCTGCTTTGCTGGACGATCTGGACAGCAAGAAATGACCTCATATTTTCAGGGGGGGGGTGGGGGTGCGTGGGGGGAGGGGGTGGGGGCAAGAAATAGGGAAAGTTGCAAGAATCCTTTTCAAGGAACTCAATCTGCTCCAGCACAGACACAAACAAGAGAACAAGAAGATCAGTTTACCTCATGCCCGCAAACTCTGGCTTCCTCAGCTGCCTAGAGCAGATTTGAAACTCTGGAGTAGTGTGCTGCGCGCATGAATGAATGACATAAAGTAGTGCAACTTTCTGAACATCAACGACACCCCGTAGTCAGAAAGTGCCTCAGCACCGCATGCATGCTTACCACTAATGAGGCTGGTGTGACTGTGTATGAAATCCATTATTCCTTTTGGCACGAGCTTAGGTGCATGCTTAATTAGTGGCGGCCCGAAGGGAAGGAAGATGCTCTCCCCTCAGTCGCACTCACGCACTACCGTTAAATAAAGTTGTGCTGCGCTGCATTTGACCGGCGAGGGTCACGTCGCATGTGGGCGATGGGGCCGCTACAAGAAATCCTACTTTTTATTTTACAAAATTCCTCATGAAGAGCTCTAAATTCATCATGTAATGTAGCATAATGTGACGATAAATTTTATGTCGTCACAAATTGAGGAGAGCCCATATTTTTTATGACGATGTTGTATTTTTGTCACACAAGGCAGCAATTCGCGTCACAAATTGTGTGTCCCAGGAGACGGCTGCCGATTTCTTTTTTGTGACGCTAGGGCTTGTTTTTTATGACTAAATAGCGTTGTCACGTTTAGGAGATCCAATAGCTTGATGGACCTATCTTTTTATGACTATTTAGCGTTGTCACGTTTAGGTACTTCAGTAGATTACAATATAGTTGTCCCAACAATTTCATAACATATATTGTTATGAGCAATAGAAACTCAACAAACAAGCAAATATTAGAGATTATATAATTCATATATAAACAGACTGCAGAACAAGCTAAAACCTTAATAAAAGGGTACCACACATAGTTCATTCCCACTACATCCCCACATCGATATAAAACAGACTAAGTTTAATCCATATTACACATCGTAGTCAATGCCCACTTGGCCTAACAAAAGTCATCAGTGACAGAGGTAAACATCATCAAGTGCACACTTGGGCTTCCAAAAGTCTTCAGTGTCAAACATCCATCACTTTGCCTTGTTGTGCAGGCCAGCGTCCTCCAAGATCTTCTCATACTTGCCTATCTTGGCTTAGATGGTCTGAAGTTCCTGAAGGCACCCGTCAATCTTCTTATTGTGGATGTCGTCCTTGACTAGTTGAGTGAGGTTGTCAACCTTCCAAGTGAGAGAAGCAATGCTCTGCTGCAGGGGTAGGGTCACACTTTCGATGGCGCTTATGAGCGTTGGTCGAGTCATCACCAAGTTCGTAACATGGTAATATAAATGGACAAGATGAATTGTGTCATAGTACTATGCTCAAACAGCAACAAATAGATAATAACTGCAAATAGATAATAGCTACAAATAGATATAACAGATAAACTTTGCCATCCTCCAGCTGGATACCTCGCTTTCGAGGTACTATGATAGATCAAGTATATATATAAGATGCAATCATATATACAACAAACCAATTCATCCAGATAGTGATGAAGACACTCACTAAAGGAAATGCAAAAGGTTCCATCCATAGGAACAACAAAGCATTAAGATCCTATCTATTTCAGCCAACTCCAATTTAGTAAACCAACAGACATATATCTGCCTCATCCATTTTTTGCCAAAGTACTATATATTCAGTCATAGGATCTAGCCTGCTCTTTTGTTCTGAATCTACTATCACAAATTTACTTTACCAGAACTATACTCATTGAGATTGTGGTGTGGAGAGAAGGCCATACCTCGGTGCTAGTGGAGAGGTTGTCAGAGCTAGACGGTGACCGGAGGCAGTCGCTGGGCAGCGAACAACAATTGGAGTTGTTGACATCACAGCAACATTGTGGCCCCTGCGCAAAAAATTCTTACAGAACCGGCTATCTCCTTCAAAGCAGTCGCGACAGAGCGGCATCACGGCGTCCCTCTCTGACGATGAAGAGGGAGAGGGGGCCTTCTTGGCCGTCGCCGCCTCCTTCTTCTTGGCTGCCGACGATGCCTCCATCTTGCCTGCCGCCAACGTGACCTTCTTCGTGGAAGCCGGCACGGCAGGCTTCTTGGCCATCGGTGATGCCTCCGTCTTGCCCGCCGCCAGCGTGATCTTCTTCCTAGAGGCCAGTACGGCGGGCTTCTTGGCCGCCGGCGCAGCCTTCTTCTTGGCCGCAGCTGCGACCTTCTTCTTGGTCGGAGCTGCGACCTTCTTCTTGATCGACGGCACGGCCTTGGCCTTGAAAGCCCTTGCCAGGGCTTCGGCCTTTCGCGTAGCCACTGTCGACATCTTCTTTCCCGCCGGTGCGGCTGCCGTCGTCGCCGCAGGCTGCATCGAGGAGGAAGGGGCCCATCTGCTGGTGAATGCGTGCCTTGTTATAGGCTTCGTCATCTACAACAACGGCAGTGGGGTTGGGGACGGGGGCATGGGCGATTGCGGCGGCAGCGGAGAGGAATGGGGAGGTGAGGTGAAAATGGATCTGAGCAATGGGCGAGGTGAACGAGGGGAAGGTGATGGGTGAGGGTAAATGAATGGTCGTGGTGTCTGACAGTGGACCCCGAGTGTCAGTAGGTCAACTCGGCCGCGACCATCTATATTTTTTAAGTCAAGGTAACAATTGCAACAAAGTCATTTCTCTAGCCCTGTGGTGAAGGTGCGAGCCTGTTGAGCAAGCGGTCTCTGGTTCGAACCCCATCCGGGGTAAATTTTTTCCATTTTAGATGATTTGTATACAGAATTCATTTTATTTGTTAATTAAAGCACACTATTCTATCGAATTCACTCTCCTAGCACAATGGTTAAGTAGCGAGCCAATTGAGCCTGAGGTCCCCAGTTCGATCCCCGCTGGGCAAATTTTTTAAAATTTTTGATTAATTTTTATGCAATTTTTGTGACGGTTAAGCGGCATCACAATAAGTTTCTTTAAAAATTAACATTGCCACCGTCGATATACCACCTGTTGGTGGACCCTCCTAACCTTATCTGTTCACCACTTGCAATTTCCCCAACTGAATCGAAGTGGCGCTGGCGGAGGTGAGGGCAGGGAGCACGGTGCCGGCGTAGCGGACGGCGGCGAGGGATGCCGGCGGGCTGGTGGATGCGCACGGCGCGGCTTCTCTCCCTCTGGGCAAGCACGCCGGCGGCTGTCCCCTTCTCCCCCAACTAACAGCGCACGGCGACGGCGTGGCCGTAGGTCACCCTCTCCCCCAACTGACGGCGCTAAATTTCCTTGGCTGCTCTCTTTTTTCATGCTTGCCATTGAAATATTTTTTGTCCTCCATTCATGGTCATTAGGGAGAAAACGTCTATGGTCCATAAAACCAATTTTGTTTCTAAGACTGCAGGAGCATGGATTCTCATCACAGTGCACACATGCGAAGTAACCCCTAGTGGTTCTGCCTAACATGGTACCTAAAGTAGGGTAATCATGAATTCCCAAAGAATCGCTGCATGCAGATTGAAATCTTTGTCTTCATATGCATCATAAGTATAGACACCCTCCCAAAGCTTCAGCATGTCTTTCAACAAAGGTTGCATGAACACATGGAAATTCTTTGCCTGGTGATCTTTTGCCTGGAATTAGTAAAGCAAGGATATAATTTGATTGGTCCATACACATCCATGGTGGCCAATTGTACGGAATCATGATCACTGGCCAGATGCTATAAGAATTAGTCATCTGATCATATGGGTTAAATCCATCAGTATCAATGGCCACCCTCAAACTGCGGGGATCATCTGCAAAAGACTTGAAACTATTATCAAAGTCTTTCCAAGCTTCTCTATCAGCAGGATGTCTCATTTCATTCTTAACTTCTACCCTCTTTTCCTTGTGCCATCTTGCAAACTGTGCACACTGCTTTAACAGAAAAAACCTTTGAAAGCGTGGCATTATTGGAAAGTAACGCAGGACCTTGTGAGGTACTTTCTTTTTACCCTCCTTGTTTACTTTCCATCTTGTGAAGCCACAAATAGGGCAATGTTGATCCTTTTCATGGTCATCCCAAAACAAGGCACAGTCATACTTGCACACATCAATTTTCTCATAACCAAAACCCATCTTCTTGAGTATAGATTTTAGTTCCCTATAAGACTTAGGGAGACCGAACACATTTGTCAAAGATGCTGATAACAACTCAAGGAATGCATTGAACCCAGATGTTGTTATCCTATTGTAAACTTTTATATGCAGCAGTATAATAATGAAAGATAGCCTAGTCTCCTTGGTGCAACCTGGATAAAGTTCACGCTTTGCCTCTCCCATTAGTTCTTTTATATAAGTTTCCACCGAATACATGGCTTGCTGCGTCATGCAAATCTTGAATCATCCCCTGAACTCCCCTTTCACTGTCATTTATGGCATCTTCAGCTCATCCTTCCTCATCAAGTGGTGCCTGTGCATTTCCATCCCGTGACATATCTTCAGGTACAACAACATGTTCTCCATCATCAGCCTGTGCAACATCATTTTCTTCCTCTCCATGGTGAACCCACCTAGTATAGCACCTAGACATACCATTAAGTTTGATATCCTCATGTACATCTTCTAGGCTTTTCTCTTTCTAGTTCAGGCATTTTTGGCATGGGCACTTGATTTTGTCATCTGCACTGTATCTACCTCTAACATATTCCATGAATTGCTGAACACCGGACAAAAAGGCCAGTGAAAATAATGCATTGTCATAAATCCAACTTCTATCTATCTTGACCTGGAAACAATTTGGTGCAAAGAGTAACAATTACAAATCCATCTTCAATCTTTGTAATACTATAAAACCACTGGAACAAGCTAAATCGAAGGAGGTACACATCACTAGTAACAATGTTTTTAGCCAATGAGCTCACCTTGTGGGGGTGCTTGCCGTGGCTACTGGTGGGGGTGGAGTAGCTCCTTTTGCCGGTCTAGATCCACCATGGATTCGATGGACAGGCTCCACCACGGTGCCCCATTGGTGGCAGGTTGCACCACGGTGAGGTGAGGGGCAGGCAGAAGCAGTGGATGGGCACGAGATGTAGGTGAGGGGAGGGGCAGCAGCTGCAGGCCGGTGAGGGAAGACATGCAGGGAATTGAGGGGAGGGGCAGCAGCTGCAGGCCTTCAGGTGCTGGTCGCCGACGAGGAAGGTGTTTGGGGCGGCGCCATGCCTAGCGCCAGTGCCCAACGGCCACACTTAGCTTCGTGGCCACACTTAGGCAGCCAGGAGCAAGTGAAGTACCCCAGCTATATATGACATGTGGACCCAGATGTATTTAGTCTTGAGTGCCAAGTGGTCTAGGGTGTCAATGACATGTGGGCTCAGATGTTCATTAGCCTATTTTCCTCCCTGTTAAATGTTTACCATTTGGTTTTTTAATCTGTGCAAAAATCTTGTAACAAGTTTTCTCCTACATACTATCTCCAAATCCGATGCTTTTTTTCTAAAAATTTCTAAAATCATAATCTATCAAATTATAGTGTTCATATTGGTAAAATTTTGATGATGCAAAGTTTGATCGATTCATAAGTTGAATTTTAAAAAATGCACAACTATAGACCATAATTACACACCCCAAATGACTTCAATTACAAAAGTCATGAACACAACATTTGTTCAACTCATGAAGACTAACAAATGTTATTTTGACCATTTTCCCATTTTACAAAGTGAAAGTAAAGTAGCTCACAAAAATTACAATATCTCTTATAGTTCCATGAACTATGAGTGAGATATGTAATTTCCATGAACAAAGTTTGTGCCACTTTGTCAAATGATGAAACTACCAAAACAAGAAGTGTGTATTTTCATGAGATGTGTAATGTTTGTGTTCATCACTTTTTAATTTGAAAGTATTTAGTACACCAAATTGTACTAAATAGTCCTCAAAATATCAAATTCAAATTTGAAACTGTCAAACAAAGTTCAAATGAAAAAATACTATATAGGGCAAATGTAGATATCGACGAGTTGTACATTTTTGTTTTATAAACTATTTTCATTTTCAAACATTTAGCAGGCCTAAAAATACATTTAAAATCCATTTACAACAAAAACACTCAATTGCGAGTGGACCCGCAACAACTGAACCCACGTTGGCCCTAACCAGGACCGGCCACCGATAATCCAGGCCCACCCGTCAGGCCAAAATTTTCACTGTGCCACCATCCTCACTCCCGCGCTATCCTACTCGCTGACACACGGGACCCACCCCACCTCCCGCTCAAGCCCTCCTCGCCTTATCCTCTTCCCCGGTTAGACATAGGGGAAAAATCCCCAAAAATCCCCAATCTGCGCTTGACTCTCCTCGCCGACACGCTGCCCCGCCGACCACCGCCGCCGCCACCGCTCCTCGCCACCGCCACCGCTCCACTGCGCTGCCACCATCCCCGTGGACCACCTCACTCCCTCTTCCCTAACCCTATCGACCGCGCAAACCTTAGTGCCGCCCCGCCGCCGCTCGCGCCGCCCTACATCCCTGCTGTTCCTCAAGCACACCACGCCAATAAGCATGGCCTCCTCCTCCCTTCCTGCAACTTAATGGCGTCCACCTTAACACGGAGGCCAGAGAGGCTCGACGACGTCTCTCCCTGCTCCGACCGGCCGGAGAGGTCCGACAGCGCGCATCCCCACTCCGACCGGCGGGAGGCCCGACGACGCCCATCCCCGCTACGACCGGCGGGGGGCCCCACGACGCCCCTCTCTGCTCTGATCGGCCAGAGCACCAATGACATCCTTCCTATAACAGAACCTACCAATTTATTAGAGCACAAGCACGTAATTCGCCATTAGATAGCAAACTTACATGATTGAGACCTAATAAACCCGGTAGTCATACCGAAATCTCGAAGGATTTCAAACTTTCTGGCATAGCCAAGATCGTAATAAGTTTAGCCGTCACCATTCACAACATACATAGTTCACACATAGTTTAAAATATTAGAGTTCGAAATAAGTTATTACAACCCAAGTTCAAATTCGAAATAAAGCGGAAGCGATTTAGTTCAAATCCACACACACTTAGTTCAAATACAGTGCCAGGTCCTCAGTCAATATCCAGCAAAAGCATAAGGTAGAGTAGAGTGACCATGCCCAAGGTCTAGTCTTCCCCCAACGCGGGGTAGAAGCAGTGCTGGCAATAGCCATAGTACATCTCACCATCTACAACAACATGGGAAATAAAACCCTGAGTACGAGGATGTACTCAGCTAGACTTACCCGTCAAAAACAAAAATAAATTGACTTCAAGGAGTATGCAAGGCTATATAAGTAGGATAGCTGACTCATCAGTTGCAGAAAAGCTTGCATTAAAGAAATATTTGACCATAACCTTCTAGCATTGTATTTTAATTTTATTAACCTTATCATGCCAAATTAGCACCTGTACTAAACAAGCATGGTAAGAATTATTCAATAAGAATAGTAACCAATTCCGGTTGAGTGCCTTTCAACATCATGGCTCAACCATCTCATCTCTTTATTCAAGTTATTACTACGATGTCGCTGCTCAAGTCAAGTGTTCACTGTCCAGGAACGATGGCGATTATAATCGATTGCTAACCAGCTGGTGGGGTATTCCTCACACAAACCACACTCACCCGCTAAAGTGAGCTACAGATCACCGAAGATTCAATTCGGATAAGTCGCGGGATCAACAGGTACCATCGTATCCAGAAACCGCCCGGCTGTCTTATTCAGGGTGACCCTGACCTCGGACTTACTCTCCGCGTAACTCGTGGTCTCCCATCTTCTCCAATACGATGCGTACAGTAGGTCGACTCCCGGTCCAAATCAAACTCAGGCTTCGTGGTCGGAACGACTTATCCTTCTAGCTAAATGTGAGGCATGCGTTCAATATGACTTGAGGACGTACAATGGACGGGTCCTAGTTTGACACAGACAGGATAACCTCACCGAACCTCTAGTTCAGTCCCAACACCAATCCCGCCCGGTCTCAGTTTATTATCTCCACATGGTTATCCAAGATAACAATGTATTCAACCATTCTGAGTCACCACCTATAACTCGCGGATGACAGGAAATCACCCGACTTCTACCGATCTAGTTAAAGCAAGGCTAAGCAGATAATCGCACCTGAACCTAACAGGGTAGAATTATATCAAGGGGGCAAGGAATATAAGTAATGCAACAACGGTATAAAACAACGCCTATAACTTAATGCATCAAACAAGTAAAGGACTCAAGTTAGATATTTTGCAAACCACAGGGAGAATGCTCCGGGGCTTGCCTTTTAGAAAAGAGCTTGGCTGATGGTCGGGACACTCGGAAAGATCAACCTTAGGATCCTCTTGTGCTGCTATCCCCTGCACCAAGGCTTCTTGCTGGCCTTCCTCTCCTGGTACTCCAAGAACTACCGTTTCGAGCTCTGACGATCCTCTATGCTGCATGGTGCGTATGAATACCACGAATATATAGTAAATACAAAGGTACATGCTGATGTGAATGAATGCTCAATTGAAGATAATTGACATCATTTTAAAACATGCATGATAAGCACATGTCATCTGTATTCTCTTCTACAATCAAATCTTATACAAGCCTCACATTACAATTTACTTACACATTAAAAGGAATTATAAACGACTATTGTTTTGCACACTACCCTCTACTGAACCAAAACCAATAACAAATTTCACCTATCACAAACCTCAGAAAAAGCATTATTATACACATGAAATAATAACTTAAAGCATTATTAAATTCTTAAAAGAAATCAGGGCAGAACCGCAACATGACTTTAGATTACTCAGAAAATTCTGCAAAAATTACAAAAGCTTAAGCATGTCTAATGTATACTACCATAATATTTTTCGATCAAAATAGTAACTACTTTATCCTACACAAAAATGACAAGACAGCACAATTCAATGGGCATAAAATACTTTGTATATAGAAAAATGTCAAACAACAGATCTCAGAATAATCTTAGCTTTAGATTGACATAAAAACATCCTCCAAAAAATTTTATGCACAAATCACTTATATACTATTTATTATGAATTATTTATCATCTACTTGAAAAAGGCACCATAAATAGATAGAACAATATTTACACATGACATAGCCTCACAACATTTTTCACAGATAGAGCATGACATAAGAAGACTAACAAACTTGGTTTCATATTTTTCTGAGCAACAAAGAATTACTTATGCATTTTTCAAGATAAAAGCAATTAATAGGGATAAATAAATCTATATAGAAAAGTATCACAAATTTCATATTTCATATTTTTTATGCATAGATCTTCTCATAAGAAAAATTCTACAAGTTGAACTAACTCATTTGGACTAAAAATGAGTGAGATATGATTTTTCAAAGTTTTTACCAAAAATCAGGAAAACAGATTCTTTAAAATGAAATAGAAAACAGTTTTGCACCGGGAACCCTGGACTTTCTAGTAATTAACCGAGCCCTATTTTAAAACTCTCTGAGTCTGGCCACTTTGCACTTAAGTCTGGGAAATATTAAAATATTCTGCCCGTGATCCACGCCGAGGGGAAAGGTCACCGGCGGTCGGCAATCTCGCCGGCGGCGAGGTCTCCGGCCAAACTACGGCCACCATTCGACTCAACTCAACGTTTGCAACCCAACGGTGTACAAGATGAAGGCTATTAGTGCTGTTTTGACCGACGGCCACGCGCGACGGCAGACGGCGGTGCGGGTCGGCGGTGCGCTGGCCACCACGGGCCACGGCGGGTCGCAAGGACTAGCCTACCGGGTATAGCAGGCCAAGGCGACTCAGATTAACCAAAAAAACATGAAGAGATGTTGGCCGAAACGACGACGGTGATGCATACCAGGGAGCGGCGGCGTGCATGTCGGTGGTTCGACGGCTGCCGGCCAACTCCGGCCAAATCAAGGCCTAAGAACTATTCCGCGACCTAATTGAAGTCGGGGCGACTCGATTGCACTAGCACATGAAGGCAAAGGTCCACCGGAGTGAGCTCCATGTGAGCGGCTGACGAGCGGCGGCGTGACCCGCGACGGCGGTCGACCAAAATCCGACGAACCCTAACCCTAATCGATCCCATAAACTACACCAACCTATTCTACTCATGCAGGCGACCACGATGCGCAAGATAAAGGAGGAAGAAAGGGGTTGCTGATCATGGCGGACCGCACGGTGGTCGAGGCGGCCATGGCCGGCGAAGGGGAAAATGGTCGATTCGACCTCTACCTTAGGTCATTGGGGCAGGGAGTGCGCGCATGGTGTGCCTCGCACCACGGCGGAGCTACTGGCGAGCTCTGGGAAGAAAATGGCAGGGCTGTGAGGTGCAGTGATGATGCAAGCTCGGGGCGGTGGCAATGGCGGGTTCCGCGTCCGCTTGAGCTCGTGGAGAGAAATGCGAGGCGAGGAGGGGCGTTTGGTGGTGGTGGGTGGTGGAGAGTGAAGGCGAGAGGCGCGGTCGGGACGCCTTGAAGTGAGCCAACGACTGGAGGGCCGGGCCATGGCGTCGGGCTTCGGCGTGCGCGTGGCGCGCGGGCTGGCGATGTGGGACCGGGGCGAGGGATGCCTGGGCAAGCGGTGGGGCCAGGCCGAGTGCAGGGGCGAGCGACGCTCGGATGGGGAGGCCAAACAGCAGGCAGCGGCGTCGCCCGGCGTACGGACGCCATGCGGTTGGCGTCAGCACGGACACCATCGGCGCGAGGAAGAAGAAGAGAGGGAAGAAGGAGGCCGACGGGTGGGTCCCACTGCGCTAAGATTCGTGCAGAACTTGATTAACTCTATATTTTCCAAAATAATCCGAATTTAAAGAAACTTGTAAAAGATGAAATGTTACTCTCAATGAGTAGAACATTTAACTTTTAAACATCAAAGCCTAATTCTGCCTAGAATTTGAAATTCAAAAATGAGATTTTAAAATCCATTTAAAATTAAAAGAAAAACATTTTTATAAACTGTTTTTGACATTTTTGACCCACTTCCATGCCTTTTCATGAAATGACCCAAAAATAAGTTTTGCTCCAAATAATTTTCTCTACAAACTTCATTTAACACTCAACCAAAACAAACAACCTATCACATAGCTCTAGTTCAAATCAAAGCAAGCACATTTTTTTTATTTTATCATTTCATGTAAACAAATGATGATGCAAATGAGATGGTTATGCTCATGAGGTGCAAGGTCATGCATGCTTAACACCAAGGGTGTTACAGCCCTTCCCACCTTAAAGAAATCTTATCCCGAGATTTGAGTAGACTAACCATTCTTTATGAATATCGGGATATACTTCTTTTAAATAGTCCTCGGTTTCCCAAGTGGCATCGCTATCGTCATGATTGCTCCAAGAAACCTTGTATTGCCTGACCACATGACTTCTGGTCACTCTATCTTTGACATCTAAGAGTCTCATAGGTTTCTCTTCATAAGTTAAATCTGAACTTAGCTTAATGTCTTTGATTTTAATGGCTTCTTCGGTTGGAACACGTAGACATTTCTTGAGTTGGGATACATGGAAAACAAGAAACACTGCACTCATCTCTTCAGGCAGTTTGAGCTTATAGGCCCATAATCCTTTTCTTTCTACTATCTGATATGGACCGACATAACGAGGTGCCAATTTTCTTTTAACACCAAAACGTTGCACTTTCTTCATAGGAGAGACCTTCAGATACACATAATCACCAACATTAAAAACTAAGGTCTTCTTCTCTTGTCAGCATAACTCTTCTGATGAGATTGCGCAGATGCTATGTGTTGTTCAATTATTCGAACCTGCTCTTCAGCTTCTTTAACAAAGTCAATACCATAATATCTTCTTTCTCCAGGTCCGACCCAATTCACAAGCGTTCTACACTTTCGGCCATACAGTGCCTCAAAAGGAGCCATCTGTACACTCTCTTGGTAACTATTATTATAAGAGAATTCTGCCAAAGGTAACCATCTCTCCCTTGAACCCTTGGATGATAAAACACAAGCCCTCAAGAGATCTTCAAGAACTTGATTCACTCTTTCTGTCTGGCCTGAAGTTTGAGGATGATAAGTTGTACTCCGATTCAGCTTTGTCCCCAAATTCTTCTGCAAGTGATCCCAAAAATGAGCGGTAAATTGAGACCCTCGATCAGATATAATTGTTTTGGGAATCCCATGCAAATGGATAATCTCCTTGAGATAAATGTCAGCATATTGAGGCGGTCGGTAATCTGTACGAACTGGAATAAAATGCGCACTCTTGGTAAGTTGATCAACGATTACCCAAATAGAGTCATGCCCTTTTGGAGTTGTGGGAAGTCCGGTAATGAAATCCATACTGATATCTTCCCATTTCCTCTTAGGAATCGGCAACAGTTGAAGCATTCTGGCTAGCTTCAAATGAACAGCCTTTATGCGACAATAGATGTCACACCGTGCAACATAAGCTGCAATCTCCTTTCTCATTTTTGTCCACCAATAACGAGCCTTCAGATCATGAAACATCTTACTACTGCCAAGATGAATAGATAACTTTGATAAGTGAGCTTCATCCATGATTTGATTTCTGAGTTCTCTATCTTTTGGTATGACCAGACAATCATCAAACCATAAGATTCCCTTCTCATCTACTTTAAAATGCTTGATTGGCTGTTTCAGCATCTTCTCCTTGATATGACCTATACCCTTGTCGGTTTTCTGACCCTCGATGATCTTTCTTTCCAGCGAGCAACTAATTTGGATGCTACGTAGCACAACAGGGTGCATGAGGCCAAAACCATATGCTAACAAAGGTTGAATAGCATGGCAATGTGATTTTTGACTCAACACATCTACGACTACGTTTGCCTTGCCTGGATGATATAAGATCTCCAAATTAAAGTCCTTGATAAACTCCATCCATTGATGTTGCCTCATGTTCAACTCGAGTTGGGTAAAGATATACTTCAGACTCTTATGGTCAGTGTAGACTTTGCAGAAATTACCCAGCAAGTAATCCCTCCAGATTTTTAGAGCATGCACAACAGCTGCTAGCTCTAAATCATGGGTTGGATAATTCACTTCATGCTTCTTCAACTGATGTGAGGCATAAGCTATGACTCTTCCTTCTTGCATAAGCACACATCCTAAGCCGGTTTTTGATGCATCACAATATACATCAAAAGGTTTCCCTAAATCTGGTTGCGCAAGAACAGGAGCAGTGGTCAACAATTCCTGCAAGGTACGGAAAGCTGTTTCACACTCCTCTGTCCAAACAAACTTCTTCTCTTTCTGCAATAGATTTGACATAGGTTTGGCAATCTTCGAAAAATCTGGAATGAAACGACGATAATATCCGGCTAGACCAAGAAAACTCCGAACTTCATGCACAGAAGTCGGTGCTTCCCAACTCATCACCTCTTGTACTTTGCTCGGATCTACTAAGATTCCCTCATCTGATAGAACATGGCCAAGGAATTGAACTTTCTTGAGCCAAAACTCACACTTGCTAAACTTGGCATACAACTTATGTTCCCTAAGCCTTTCTAGAACACTCCTTAGATGCTCGGCATGATCTTCTTCATTTTTTGAGTACACCAAGATGTCATCAATAAACACCACCACAAACTTGTCTAACTCAGGCATAAAGACCAAATTCATCAGATACATGAAGTATGCAGGAGCATTTGTTAAGCCAAAAGACATAACAAGATACTCATACAATCCATATCTGGTAGAAAAAGCAGTCTTAGGCACGTCTTCAGGTCTAATCTTGATCTGATGGTAACACTCTTGCCTTGGATAACTGGTTAAATAGAATGTCAATACGGGGTAACGGATACTTGTTCTTGACGGTCACAGCATTGAGAGGACGATAATCCACGTACATCCGTAGAGATTTATCCTTCTTCTTCACAAAGATAGCAGGATAACCCCATTCTGACACACTAGGGTGAATAAGACCCTTATCCAACCATTCTTTGAACTAATTTTTAAGCTCTGCCAATTCATTTGGTGGCATCCAATATGGTCTCCTAGAGATTGGGGCGGTGCCCGGTAATAACTCAATGCGAAACTCAACTTCCCTATCGGGTGGAAGACCCAGGAGCTCTTCAGGAAAAACATCCAGAAACTCACACGACAGGAATTTCGAGAAGAGGGGTCACACGAGTGGAATAGGATACGCTCTCTAGCTTAAACTTTCGGGGTAACGACACTTGAAAAGTACCCTCCCCAAGAGGATTCCTGATAGATAGCATCCTATTACCTGTATCGATCACAGCACCCTAGAATTTCATCCAACTCATCCCCACTATCACGTCCACTCCTAAGCCAGGTAGAACTATCAAGTTCAACCAAAACCTCCACTTATCTAGATCTAAGGTTGCACCCTGAACTATCTGCTTAGTAGTTATATCAGCCCTAGCTGAACTAACCTTGAATTCAATGCTCAATTCAAGTATCTTTTGGTCATGCTTCTGTGCAAATGCCATGAAAGAATGCGATGATCCAGAATCAAACAAAACAGTGGCAGGGATTTGATTCACAGAAAACATACCCGCAGTCACTGGTTCACCAGCAAGAATCTCCTCAATAGAGGTGTTGTGCACACGAGCTTGGTATGGGGCCTGCTGCTTCTTGGGAAAAGGGCAATAACGAGCAAAGTGCCCTGTCTGGTTGTAGCTGTAGTAGGGTCCATTAACAGGTGTCTTGTTAGCACTGGTCACGCTGCTCTGTCCTGCTTTCCCCTATGGAGTAGGAACCTTGAATGCTTTGTGATGCTGCTGTGGATTCTGAGCTAGATAAAGGTTATGTCTTTTCTGCTGCGGGGGCCTGAACCTCACCCCAGACATAGGTGGATGATATGGCATACGAAAAGCAGGTGCGGCTCTTGCCTGAGAAGAACCACCTCCATCATGTGCTCTCTTGCGACTCTTGATGACAGCATGGACATTGTTACTGTTTTCTTGCATAATACAATCATTCAGGAAATCATTGAATGTAACGCGGGCACAAGTGCTCATGGTTTTCATCAACTTGGAACTCAAGCCTCTCTTGAAACTAGCTATCTTGTTCTCATCATTATTAACAAACTCAGGGGCATACCGACTCAAGGTATAGAAGGCGTGTAGATACTCCTTCACTGTACGAGTCCCCATAGTAAGTGACAGAAATTTAGTCTTCTTCATAGCCATCAAACTTGGAGGAATGAAATTCCCCCAGAACGCATGTACAAAGCGGTCCCA
Organism: Bothriochloa decipiens; assembly: GCA_023333625.1. NCBI lineage: Eukaryota > Viridiplantae > Streptophyta > Magnoliopsida > Poales > Poaceae > Bothriochloa > Bothriochloa decipiens. The sequence continues at coordinate 34,524,685 of CM041639.1, read as the reverse complement.
AGTAATAGGAACACCCTGCTGAAAGGTGGTGCGATGTTGCTTCCACCATGTCCCCACTTGTCCCTCAAGTTGATGGGCTGCATACTCCGTCTTCAGTTCTTCTGTTAACCTTAGAAGACAAAATTTATCTTCCATGGTGTTGAGCCATTCATCTGCTTCAAGTGGTTCAGGAGCATCTTTAAATACAGGAGGTTTAGTGCCTGAAAATCCTTGAAGCTGCTGTATTGGTTTTGCTGAGGACCCTGACGAACATCACAGGCCAAACTTTCATGAAGAAGCTGCTCCACGTTGCACTGGCTGCCCAAGAATTGAGCAAACAGCTACTTCGCATTGGTTAGAGGTGGGGGTGGTACACCACGTGCAGTGTTATCGGCACCCTCTTCAGCACCACCACTACCATTACCACCCGAACCACTACGGGTAACCGGCATCTGCATATTTCAGCAATAAGTATTTATTAGGTGAATGTTGTCATAATGAGAGGTGAATGTAAAAATTATGCCAAACTGAATTTATTGAGGGGAATAAATTTGCACAATAAATAGAGGCACAATAATTCTAATTTTTGCATCACAACATCACTAATAATATTACTTCAAGCCATCGCAAAGCATCTTACAACATCCACATTTTTGCCAGCATACATACACTGGACTTTTAAAGGTGTACGGATATCGCCACATCAAACACCATGTTCCAACATTACATCAAAGTCTCAATAGCGTGCAAAAGGGTTACATGACCACCAGACAGGAACGCAAAAGAACAACTAGAGACTAGCGATCATCAACAAGGCTACTCTCCATTGTTGCTACTGTCACTAGAAGCACCGTCCAAAGCCTTCCTAGCTCTTGCTAAGGCTGCTCTTAGCTGACGGATCTCTTCCTGCTTCCTGTGCACCTCCTCGTGAAGACTAGCATTGTAAGCACGAACCTCCTCCACGTCTTCCAGCACCTGCTGCTGACGGATGCTAAGACGATGAAACTCAGAACAGGCTTCATCCCTAGCCTGAGCCATCTTCTGGCTCTCCTAAACAACCTTGTCTCGATGCTGAGACACACGGGCTACCTCCTCCCATGAGTGCTGAAGCTCACGTGTCAACTCACGCTTCTCCTTGCATGCATCAGGTCGAGCCTCCTTGAACTCCTCACTCAGTCGAAGTGCCTTAGTCTCCATGTTGACATGGGCCCTCATCACTGCAAACATAGCACTTATGGCAGGCGTGTCGCTGCCCTGCGCCTCCTTAGGACCTGCCTCCAGTGGTTTTCCCTCAGCATGTGGCCACCTAGAAAGGCAATTAGAAAAGGGAAACACACCAGGAAAAGCCTAGGCAAGCTAGTGTGGGATCTCCTCCATCAGGTGCTCCACCACGTCAAAGGCTGCAAACGTGGCACCCATCTTGGCAGCCCTTCCCACACCAAAACAGCGCCACCCAACCCAGTGGGGGTCACCGCCCAAAGGTGAGACAACTACCTCCACCCGAGCCTCTCCATAGTTTACCAAGTCATCCTTGTCCCAGTAGTAGTGAGGCTCCATGCCCACCGTGTACCCAGCATTGGAGAGAATCCTCCAAAGAAGGCTAGGCATAGCGTGCTCCTCAAGAAAAGTGTCCACCTCCCTTGGCGCCGACACACAAACAGCCAAAGGACCACGGGGCACTCCTCCTTTAGTGGACTTGCGAGCAGTTTGCTTGGTTCTCGGCATCTGTCCAAAAGTTGTATATCCCATGAGTTTAAATTTTAAAGAAATAAGACAATTTATTTATAAGGGAAGGAACCATGAATGTATGAATGAGCAATTTTAACCATGGTGCATGCACGTTACATACGTCCTCACGAACTAATAGTCTAACGTGCTATGCGGTGGCATACATCGTTCTCTCATTTATACGTAACTACTTCGTTCTACCATTCATGCAGTTAGTGTACCTGCAGAAAATTCATTTCAGCCCATATCCCATATGAATGCAATTCGACGTAAAAATTCACGCACCTTCTGAACAAGGTGAAAACACCGATTACTTACTACCCCAACAAGTCGCGTAGAAGATGACACCGCCAGAAGACGGTCCCGACATGGGATACCTTCATATAAACATGTGTGCAACATGTGAATAATCTGGCATCAATAAGCACTCCCATAGACTAGCATTGCATCCAATCATGCTCTCACAATTCACACTTACCAGGGCATAGAGGCAATTTGATCCATACATTATCACTCAAGTGAATGGCACCCATACGACTCTGTCATTGTATAGGCAATGACAACACCAAAAATATGATGCAATTCCCCAAGTTAGTACTTAATTAAGCCACCTAAATTCCTATTGGGCATAAAGGATATGACCACTGGCACACTCTAAATTTTCCAAAACCATAGATTTGAACACCTATGTATAGCTATACATTTTGTAAATACTTTTCACCAACAAAAACTCTTTTATTTTAAATTCTTGTGAATAGTAACGCTAAACCTTGCTCCGATGCCAGCTGTAACAGAACCGACCAATTTATTAGAGCACAAGCACGTAATTTTCAATTAGATAGCAAACTTATATGATTGAGACCTAATAAACCCGGTAGTCATACCAAAATCTCGAAGGATTTCAAACTTTCCGGCATAGCCAAGATCGTAATAAGTTTAGCCATCACCATTCACAACATACATAGTTCGCACATATTTTAAAACATCAGAGTTCGAAATAAGTTATTACAACCCAAGTTCAAATTCAAAATAAAGCGGAAGCGATTTAGTTCAAATCCACACACACTTAGTTCAAATACAGTGCCAGGTCCTCAGTCAATATCCAGCAAAAGCATAAGGTAGAGTAGAGTGACCATGCCCAAGGTCTAGTCATCGCCCAACATGGGGTAGAAGCAGTGCTGACAATAGCCATAGTACATCTCACCATCTGCAACAACATGGGAAATAAAACCCTGAGTACGAGTGTCGGTTACCGAGAGAAGGGGTACCCTAAACCTCCCTTGTTTTTGATTGAACCCTGAGTTTACCCTCAGATTAATCTCACGGGGACCCTTGAAAAAACACATAGAAGACCAGACCGTACATCCTCGACCCACCGGGGCCCACCGGCAAATACACATCGGGCCGACCCACAACAGAATACTTAACTTCTGCCGCAACCCTCGACAAGTCACTGACGTCACCAACTGATGATCACTCGGGAGGGGGGACCCTGCATCAAGTGTCGAGGCCCCGACGGGACGGACGCCTCGATACGACAAGGGTTGAGCCCCCTTGATCCACCAACTCCGGGTGCGTCCGACAGCGCATTTGATGCAAAACTACCTAACCTCGTCTAATCGTATGGCTACAGTAGCCGCACAGTGGTCCGTACAGCGGTCGAATCCCGCTTTACCGCCCATACTGGGACGTGCATCGGTCTGCACGGCACTGTTACGCCGTACTCAGCACTGTTAGGCTGCTCGAGGCCCCCTTTGATGCGCTACGCGACAAACAACCGACATCGGATTCCCTAAGTTCAATCTTATCCGTTCAACCACTACGCTCGAGGCTACCCCTCGATTGGGCCTCGAGTATGTGTCGATGCCCTCTGGTCAACCCACATCGACCTCGAAAGCTGCGCCAACTACTCTCGATGCGACCCCAACAGGGACTCGCACGTCCTCTACAGGGGATCACGTCTTTCGCCAGTCAGCAACCACGCCTCTAAAGGACGCCTGTCAACTCCGAGCCATGCTACTACAGAACAAGCCATGCTCAGCGCACGTCTCTACAGTGGCCTCCAGTTGGCCACCACGACCCATGACGTCACCACTGTGTCATTGAACCAGGACACTTGTACCCCTGTGCCTCCCCTTGGCCTATAAAAGGGGACATCGGGATGCACAACGGGGGGAGAGAGGCCCAATCGGATGAAGAACTGACTCCAGACAAGGATCTCACGAACAACCGAACACACGCATAGGCAGACTCCTAGACTCTGAATAACTCTTTCGCTCTATACTCGACCCCCCCTCGAATTCTCTCCTTCGCTTGTATTCACCCCTGTACAAGCACTTAGGTGCAAGATAATACAAATCTTCTCCCCCCGCTAGACATAGGGCCTTCTTTGCCCGAACCAGGATAAATCGTTGTGTTCTTCTTGCATCACCATCCGAACGGGTTATGCACACATCAGTTACTCATTGGCTTAGGACACCCCCGGGTTCCTAACGTTGACTGTTGGCACGCCAGGTAGGGGCTCGACCCTTGTGTGTGTCAAACCGCTTCGTTCGGATGGCGGATTTCGTATCATCGCTCCCTTTCGGCTCAGTGATCTAGTTTGGGAGTTTGGAGTTCCTATCGCTCGGCACGAGCCATGACATGGTCTTGCTCTCAACCGGGCACCCAAGCGGGGGTGCTTCAGGGACTCCGCGAGGAGCCCCACGTCGGCCTCGCCACCACGCTTCCCAATCAAGAAGGAGATGTGGATCGCAGGGCGGGCGGCGCCGCCGTGCGACCACGGTCGTCACATCCTCTTCGTCTTCGATAGATGACTTGAGCTCTCTGGCCAGGAGCCTCCCACGACAACACGTGAGGCCCGAAGAGGGGCAGTGCTCGTTAGGGTTGAACGCTTCTCCCCAGGCGAACGCGCCCCTCACGTCTACGGCTCTCTTGCCCCATGAGCAGTTTGCCGTCCGACCGGCACTGCCATTTGGGCTCGACAATGCCGATTCAACATACTCCACTATCGTGCGCTCGGGTTTTGGAGCGGACAGGGAACGGACTGGAGCCCCCCTACGCACAGCAGCGTGCCAGGAGGTACCGGTACTGGCCCCCGAGCGCCCGATTAACCCTCGCCCACGCGGCGCCTGCCCTCGTGTGCTTCGACAATGGCTGGAAGTGGAACAATATGGGCGGACCATCATGCCTTACCAGCTCTACTCCAACTTCGACTATGACTCCAGCTACTATGATCCCACGCGAGAGTGTTTCCACGTCGACATAGTCGCCGCGTCGGGCAACGACGACGCCAGTCCCGCAGAGACGTCCACACCACCGGCTGCAACAGGTGGACCCCTCCTCCTGGCGGGACAGGAGGAAGGGCCCCCTGCCACGACCAATGATCCGTGTGATTCGCAGGGCGCCCGCATCACCCAGCTCACGCAGGTCTGGGACCTTCGAGCCAAACTCGACGAAGACAAAGAGCGACTGCGCCAGCTCGAGCGTACCCTCGAGCAAGACAATCGGAATCCCCCAGGCGGAGGGGCTCGGGCCCGAGCGCGGCAAGTACAGCGGCAGATTGTGGGTGTGAATATGGTTGTACGTCCCGCCTTCAATCAAGCCAGTCAGAATGTCATCACGGCAACCATGCTTCTCCGCAACATGTCGGCCCCCTCGAATCCTGAAGCCCAACGAGTCCGACAGGAGATCCAAGGCCTTCTCGAGGTGGCCGCCATCCAGCAGGCCGAGAGTTCTGCCTCGAGGCATCAAGGTGCGGCCTTAGGGAAACACCACGAACCCTCGCGGCATGAGAGGCAGGCTCGACCAAGCCGGTAGACTCCCCCCGCTCGAAGGGGGCGGTCCCGGCCCACGATCGCGTTCGTGACAACCACGAGCCCCGTGATGCGCGTCACGACATCAACAAACACCGCAGACGCAAGAGCGGTGACGCCGAGGCGCGAGGCTACAGCACTTATCGGGGTAGACGCTACGACAGTGACGAGGACCGACGTCGATCCCTGGATCCGCCGGGACCTCGAGCCTTCAGCCGTGCGATTCGCAGCACGCCGCTGCCTAGCCCCATCAGACCCCCGACAAGTCTCGTCAAATACGACGGTGAGACAAAACCTAAGCTCTGGCTTGTCGACTTCAAGCTGGCATGCCAGCTTGGTGGGGCCCGCGATGACAGCGCCATCATTCGACAACTCCCACTCTTTCTCTCTGACACCGCACGATGGTGGCTCGAGGAGCTTCCCCCTAACCAAATCTATGACTGGTCCGACCTGGTCAGGGTTTTCGAGGGGAACTTTAAGGGCACCTATGTGCGTTCGGGCAACAGGTGGGAACTCCGAGGCTACAGACAGAAGCCCGGGGAATCCCTCCGTGATTTTACTCGACGTTTCTCCAAGCAGCGCACTGAGCTTCCCCACGTCACCGACGAAGAGGTGATCCTGGCTTTCATTGCCGGGACCACCTGCAAGGAACTGGTCTGAGAGCTCGGGCGTGCTCCCCCAAAGACCGCCGATGAATTGATGGACATCGTGGCCAACTTTGCCGTCGGAGAAGAGGCCGTCGGCGCCTTCTTCGACGATGGCAAAGGCCAAAAGCAAGCCAAGGCGGCCAACCCCGAGGGGGCAAGAAGAAGAAGAAGAACCCATGAGGCAAGCACGAAGACGCCCCCCGACGATGACCTCGTGGCAGTTATCGAGCGCAAGAAGCCTCGAGGCCCTCCTGAAAAGCGCCTCTTCGACGAGATGCTCAAGAAACCATGCCCATATCACAAGGGCCAGGCCAACCACACCCTCAAAAACTGCTGGATGCTCAAAATGCATTTCAAGGGTACGGTTCGAGGAAAGGAAGAGAAAAAGGAAGAGCCCGACGACAAGAACGACGACAAGGATGATGGATTCCCCGTGGTGCAGGACTGCTACATGATCTACGAGGGACCTACCGCCCGGCTCATCCCTCGATAGCGTAAGAGGGAGCGTCGGGAGGTATTCTCCACTCGAGTTGCCACCCCTCGATTCTTGGACTGGTCCGAGACGGCTATCACGTTCGACCGTGATGACCATCCGGACCATGTCCCGAACCCGGGGCTCTACCCACTTGTTGTCGACCCTGTCATCATCAACACCCGCTTCTCCAAGGTCTTGATGGACGAAGGTAGTAGCCTCAACATCCTCTACTCCAAGACCCTCGACCTTCTCGGAATCCAAACGAAAAAGCTAAAACCCAGCGCTGGAGGCTTCCATGGCGTCGTGCCAAGGAAAAGGGCTATTCCCATCGGATGCATCGACTTGCCGGTGTATTTCGGTACTCCCGTAAACTTTTGAAAGGAGACCCTCACGTTTGAGGTAGTCCCATTTCGAGGCACGTACCATGCAATCATCGGACGGCCGGGCTACGCCAAGTTCATGGCGGTTCCGAACTACACTTACCTCAAGCTCAAGATGCCAGGCCCCAACGGCATCATCACCGTCGGCCCCTCCTTCGAGCACGCATACGACTGCGATGTTGAGTGCGTCGAACACACGGAAGCCCTCGAGGAGTCAGCGATGCTTGCAGCCACTCTCGAGGCCCTCGCTGACGAGATCCCCGAACCCAAGTGACATGCCGACAGCTTCGAGCCTACCGAGGACACGAAGAAGATCCCTCTCCACCGGAGTTGCTCCTAGGGGAAGGCGCTGCTCATCAGCGCCTCCCTCGATGCCAAATAGGATGCAGTGCTCGTCGACTTTCTCCACGCGAACGCCGACATGTTTGCGTGGAGTCCCTCGGATATGCCGGGCATACCGAGGGAAGTCACCGAGCATGCCTTGGAGATCCGCCCCGGGTCTAAGCCGGTGAAGCAACGCCTGCGCCGCTTCGACGAGGAGAAGCGCAGGATCATCGGGGAAGAAGTCAACAAGCTCTTGGTGGCCAGATTTATCAAGGAGGTCCACCATCCCGAGTGGTTAGCTAACCCTGTAATAGTGAAAAAGAAAAATGGGAAATATAGGATGTGTGTAGATTACACCGGCTTGAATAAAGCATGTCCTAAAGTCCCATTTCCCTTGCTATGCATCGATCAAATCGTTGACTCGATGGTGGGATGTGAGACCCTCTCCTTTCTTGACGCCTATTCCGGCTACCACCAGATTCGGATGAAGGAGTCCGACCAGCTCACGACTTCCTTCATCACCCCCTTTGGCATGTACTGCTATGTTACTATGCCCTTCGGCCTTCGAAACGCTGG
>CM041639.1:34437469-34516751 GCA_023333625.1 Bothriochloa decipiens | reverse complement strand
GGCATGTACTGCTATGTTACTATGCCCTTCGGCCTTCGAAACGCTGGGGCAACGTACCAGCGGTGCATGCTCCATGTTTTCAGAGAACACATCGGCTCAACGGTCGAGGCCTATGTCGATGACATCGTGGTCAAGACCAAAAAAGTCGAGGATCTTGTCTCCGACCTTGATGCCGTGTTCAAATGCCTCCGGGCGAAGAGCATGAGGCTGAACCCCGAGAAGTGTGTCTTTGGCGTCCCCCGAGGCATGCTCTTAGGGTACATAGTGTCTCAGCGCGGCATCGAGGCCAACCCGGAGAAAATCTCGGCGATCGTCAAAATGGGGCCCATTCAAGACCTCAAAGGCGTTCAGAGGGTCACAGGATGCCTGGCAGCCCTGAGCCGCTTCATCTCCCGTCTCACGGAAAAGGCGTTGCCCCTCTATCGCCTTTTGAAGAAATCAGAGCACTTCGAATGGACCCTCAAAGCCGTGGAAGCCCTCTCAAAGCTTAAGTCTATGCTAGCCTCGCCCCCGATCCTAGTACCTCCTCATCCGACCAAGCCGCTCCTCCTCTATGTCGCCGCAACCATCCAGGTGGTCAGTGCGGCCATAGTGGTCGAGAGGGCAGAAGAAGGGCACACCCTGCCCGTTCAAAGGCCAGTCTACTTTGTCAGTGAAGTACTCTTAGAGACCAAGGCCCGCTACCCTCAGATTCAGAAGCTGTTGTACGCTCTAGTCCTTATGCGGCGCAAACTCCAACATTACTTCCTAAGCCACCCGATAACCGTGGTCTCATCCTTCCTCCTCAGGGAGATAGTCCAAAATCAGGAGGTCACAGGGAGAATCGCTAAGTGGGCAGTCGAGCTCATGGGCGAGACCCTCACTTTCGCACCACGAAAGGCCATCAAGTCGCAGGTGCTGGCGGATTTTGTGGCCGAATGGACCGACACTCAACTACTGCCCGCACAGATCCAGGCCGAGCTATGGACCATGTACTTTGATGGGTCGATGATGAAAACGGGAGCGGGCGCGGGCCTGCTCTTCATCTCGCCCCCCGAGGTTCACATGCGTTACGTGATTCGACTCCACTTTGCAGCCTTGAACAATGTCGCGGAGTACGAGGCACCTCGATACGCTCTAAATACTTAGTCCAAAACGCCATGTGAACACCCTAAAGGTCGAGGGCTGTCGAGCCAGGAGACCACCGATGCCCCAGGGCTATGGTACCTCCACTCACTCCCACGTCGAGGGGCACGAACATGCGTCACACTAAGTTAAGAGATGTTATCAGACATGCAAGAAAGGAAGGGACTAAACAATTTGCGAAGTTATATTTTACATTCGATAATGTTTCGAGGCCCCCTGGGCCTCGCAAACCAGAAAATTACAAGATTTCTTACAAAGGCCTCTTTACCCAGATTTGGCTCACAGGACATCATCCTCAGGAGGCAGAAGGACCTCACGCTCCAAGAGGCTTGCAAGACGACCGCCAGGTTGCTCGGCAGCCTCGACCAACCCCATGAAGATGGCTTCGTTCTCCTCGTCAGTCTTCGAAGGGTCGCTGACGAAGCCGTGGGAGACGACCTCCATGTCGTAGATGTAGCCAGAGCTGATGACCGCCATCGCCCGCTTCACGCCGACATGAAGGGCACCCCGCACCTTCTCCTTAACCACACGGCCGAGCTCGAACAGCCGGTCAAGGAGAGGGGCCCCATGGATGTTATCCGCGGCCGCTTCGGGACGAGGGACGCCGAGGCTGTCGCAGACCATGTCGAGCATACCACCGAGCTCGCCGGTTAGCTTCACCTCGGATGTGTACGACTTCTGAAGTAGGCCGAGGTCGCGATGAGCCCGAGTCAGCTCCTTCTTCAAGGCTAGAAACAAACGGAGTCGATAATGCTTAAGAAAAAACAAAGGCAAAAAACTCTTCAAGAAAAGAAGGAAGACTCACCGACGGCGTGGGTCTCGAGCTTCGTGTGCGTATCTTGCAGAACGAGATACTCGTTTGCAAGCGTCTCACCAGCACGGACCATCGACGCGTTCTCCTCCTTGAGCTTCTTGAGGGCCTCGCCTACCGAAATGGCATTCCGCCTTTGCTCTTGCCAGGCTTGGGAAAGCCTGGCGTTTTTGGAGTCCGAGGCCTCGAGCTCCTTCCGCACCGCTTCGAGGGCCGCGCCAGCCCTTGCCAGCTCGTCGCTGGCCTTGGACCTCACCTTCTTGAGGGCCCTCCCCACTTCCTCCTTCGCCTTGGCCTCGGCCTCCTTGGCTTGGGCAGCCACCTCTCGGGCCAAGGCGGTTTCGGACTTCGCCTTCTCAAGCCCACTTCGAGCGGTAGCAGCCTCCTGCTTCGCCTTCGCGGCCTCGAGCCAGGCAGCCTCGAGCGCTGCTTCTAGCTCGGGGATCTGGTTCCACTTATCCTTAGCGCCGTGGATAAGATAGGACTTGATGTTCGAGTGCTTTCTCAGATCCTAAGAGCAAGAAGAACAAAGGACATCATCAACAAAGAGAACACACCCCGAGTTCCATAACTTCGAAGAAGGATGCTTACCACGAGGCGTTGGTGAAGGTTGTCACTGACGAGACCAAGCATTGCCTTCAGCGAGCTCTGAAGGCAAGAACGCTCCTCCTCGACGGCCCTCCAGCACTCGAGCTCCGCGGGGTCATCCACCTCCCACGAGGGAGCTCGTGACTCATGGGGTCGTGGACGCGGATGGGCACCGAGCCCTATCCCGAAGTCTTCGCCTCGGAGCGTCGCCACGCCGCCTCTGCTCCGGCACCCTCCGCGTCGACGGCCGCGCCTGCCGTAGGTCGTTGCTCGGGCACCACGGGGGAAGACGGACCCTCCCATGGCACGATAGCCAGCAAGCCGGCCTGCGGCTCCTCCCGCTCAACAAAAAGGTCCGCCGGGGCAGACACGATGACGCTCGCCTCCTCGACCGAATCACCCACGGGGGCCTCGCCTGACGGGGCCGCTTCGGCACCCCCGGACTCGATGACCCCCGACCTTGGTGGCGATAGGGGGGCGCGGCGTCTTTCTCCTTCCCTTCGTCGACGGAGGCCTCACCCTCCTCGGCCTCGAGGACGATGGGCGCCGCCTCCGAAAACCCCAGCAGCGAGTCATCCGAGGGGCCCTCCGGCATGCTGCTGCCTGGCGCCTCGACGGCCATCCCGGCTCGGGGGCTCGACGCCACAGCCGCTGCAGTCTCGGTGGCCGCTTTGTCGATAACAGAAGCAGCGCCCCGGGCCAATGCCATGCGTGCGGCCTTGATCCAAGCGATGACCCTCGTGTTCAAAATCGCCGGGGGAGTCGAGGCGGCACTCGTCGCCAAAGGAACCAGGCTCGTAGCCGGAGCCGCCGCGACCACCATCACCTCTGTCGTAGCCTCTGTCTGAAGGCGCTTGGCCGAAGCAGGCCCTGCCAGTGCCCGCTCACGCTTGAGTCTGCAAGAAAGGAAAAATTAGATGCGTGGAATCGAGACACGAAATATAAAGCTGCTCCAAGATTAAGAACTTACCCCACCGGGAACCTCCCCGGGGTTCGTGAGCCCCCCATCGACGGCCGCGTCCCGGTGCCCGGAAGGCTTGAATTCGCTGCCGGCGGTGTCACGCCGCGAGGCCCCGCAGCCCCTCGAGCGGAGGCCGCCGCCGATGCGGCCAAAGCCAGCGCCACCGGCCCGGCTCCAAGGGCCAGATGACTTTCACGGGATCCCTTCGTGGGCTCCCCAGAACCAGCAGCGCCCTGCGTCGAAGGGGCACCAGCCGCGACCCTCTGGGTCGAGAGGTGCGCCTCTTCTCTGCTCCACTCCTCCCTCGACTCCTCAGAGGAGGACCCTTCGACGGGCCCCACCTCTCGTCTCTGCTTAGCCTAGCACTGCTCGCCCACAGAGAGATCGAGGCTCTGCATCCGCCTCTTCTTGCTCTCCTCCTCCTTCGTCTTCTTTGCCGATGAGGCACCGAGAAGCCAAGCCAGACCAGCTCCAAAATCTTCCTTAACGGGGGGCAGCGACAACTCATAGTCGAGATCCCCCTACATGCAAAGCCCAAAAAATGTAAGGTGAAAAGAAACAAAAAAGAAGGGCTCGACGAAGTAATACACTCACCAGTTCGGGGTAACCAGGATCCGGCCGCATCGGAAGACAGTTGACTTCCTGCGCCGTGAAGGGGACTGACACCGTGCCTCGAACCCTCTTGGTGACGCTCTCCGGTGTAATATCCTCAGCAACCATCCGGCTCCCCTCGAGCTCCGCTCCAAAGAACATTTGGCTCATGCGGAGCGAGCGTCGCATCAGGGGGAGCACCCGTCGATGGTGGAAGGCCGAGGCAACGACCCTGGCAGTCAACCCCTGCCCTCGAAGGGTCACTAGGGCGTCAAGGAGGTCTTCGAGCCTCCCTTGATGGTCCCGCGCCGGGGCGCCCCAGTTGTGGGGACACGACTCGATGACGCGCCCCGTGTACTGAGGCAGCAGCCCCTCGTCGTTCCTGATGTAGAACCACTTCGAAGGCCAGGCGCCGTGGCTTGAAGTCAGGCCGATAGAGATGAAGATGTCGGCCTTCCTCATGGCAAAGTTGCAGCACCCGGCCCGCACCAGCCTCCGCACCCCCGGCGACGCGCTCTTGGAGAAGTACTCGACCCGAAAAAGATGAAGCCAGAGCTCCCAATGCGCCTCCACCCCGAGGTAACCCTCGCAGACAGTGGTGAAGATGGCGGCGTAGGAGATCGCATTGGGGGAGAGATGCTGAAGCTCGATCCTGTAGTAGTGGGTGAGGGCGCGCATGAACCAGCTCGGTGGGGAACCAAAGCCCAGTCGGGGAAACTTGACGAAGCTAACCACGTAGCCCTCCGGTGGGTTCGGCTCGAGGTCCCTCTTCGGCGGAACGAGCCATTCGGGCTCGGCCTTCTTGGTGATAGGGCGAAGGAGCCCCTCCGCCACCAACCCCTCCAGCTCATTCCTCGTCACATCCGAGGGGAGCCACGCCGCAGGCTGAAGAATCTCCGGCGGCGCCATGGCAAGGGCACGGAGCTCTTCGGTGGACGGACGACCCGGAAGATTTCCTATCTCCGCGGGGAAGGCAAAGCGCAGGGAGGCAAGCACAGGGAGGCGAGCGCAAGGAAGGTAAGCGCAAGGAAGGCGAGCACAAGGAAGGCAATCAAGCATAGGAAGGCGAATGCAAAAACGGCAGGAAGGCAAGTGAAGAGCAACGGTGCGCGGAGTGCCTCCTTTTATAGGGGTAGAAGACCAACGGGCGGCCGTCGCTTGCCCGACCAGTAAGTCCCCGCATTAAGTGCACCCAAAGTACTCTCCTCTCAATTCGTGTGCGTCGACGTCATGAGCGAGGCCGCCGGGCGCCAATAATACCCTCAGGCCCGCGCGTTCACGCCGTTTCGCATTCACCCCCTCAACTCCCATCGACCATGGACATGCGTCAAGCATCCATGAATCAGCCGTCATGCCGGCCCCACCACGACCGCGCCGTTTCGACTCCCGCGACATTACGGTCGCGCCGCTTCGAATCTTTTCTTGAAAAATGAGACTAATATGACAACTGACAGTTATCCTCCTCGAAATGTGCTTTAAGTACAGGAATCATCCACTACCGCACCGCTTTGGCTTCTGCATAAAAAGGCACGCGTGACGGATAGGAGGAGTTATCCATAGACGGATCTTCCCATGACACGGGATACGAGCCCAGGCCCTCGAAATCTTCAGGGAGCGAAGGCTGGCCCTCGAAAAGGGTTCGATAGCCGCCCTCGAGTACCGGAGTTAGGGGTGACCGAGGGTGCCAACGCGAGTCCCTTGCTCGAGAATGAATTCTCGAGGCCCCCTCGGACACATTCAAGGCAAAACTAAGGGACCATGACAGAATCCCCGCAAGGGGAGGCATCGAGCCACCAGACCCGATCAAAAGGGTTTGGCATCCGTGGGACCCACTATTTTGCTCGAATAAGAGCGCCTCAGGGCCACTAGTCGACCCCTATCGAACGGGGCACGAGCTCTTACTTGAATTTCTTGATAGCAGCTCACCTGAGACGTTGATGCTCGCCCGAGCATGGGTAGCACAACGCTTCTCCCCCCTCTACCCGATCGAAAGGGTTCGTGAGGGTCGAACGAAAAAGTCGAGCTCGCACCTGACCGGCTTCGACGAAAAGAAGCTAAGGAGCGGACTCACAACCGGGTGGCCTCAACGAAAGAGGACCCAACCGCCCAGGGGCTCGATCATTCGAGCACGCCTAACCGAAAATAAAAGACCCGAGGCCTCGGGGGCTAAATCGAAGGGTGCGCTCGCGCGCACCCCTCGGAATACGACCAACACTCTGAGTCCATTTAACTGAGCCTTCGCGTAAGTATCAACACTTACACGAAGCCTCGGGGGCTACTGTCGGTTACCGAGAGAAGGGGTACCCTAAACCTCCCTTGTTTTCAGTTGAACCCCGAGTTTACCCTCAGATTAATCTCACGGGGACCCTTTGAAAAAACACATGCAAGACCAGACCGTACATCCTTGACCCACCGGGGCCCACCGGCAAATACACACCGGGCCGACCCACAACAGAATACTTAACTTCTGCCACAACCCTCGACAAGTCACTGACGTCACCAACTGATGATCACTCGAGAGGGCGGGACCCCGCGTCAAGTGTCGAGGCCCCGGCGGGACGGACGCCTCGATACGACAAGGGTCGAGCCCCCCTCGATCCACCAACTCCGGGTGCGTCCGACAGCGCATTTGATGCAAACTACCTAACCTCGTCCAATCGTATGGCTACAGTAGCCGCACAGTGGTCCGTACAGCGGTCGAATCCCGCTTTACCGCCCATACTGGGGACGTGCATCGGTCTGCACGACACTGTTACGCCGTACTCAGCACTGTTAGGCCGCTCGAGGCCCCCTTCGACGTGCTACGCGACAAACAACCGACATCGGATTCCCTAAGTTCAATCTTATCCGTTCAACCACTACGCTCGAGGCTACCCCTCGATTGGGCCTCGAGTATGTGTCAATGCCCTGTGGTCAACCCACATCGACCTCGAAAGCTGCGCCAACAACTCCTGATGCAACCCCAACAGGGACTCGCACGTCCTCTACAGGGGATCACGTCTTTCGCTAGTTAGCAACCACGCCTCCGAAGGACGCCTGTCAACTTCGAGCCATGCTACTATAGAACAAGCCATGCTCAGCGCACGTCTCTACAGTGGCCTCGAGTTGGCCACCACGACCCACGACGTCACCACTTCGTCATCAAACCAGGACACTTGTACCCCTGTGCCTCCCCTTGGCCTATAAAAGGGGACGCCAAGATACACAACGGGGGGAGAGAGGCCCAATCAGACGAAGAACCGACTCCAGACAACGATCTCACGAACAACCAAACACACGCCTAGGCAGACTCCTAGACTCTGAATAACTCTTTCGCTCTATACTCTACCCCCCTCGAATTCTCTCCTTCGCTTGTATTCACCCCTGTACAAGCACTTAGGTGCAAGATAATACAAATCTTCTCCCCCCGCTGGACGTAGGGCCTTCTTTGCCTGAACCAGGATAAATCGCTGTGTTCTTCTTGCATCACCATCCGAACGGGTTACGCACACATACGTTTACTCGTTGGCTTAGGACACCCCCGGGTTCCTAACGTCGACAACGAGGATGTACTCAGCTAGACTTACCCATCAAAAAGAAAAATAAATTGACTTCAAGGAGTATGCAAGGCTATATAAGTAGGATAGCTGACTCATCAGTTGCATAAAAGCTTGCATTAAAGAAAGATTTGACCATAACCTTCTAGCATTGTATTTTAATTTTATTAACCTTATCATGCCAAATTAGCACCTGTACTAAACAAGCATGGTAAGAATTATTCAACAAGAATAGTAACCAATTCCGGTTGAGTGCCTTTCAACATCACGGCTCAACCATCTCATCTCTTTATTCAAGTTATTACTACGATGCCGCTGCTCAAGTCAAGTGTTCACTGTCCAGGAATGATGGCGATTATAATCGATTGCTAACCAGCTGGTGGGGTATTCCTCACACAAACCACACTCACCCGCTAAAGTGAGCTACAGATCACCGAAAGATTCAATTCGGATAAGTCGCGGGATCAACAGGTACCATCGTATCTAGGAACCGCCTGGCTGCCTTATTCAGGGCGACCCTGACCTCGGACTTACTCTCCGCGTAACCCGTGGTCTTCCATCTTCTCCAATACGATGCGTACAGTAGGTCGACTCCCGGTCCAAATCAAACTCAGGCTTCACGGTCGGAACGACTTATCCTTCCAGCTAAATGTGAGGCATGCATTCAATATGACTTGAGGACGTACAACGGACGGGTCCTTGTTTGACACAGACAGGATAACCTCACCGAACCCCCAGTTCAGTCCCAACACCAATCCCGCCTGGTCTTGATTTATTATCTCCACATGGTTATCCAAGATAACAATGTATTCAACCATTCTGAGTCACCACCTATAACTCACGGATGACAGGAAATCACCTGATTTCTACCGATCTAGTTAAAGCAAAGCTAAGTAGATAATCGCACCTGAACCTAACAGGGTAGAATTATATCAAGGGGGCAAGGAATATAAGTAATACAACAACGGTATAAAACAACGTCTATAACTTAATGCATCAAACAAGTAAAGGACTCAAGTTAGATATTTTGCAAACCACAGGGAGAATGCTCCGGGGCTTGCCTTTTAGGAAAGAGCTTGGCTGATGGTCGGGACACTCGGGAAGATCAACCTCGAGATCCTCTTCTACTGCTATCCCCTGCACCATGGCTTTCTGCTGGCCTTCCTCTCCTGGTATTCCGAGAACTACCGTTTTGAGCTCTGACGATCTTGTATGCATGGTGCGTATGAATACCACGAATACATAGTAAATACAAAGGTACATGCTGATGTGAATGAATGCTCAGTCGAAGATAATTGACATGATTTTAAAACATGCATGATAAGCATATGTCATTTGCATTCTCTTCTACAATCAAATCTTATACAAGCCTCACATTACAATTTACTTACACATTAAAAGGAATTATAAACAACTATTGTTTTACACACTACCCTCTACTGAACCAAAACCAATAACAGATTTCACCTATCACAAACCTCAGAAAAAGCATTATTATACACATGAAATAATAACTTAAAGCATTATTAAATTCTTAAAAGAAATCAGGGCAGAACTGCAACATGACTTTAGATTACTTAAAAAATTCTATAAAAATTACAGAAGCTTAAGCATGTCTAATGTAGACTACCATAAAATTTTTCGATCAAAACAGTAAGTACTTTATCCTACACAAAAATGACAATACAGCACAATTCAATGGGCATAAAATACTTTGTATATAGAAAATATCAAACATCAAATCTCAGAATACTCTTAGCTTTAGATTGACATAAAAACATCCTCCAAAAAGTTTCATGCACAAATCACTTATATATTATTTATTATGAATTATTTATCATCTACTTGAAAAAGACACCATAAATAGACAGAATAATATTTACACATGACATAGCCTCACAATATTTTTCATGGATAGAGCATGACATAAAAAGACTAACAAACTTGGTTTCACATTTTTTTGAGCAACAGAGAATTACTTATGCATTTTCCAAAATAAAAGAAATTACTAGGGATAAATAAATCTATACAGAAAAGTATCATAAATTTCATATTTCATATTTTTCATGCCTAGATCTTCTCATAAGAAAAATACTACAAGTTGAACCAACTCATTTGGACTAAAAATGAGTGAGATATGATTTTTCAAAGTTTCTACCAAAAATCTAGAAAACAGATTTTTTAAAACAAAATAGAAAACAGTTTTGCACCGGGAACCCTGGACTTTCCAGTAATTAACCGAGCCCTATTTTAAAACTCTCTGAGTCTGGCCACTTTGCACTTAAGTCCGGGAAAGATTAAAATATTCTGCCCGTGATCCAGGCCGAGGGGAAAGGTCGTCGGCGGTCGGCAATCTCGCCGGCGGCGAGGTCTCCGGCCAAACTACGGCCACCATTCGACTCAACTCAACTTTTGCAACCCAACGGTGTACAAGATGAAGGCTATTAGTGCGGTTTTGACCGACGGCCACGCGCGACGGCGGACAGCGATGAGGGTCGGCGGTGCGCCGGCCACCACGGGCCACGGCGGGTCGCAAGGACTAGCCTACCGGGTATAGCAGGCCAAGGCGACTCAAATTAACCAAAAAAATGAAGAGATGTTGACCGAAACGACGACGCTGATGCATGCCGGTGAGCGGCAACGTGCATGTCGGCGGTTCGACGGCTGTCGGCCAACTCCGGCCAAATCAAGGCCCAAGAACTATTCTGTGACCTAATTGAAGTCGGGGTGACCCTATTGCACTAGCACATGAAAGCAAAGGTCCACCGGAGTGAGCTCCGTGCGAGCGGCCGACGAGCAGCGGCGTGACCCGCGACGGCGGTCGGCCAAAATTCGACGAACCCTAACCCTAATCGATCCCATAAACTACACCAACCTATTCTACTCATGCAGGCAACCTGATGCATAAGATAAAGGAGGAAGAAAGGGGTTGCTGGTCATGGCGGACCGCGTGGCGGTCGAGGCGGCCATGGCCGGCGAAGGGGAAATGGTCGATTCGACCTCTACCTTAGGTCATTGGGGCAGGGAGTGTGCGCATGGTGTGCCTCGCACCACGGTGGAGCTACAGGCGAGCTCTAGGAAGAAAATGGCAGGGCTGTGAGGTGCGGTGACGATGCGAGCTCGGGGAGGCGGCAATGGCGGGTTTCGCATCCGCTTGAGCTCGGGGAGAGAAATGCGAGGCGAGGAGGGGCGTCTGGTGGTGGTGGATGGTGGAGAGTGAAGACGAGAGGCACGGTCGGGACGCCTTGAAGTGAGCCAACGATCGGAGGGCCGGGCCATGGCGTTGAGCTTCGGCGTGCGCGTGGCGCGCGGGCAGGCGATGTGGGACCGGGGCGAGGGACGCGTGGGTGAGCGGTGGGGCCAGTCTGAGTGCGGGGGCGAGCGGTGCTCGGATGGGGAGGCCAAAGAGCGGGCAGCGGTGTCGCCCGGCGTACGGACGCCACACGGCCGGTGTCGGCACGGACACCGTCGGCGCGAGGAAGAAGAAGAGAGGGAAGAAGGAGGCCGACGGGTGGGTCCCACTGCGCCAAGATTCATGCAGAACTTGATTAACTCCATATTTTTCAAAATAATCCAAATTTGAAGAAACTTGTAAAAGATGAAATGTTGCTCTCAATGAGTAGAACATTTCACTTTTAAATATCAAAGCCTAATTCTGCCTAGAATTTGAAATTCAAAAATGGGATTTTAAAATCCATTTAAAATTAAAAGAAAAACATTTTTATAAACTATTTTTGACATTTTTGACCCACTTCCAAGCCTTTTCATGAAATGACCCAAAAATAAGTTTTGCTCCAAATAATTTTCTCTACAAACTTCATTTAACACTCAACCCCAAACAAGCAACCTATCACATAGCTCTAGTTCAAATCAAAGCAAGCACATTTTTTTTTCATTTTATCATTTCATGTAAACAAATGATGATGCAAATGAGATGGTTATGCTCATGAGGTGCAAGGTCATGCATGCTTAACACCAAGGGATTTACACTTCCCCACTCAGACAAGCCGGCAAGCCCCGATGATGTACCACCCCGCTCTGACTAGCCGGAGCAACGACTTTGCTTCCTCCTCCTTCAAAGGTACTTTGCTTCCTCCTCCTCTAAAATCTTGCATGAATCTTCTGCTCTCGTCTATGAGAGAATATCTGCATGAATATCTTGGCTGGGAGTTTGTATGAACTAGGGATTAGGCTTTAGAGAGTTTATGAGTGGGGGCAGGAGTTTTGCTTTTGCTTATGCAGTTGGTCTAAAAAACTGAGTCATAGTTGTTTCTTAGGCATGGATGTTCTGAGTTATGTGATTTATGCATGTATACATGTTCTTCACCCTGTATACAGGTTTTTCTCATGCCGACATTCTTCACCTTGTATACAAGTTCTGAATTATATTTATGCCTATGCTTCTTGAAATTGGAATTATTAAGTGGACCTCTAGTTCCAGGAATTATTAAGTGGACCTCTAGTTCCAGGACAAGTGGGCAACCATGCCTTGATTTGATAGTGGGAGAAGTGGACAGCTAGACATGCTTTGTTATTCTTGATTTTCTACATTCTAAACTAGATAGAGAGAAGTTATTGGCTGACCTACTGGATATGCATACTGAAACCATCATCTGTTAATTGTTATTTTTCCTTCTTTCTACCATTTCATAGAATACTGATTTGTTAGTTCTTTTCCAACTCTTTTACAGAAACTAGATTTAGTTTCTACTCTTTGCGTTTGATGAAACTAAGTAAGAAATGACCAAAACCCAGTATTTGCTGGACAAGGATGAAAGGGTAAGGAATATCCAGGAACAATTTAAGTCTCTGGGTATTCCAATATTAGCTCAGAAAGTTAGAGATGTTTTTCCAAAAAAAGGAAAAGGGAAAATGGAAGGCAGTAGTGTCTTCCAATCCTGATTCTGACCATGAATATGACCCAACCTCTGACATTGATAACCAATCTGACAGTGCTAATGAATGTGATGATGACTATGATGATGACCTCAATATTGAGGATAATTCTGAGGTGAGATGCATTACTAGGCAAATTAACAAGCATCTTGTTTGTATTTGAAACATGTACTTCATTATGATGATGACTGTGATTGTTTCTCTTGGAAGGTAAGAGCGATGGTTCCAGGAACTCGCCCTCAGCAGAAGAAGCAAAAGTTGCCTGCAAACCTGTTGCCACTGCGCATGCCTTCCAGATTGACTAGGTTGTAGGCAGCCATGCATTTGCCTAGAGGTCGTCCACCACCTAGGGAAAGAACGCCCTTGCCTTCTAAGACTAATCCAAAAGCCAACCCAAAAACTAATCCCACTCCCAGTGCACTGCAAGGAAATTCAGAGCCTAGTCCAAGGAAATTTAGCAGGCAAACTGCAGTTAGGAGTACATCTGGTGCTAACCCATTTCTTATTTCTTCTAGACTACCCAGCACCAGTCCACCCATGTCTACGCCTTGTGCAAACACTGAGCATACTACTCCTAGTCCTACAACAAACGTGCCCTGTTTCCCCAACTTACTCCCACAACTAGTGTTAACCAATCAGTTCCTACAGAAGCCTCGCCAGGTGTATAGAGCTCTAGGCAGAGCAATGACATCAATGACTCAAATGACCATGTAGATGTTGCTATTTCTGTGGGTCATACAAATGAAGGAGAACCAATTGGTGACTTGGTTCCACGTAATGAATATGTGTTTGCAACCATTAATTTCTACATTCAATATCTACATTTATGGTTGCTATAATAACCCATTTTGCATGTTTTTTGCCAATGCAGCGGCCCGAAAGAAAGTGCGCAAGAAAAACATTGGGCTTGGCTTAGAGAAGATGACAAAGAGAGGAAACAGGATGCCTATCCAAGTGGTTGTAGGGAAGAAAAGACCTGCTGCCCCACTTCAGGCAACGAAGCTGGCATCAGAAATCGGTGTAGCTCTTAGAGACAAGCTGCCTATCTTCACATCTTGGAAGCTTTATGAAAAAGATGGGGGCTTGCTGAAGTACAAAAAGTGCTTGAATAAGTGGCTGTGAGACATCTATTTCACTACAACTTCTTTGTTTCATTACTAGTTGTACTTTCATGTAAGAAATTTTGCCAAATAAATGATTTGTGTGGCTGCAGACCAGGTTGGATGTGGATGTAAAGAATGAAGGACCAAGCAAATATGCATGCACTGATATCATTAAGAAGGAGTAAGGCAGCAGAGATGGCAACTAAAAAAGAAGTACTTTGATGAGTCACTGACAATAAAATAGCTGATGGCCAAAGAACCTCCACCCAGAGTGAAGAAAGATGAGTGGATCGAGCTCGTAAAGTACTAGTGTGACCCAAGGAATTAGGTACATGCCCTCAATCACTGCTTTTGTTAATTATGCAATCAAACTCTGCATGTGAATTGTGTAGCAACAAAGAAGATATATCCTATCTAAACTTGGCATCAAACCTTCTCGGTGGAATGTTCACTATTTCTTAGCTGAAGAGGATATATCCTATCTAAAATTGGCATCAAACCTTCTCGGTGAAAGGTTCACTGTTTCTAAGCTAAAGTAGAGTTCTTTGTTCAAGATTATACAAAGTGTCATCCTCACTCTGTAAATATATACTCTAAAATAGGTACTAGAAATTAGTCAAAGATTTAATTTTTGTTAATAAATAACTGTATGTTTAATGAAGTTCAATATTTTAACACCTTCACTACAAAGCTTTGATCTCAGAATATCATTTTCATTGATGTACCAGCGGCAAGCTGATGAGTATTGCATTTGTGGTGCAGGAGAAATCTGCAAAGAATAAAGTGAACAGAGGCAATATGAAGCTTCACCAAAAAACTGGTTCTAGGTCCTACATAGCCCATCGATATAGCCTGGTAATACTATTGCTTTTAGTTTTGGGGTACATATGCTGTTAGATCATAACTGTGAAGTATCATTTAAAAAGTGATTTGATTTCTATGTGGTGTCTTCTATGCTATTCTACTATCCTCAATATGAATATGCATTCTGCTGCAAGTACTTTCCATGTATATGTATCAGCATTGGTCTAATTTTTTACAAGAACTTTTCATGTTATATCTACTGCAGTCTGTCTTTGCCTTCCTTGTATATATTGTATCCACTGCAGTTTGTCTTAGCCTTGTATATATAGAGGAAAATGAGATTGATGATGAACATGAGCTAGGACAAATGCAGGATCACCAGAACCATTTCAGATTGATAATTTTAAGTTGAACTAGAAAGTTGAACTATAAAACTATCCATGTCCATATTAGTAATCCAAACTAAGATGTGTTAATGTCCATAATCTGTCTTTTCATGTCTGGATGCTTTTGTTACTATGCAATGCAAACTGAGATGTGTGCTTTAAAGTAATCCAAGGTTTCTACATAATGCAGAGGTCTAAGTACAATAACACAGAATCGGATGTTGTGGATTTCTTTGAAGAATGTATGACTAGTGCCAAAAATGGTCGCTCTCCTCTTGCTAATGAAGTATATGTAAGTTACAAAATGATTAGATACATCTACCGTACTCTAGTACATGCCTGTTTCAACACTGTTCTGCTGTCTTGTTATTAAGTGCATTCTTTTTATGTAGAAATAAATGGTGGCAGAGAAGGAAAGAATGCTAGAATTAGGAGAAGCAAAAAAGTCTGCCTCCTAGATTATTGGTGTCGAAAACCGTCAAAGACCGGTCAGTCCTCATCGACAGTAGCACAAGAACATACACAAGCTCAGTTTGAGGCAACACTCCAAGCTGAAAGAGAGGCAGCTGCTAGGAAGCTGAAAGAGTTGCAGGCATAGCTTCAGGCTCAGCAGGCTGCACTTGAAAATAACCAAAGTTTGCTTCGGCAAACCCAAGAGGAAATGAAGGAGATGCATACCAAGTTTGATGAGACAAATGCACTCCTGTGAGCTGTCCACAAACTTCAGAAAGAGTGAGGTGGGTAAGAATGTAGTTTCTGAGTATGAGGCCTTCGCGCCTGAGCTTTTGCTACCTAGTTGGCACTTGTTGTCTTGCAACTTCATTAGACCTATGTATTTGTCTGTAACTTTATGCTGGAACCTGGTTTGGAACCTGAAACTATGTGCTAGAAGTGGAACAAGTACTAGAACATGTGAACTATGTGAATTTGTGTATGCATGATGGCTTCAGACCTAAAGTCTTTTTTGTGGATGATTTCAGACTTGTGATAAGAATCCTGTGGGTTTAATGCTATATATCTGTAAATTCAAATTCTGATGTTATGTTATGTGATGAATGAATGTATATATATGTCGTCACTGTATATGGCTGCAGTACTGTCAAAAATAGTATGAAAAATTGTGACGCCATACAATCGTCTTAAAATATCTTTAGACAATATAAAACCGTGACACAAACAAAGCGTCACATAATCGATGGGACTATACATGACATTCTAACCTCGTCACAAAATACCTAAAGACATAGTACAAAGAATGACGGAAAGAGCGCGTCACAAAATCTTTGTATGACGAGCATGACCCGTCACAAAATCTACAGCACATTATATGACGAGCATGACCCGTCACAAAAAGGTAGCAGCACACGTCCATTTTCGTGCCATTTGTGATGACGCATCGAGTGTGACTCATTGACTGAACATTTTGTGATGCAAAATTTCATCTTAAAAGGTCACAATATGTGACGCCGCAAACAGAGTCGTCACAAAAAGTGATGACATTTTATGACGACTGACCAAACTATCGTCATAATACTTTATATGACGGTCGTTTTGTGACGACGGTCGTGACGCTAGGTAAATCGTCACAAAGATCTTTTTATGACACTTTTTGTACTTTATATGACAGTTTGACTTTGTCACACAATTCAAGAATTCTTGTAGTAGGCTGACGAGTGACGAGCTACTGTAAACGCTTGGCGTGATGGCTGAAAATGATTTTGCACTAACATACGCAATGAGTATCGGCGTGGATCAGAGCTTTGGAGTTTGTTGTCGTTCCATTCCATCCACACTTTTAGTTGAGTAATACTAGTCATGTAGATCGACCGTGCCGTTTGTCTAATTATATAATCCACATCACCCGTAGAAAAAAATTATACTCCACATGACCACCCGCACATCAACAAAAGTTACAGTTGAGTTACATCAAGTAAATAAATCAAACACTCAGTTCCGGTTATTAATTACCGTCCCTGGCCCCACCTTTTTTTTCCAGAGCTAGATTTCTTCTCCATTTTGTGTTCCTTTTGTTTTCTGCTATTGTCTACGATTACATGCGATCCTGAATTAGTACCGTTTAGGGTGTAATTTTTTCCTCTTTTGAGTTGAATTTGTTTCATTCCACGTACATTTTTTTTTGAGTAACCCATTCCACGTACGTACAATTGATGTGCGAGATCCTCACGTGGGCTTATTAAGAGCAACTTTAGTAGGGCCCCTACTTAAACCTTCATCCTATTTTTAAGGGCTGATAATAAAAAAATCCATTTTAGTAGAGCCCCTACTAAAGCCCTTAAATTTGAGAGACCTCTCAAATCACTCATTTAGCCCTCAGTTTGAGGGGCTCTGGACACAGCCCTCAAATCTTATTTACGTTCATTTATGGGTGTGATATAGCTCAAGTTAATTATTTTGTTTGACTTTACATTTAATGATTATGTTATTTGAATTGTAAACATGTTATGGATTATATAGTGATTGACTATAATTAAATTTGGATCAAATTTTTGTTTAAATTTAAATTTAAAAATTATATTTTTATTTATAATTTTTATGTTGTGTTTCTATCGTTAGAGTTTAAATAAATTATTATATACTATGATATTCTCAAGTATATGTATACATATTATGTGTGACAAAATAGAAAAAAATTAAGAAGTAGAGGGTTCTATTTTAAAGGCTATTACTGAAGTTTACTCCACAAACCAGAGTTATCAGAAATAGAAAAAACCCTCAAATAAAAAATAGAGACTCTATTTTAAGGGATATCGGTGGAGTTACTCTAAGATTTTTGGATCAGGGTCGTGGTGGCGGCACGTGAGACCTGAACAGCTGCAGCTTTCGCCAGTACGATGACACCTCGATCGACATTGATGAAGCCCGGCGCACGGCCGAATCCATCCCATCGTCAGGCATCAAGCAGGTCAGGGCCGTGCGTCACTTTTAGCGCACGCCATGCAGCCATGCAGGCCGGTTCGCAGGCACAAACTGTACAGCAGGACCGTCAGTTCGGTACCATGCAGTACTCGTAGCCGTAGGCAGGCAGCGAACCCGCGCCGGCAGCAAAGAGCTTGCAGCGAACCCGCGCCGGCAGCAAAGAGCTTATCAATCAAACAAAACTCCTCAATCATATAAACAATTTTTTTAGCAATATTTTCACCGATATGTGATGCCTCAATCAGCCTAAAACCAATAACTTTTTTATGCAACTTCCAATCAGCACTAACATAATGAGCAACACCAAAAATATAATCCTCCTTAGTATTACCAGACCAGACATCAAATGTAACAGATGAACAGGGAGGCAATAAAGAATGCATAAGAAAAACACATTGTTCCTCAAACAATTTACATATGTCTCTAGTAGTGGTCTGCCTAGAAACCTTCTGGAATCTAGGATTGTGAGCACGCTTAATGTAATCTTCAAAGGCTTGTATGTCATCAATGCCTAATGGAAGGTCCAGCCTAGCAATCAGGGTGCACAGTTCATTACGAGCACGAGCAACATCATAAATCCAGTTATGCAACCCATCGGCATTCATAGAAAGCCTAGACTGGACCCTACGATCATTATCATGGTTTTTCCTACATGTCGTCATGTGCCTGTTCAAGGATCCAGTGCCAATCGAAACTAGCAGCAAATTTCTTACCACAACGTTTACAGATGGCATGAGTTCTAACATCATTCTCGTCCAAGATCGGAACGAAATCCTCCCAACAAGTAGAAGTGAGCTTAGCAGAACCAAATGAGGTACCATTAGTGGTGTCCTCGGAGCCATCCACCCCACCATCACCGGCGTCGACATCGATCGGGTTGGGGCCGTCACCGAGATCGATGCCGAACATCGTGGCTGCGCCTTCGTGGATGTCGTCGTCGTTCTCGTATTCCAGCTCCTCCTCGGGCAAGGGGTGCTCGCCATCGGCCGACGAGGGGAGGGAAGGCCGGCCTCGGCCCCTACCTGTAGCTCCAGCACCGCCCCTCGACGGTGGACATGGGCGCTTTGGCGGCCTTGCCATCGCGCCTCCAGAGGAGGAGGACGCAGCGTCAAGCACCAACGACCTGCGAAGAAGATGTATCAGGAACAAGAAGAAGTCAAGAACAGAGTGAGAAATCTCAAGAGTTAAGCATTTAGAGTTAAGCATCTAGGGTTAGGGTTTTGACTCACCTACGCCACCGGAGCCCAATGCCGGAGAAGAGGACAGGGAGCCAGGATCCAACCAGAGGACGACACAGACCCCGTTAGAACGACGGCGAGCGGCGGCGGAAGGACTCACATGGACAACAGACTCACATGGTACAACGGGGAGGGAAAGGAGGGACTGAGGGAGGACAGAGGGAGGGAAAGGAGCGAGGTGTGCAATACAAGAACGGCGACAAGGTCATCGGAGCAGGGCCGGCGAGCTCAAGGCGACCGGCGCCGGCGGATCAAGATCTAGATGCTTCGTGTGCGAGCGAGGCAAGAAAGACGATGCGGTGCGACGTGGCGGGGTGGGGGGAAATGAATTAGGGTTAGAGTTGGGGAGGCACGGCACCGGCGCGGTTATATAGTGGCGCGGCTGGGCGGGGAGCCGTTGAGATGGACTGAAATAGCCGTTGGAGTCGCCGGGCCGCTCGCCGTGCCGGCCATTTCGGCCGTGCGTGTCCGTGCCGTGTCATGGGCCAGGCCGGCGGCCCAAGCACGGCACTGGGCCGCACGGGCACGGTGGCCGCGTACCCACCACGCCCGCTGCGGGTACAACCGTACTCCGTAGGAAGCATCATGTGCCTACTGCAAGTGCTAGAGAGGCGGTCGAAAAGGAAAATTATGCATGGCACGGACGCGAGAAGCCGACAAACGCATGCATGCAACACACCGGCCACGGGAACGTAGGGGCGTCTGGACGAGGGCCGCGCGCGGGCACGTACAAACTAACTAGTACCATCGACGTCGTGGCCGGTCATCACTCATCAGTGCATGGTACGCGTACGCTCGAATCATCCGCCACCTTCGTGCCTGCCGAGTGATGCTGAGAATATAATGGTTCCGGTGCCTGCAGTGTGTAGTGCTCGATTGGGTCTCGGATTGCGCGACGTACACGGCGCGCGGGCGCCGGCACATGATTACACGGTTACACCGAATCGGTGGCGGTGGGCAATTAGTTTAGTTGCCCTCTTTGCCCGTCAAAACTACGAGCCAAAGCCTGCGTACGCTATGCCTAGGCCGCCGCACCGTGGAAAGAGAGAGAAGAGAACCTTTTAAATTTCCTCGATCCTCCGTCTTCCGAATGTGCATGCGATCGTGGCTTTTCTTTCGCCCTAGCTCGGACTTCTCTTCCATCTCATCCGATTAGCAACTGCTAATAAATCTACTTTTACGTACCGACTGGTGGAATGTAATCGATTGCCTTTTCTTTTCTCTTCTTCTGGTACTACATGTATGATATAGGAAGGTGGCCAGGTGGCAGTTTGCATTGGTGCTCACTGTTTGTTTGTTTTTGTTCGGCCAAGCTCATCATCAATCTGAATCAGCAAGACATCAAAAGGAGGTCTTTCTTTAGACGAGAAGAACACTCCTTTTCTTTTTCTTTTCTCTTTTTCTTTTCTCTTTTTCTTTTGAGACATTTTCTTTTTTTTCTTTTTCTCTTTTTTTTTCTTTGAGGGAGGATAGAAGACAAGAAGAGAAAAATAAGTATGGCCCAAATATGAGTCGAACAGTTAGTTGCCCCCCTCCTTTGCTAGGCCCAAGTCCTCATGTGCGACTAGCGTCCTGGGCTTTTCTGGCCTGTATGTGTGGGCTTTTGTTGGACCGGGTGGACTGAATCCTGGCCTCCTGGGCGCTGGGCGTTTCAGCCGAGTATATATATACATGAAACTCTATTATTGAGAGAATGTTCGGGACGAGGACGACTGGCTGCCACCGTCCGCCGCCGCAGGCACATCCGCATCTTCTCTTCCGTTCAGCTCTCGAGGTACGCGTGCGCGGATCCCAATCTTTCTTCTTCCTCATACTGGACTAGACTAGATGCCAAACGATTTTTTTTTCCTGTATTTGCACTGGAAGCGCAAAACAGAGGGTCTTCTGTTCTGTAATTATTCACGATTCCGTGGTAGAATGGAAGCTGCTTCAGGTCCAGGCCGCCAATGAAATTCGTGTTGGTGGAGGTCTTCTGTTCTGAAATTATTCACGATTCCGTGGTAGAATGGAAGCTGCTTCAGGTTGCCAGTGAATTTCGTGTTGGTGGATTTGGATCCTATGATTTGCTTGATTATCTTATATTCTCATAGGTCCATCTTTGGCATGTTGCCTCTTCCTGAGGTGGTATAATAATACACATATATTCAGTGCCTCCAGGTTCTTCATTTCTAAGATCACGGCTAGCCTTTTCAATTCGATTTAGTTTTTTTTCTTTTTTTTTTTTTGCGTGTTTTGTAAGGGTATAGTACATATTAACGGGCGTGCTCGGCTGCAGCCCTTTTTCTAGAGTGATCTGAGTGAAGGCAAGGCGGCTTGCAAATTTAGTTTTCTTTTCCCAGATAAAAAGGAATGAGGTCATGGCTTAATTCATTTTATTCCACAAATCAAAAAATAAATAAATAAACTAGAGAGTGAGATAATAATGGTCCACATTGATCCAACCAAACACCCTATTAGTGGATGAGTAGGTCTTTCATGGTTGAGATGGCTCGAAATCCAATTCGAGACTAGAACCTTAGTATTCGGGTCCAAAGCCCTGTATCCAAGCTGCTCTTTAGGTTTCCTGGACCCTGTTTGTATGGCTTGAGGAATGTTTGGAGTTTGACTCACATTTGACAATCACTAAAGATATGGATCCAAGTAGATTGTTATACGGATCTATCTTAATATACTGACGCACAGTTTTTCTGCATGTTCGATAAAAAAAAAATAGGCTACTTGAATTGGACTTGTGTTATGGTAATCTAGTCAATCCCATGTTGTTTCATTATACTCAATTTCTAAGAGGTAGGATGCCTTAATGATCTTTTTTTCTGTCCCGCAATATTAAGTTGGAGCACGTTTTGTATATGCTGATGTGAGTGCATTTATTTGTCCTTAAAGATAAATATGTTCTAGACATTTTTGCAGTTTTCAGGATGAAGGTAATAGCTGCCTACCTGCTTGCTGTTCTGGGTGGAAACACTTCCCCGACTGCTGATGATGTTAAGAGCATTCTGGAATCAGGTATTTCTGCTATTCTGATTGTAACTGACGCTTCTTCAAATTTAAATTTTGTCATGACTTTCTTCCATCTGTTATTTAGTGGCTGAAGTTGGTTAGCTATCTTTGCAACAAGAGAAGTCTGCGTTCACTAGTGGTTGAGGTTGATTAGTTCACTAGTGGTTGAGGTTGATTAGTTATCTTGCGTGCGGGAAGGTTTCCACTAGTGGTTGAGGTTGATTAGCTATCTTGCATGCAAGAAAGTGGTGAGGTAGATTAGTTTAGTTTAAGTCTATTGAGTGTTGGGGTTTGTTACTAAGTTAGCTTCTCTTTGTCAAGTTAGGGAGTTTATTAGTGTGCTGTAGGGGCCTTATAACTAATGGCCGGCTAAAGTTTTGGGAACAAGCAGGAACTGAGTCATCTGTTGGAGCCTCCTAGGGAGTGCTAAGTCCATTCCCTGCCAGTCATCTGTTCGGAGCCTCCTAGGGAGAGCTAAATCCATTCCATGCCATTGTTACTCTTCTTAACCAGATTAATAAGGCCAATTCACCAGCCATATCACATACAAGTTAGAATAGTGTGTGTTTAGCCACGATATGGAGTCTGATTTCAAGACGCATTAGAACTGATGATACGATTGTTGTGGAAGTCGTCTTGGTGACCTCACAGTAAGTTATTCATTCTGTTTACAATGCAATAAATAGACAAGGGAAGAACTTGATGTTGGGATAATTATGTGGGAAAATTATAGTTGTACACTATGCTTGACCTTGTTTGCCTTAACAACGATATCTGTTTTCCTTACAGTTGGTGCTGAAGCTGATGAAGAGAAACTGGAGTTCCTGCTCACAGAACTCAAAGACAAGGACATAACAGAAGTGATTGCGTCCGGAAGGGAAAAGTTATCCTCTGTGACTTCAGGTGGTGGTGCAATTGCCGTGGGAGATCCGGCTGCTGCAGCTGGTGGTGGTGCAGCACCTGCTGAAGAGGCAAAGGAGGAGAAGGTTGAAGAGAAGGAAGAGTCTGATGAAGTAAGTGTCTCTCACCTGAAATAGTTAAATCATTTAGTTTTACATCGGTGGACAAACTACTTGGTTTATCTGCTTCTTGTCCCTGAAGGAATTCCTTTCAAGCAAGTTTGGCACAGCAATTCTGATCAGCTGCCTAGCTATCATTCACTGCCAGCATAGCATAAGCAGAGGCCTACATACATTTTATTTTAACTCCTAAAATTTCCACTCAACAAACATACTAATTTGTGCCACGTTGTTCCCTTTTATGTTATTTATTGAATCACTTGTTGTGAGTACTCCTACATCATTACTGATTGGCAATCTTGCTGAATTTCTTGCAGGATATGGGTTTCAGCTTGTTCGACTAAAGCACTGCTGCCCATTTCCAGATTCTCTGAATAGTCCCATAATATTGGCCGGTGTGCACAAAATAACAGTGTCAATAGCTACTACTACATACTTATATGCTATTTTGGGTGTGATATACGAGTGTGCATCTTCAGGAATCTTTAAGTTGAATGGTCCCATAATAATGTTGGTAACAATGTATCACGGTTGTATATGTCTAGTACGTAATTTGGTACCATGATATCTCAGTGTGCATCTTCAATAATCATAAGTTGAATGTTATCTACATAGATTAAGTCCTGTTTGGATCGACTAAGTTTAAACGCTAGAGCTAAAAAATAGCCAAACTAATAGTATGTGCATGTTTGGATCCTCTGCTAATAGGTGCATGTACATCCATATAATGAGCTATTAGCCCGTATTATAGCTAGTTATGCTTGGCTAATGGCCCGTATGGATCAGCTAAACTTTCTATAAGCTGCAGTATCTGGAGGGAGGTAGCTAATAGCTTTTTTTTTTTATAATCTGGGTTGTTGAATCGTAAGACGAGAGAAAAAACTTCCACATCATTGTACAGCTCCAGCATATTATCAAATTTGGCACGTCTAAGAATGTCGATGTGCAGGAAACCATATGAGCCTGACATAATAAAAAAAAGTTGCCTGGTTAATATATGGTTAAAGTGTGGCAATTATTTTTTCATAATAAGAGTGACACTATTAAGCATTTAACCAAACGCAGGCGCGCTGTAGTCCTGACCATGGGAAGTGGATTGGTTTGATAGTCCGTTGCGCCTGTGGGGCCTTGGCCATTGCCATGCTTGCAGCGGTGCTATCAACTGTGTGTGTGGTGAATGCTCCACTAACCTGTTTCGACACCGGCGACTCTACGGCATATTTGGCATGGCCTCTACCATTGGCGGACCCAGCGCCCGGGCTCCGATGTTGGGCTGGGTCCGCTAATGCCTCTACGCTACGTCGAGCCGCCACGCCTCGCGCGCCCGATGCCCCTGTAGTGCCGCACTGCCGCTACTGGGTGTCACGCACCCTCGCTCCCACGGGAGGAGTGGCGTAAAGCAGAAGGGTCCAACCGTCCAAGTACTTGAAGCACCACCGTCATCACGGATTCATGGCAACACGTGATCGATCGCGAGGGCACCCGACCAGCCACACCGGAGCGTTCGTTGCCCACGGGACGCGGCACGCGGCACGCGGCACGCGGGCGGCGGTTGGCAAAAGCCAAAGCGTAGGCTTTCGGTCCGGTCGCGTCGCTTTGGATGCGACTGACAGCACGGGGCTCCCGAGACCTGCGATGAGAGAGGGACGGACGCCGCGGTGACGAGGACGGACGCGCGGCGCTTGGCGCGCGGCTTTCGGAGACCGACCGCTAGACTCACCACTCCACCACGCGGGACGGGGTTCCTTCGGCAATGGGGATGGCGGCGGACGCGACGACGGCCATGACCATCGACTTCCTCCGCGCGCGCCTCCTCTCGGAGCGCTCCGTCTCCCGCGCCGCCAAGGAGCGGGCCGACCACCTCGCCAGGCGGGTAAGTATGCTCTTGCTTGCTTGCGCATGCATTTCGTTTGCCTTCCTTCCTTCCTGGCTCCTGCCTCCCTCCTCGCATTCCTTCCCGGCCTAGTCAGTCACCGAGCCCGTCTCCGCACTGCAGGTCGCGGAGCTGGAGGAGCAGCTCCGGACGGTGACGGCGCAGCGGCGCAAGGCGGAGCGGGCGACCGCGGAGGTGCTCGCCATCCTCGACTCCCAGGGCTTCGGCGGCCGTCTCTACTCCGACGCCGCGGACGACTCCGGCGGCTCGGAGGACGAGGCCGGCACGGGCGACCCCGATGCCGCCGCGAGGGACGGGGGCGGCGGGAATGCGGCGGCGGAGGACGCGCTGTCGGGGTCGGAGCAGGGAGCCCCGGCGGCGGCGGATGCTCAGGCCGGGGGCTTGTCGTGGAGAGGCCGCGCCGCGAGCCCCGAATGCGAGAGGCGGCGGCCGCAGCAGCAGCACAAGGGCAGGCAGCCAAGGCAGAGGCACGGCCACGGCCACGGTCACAGGAGGGGGTACCACCCGGGGCAGTCGTGCCGGAAGATCAAGAGGAAGGAGCTGAGGTCCGTCCAGGCGTCGCACATTGCTCGAGTTCCATGCCAATTGCTTGCTGGCATGTCATGTTGTTTGTGCATACGTTATCTGGCAGACTCACACACGTGCTCTTCTGATGGGAAGGTCTCAGACAGGAGGCGAGGAGGAGGAGGGCAACGGCAATGCAGCGGGGAGCACGGAGGACGGGCAGGAGAGATCAGATTGTACTGTTTGCGCTGATGAGCCAGCTGATTTTGATGGCGAGGTGAGTCGGGATTGGCGTGGCCGTTCTGGTAATGGAGGAGTGGAGGATCGTGATGATCGTGCCATGGTGTATGAGAAGGATGGGGAGATGGAGAGGGTACTCGAGAAGCAGGCTGAGCTAATTGGGCAGTTCGAGGCTGAAGAAAATGCTCAGAGGGAGTGGGAGGAGAAATTCAGCATGAGCCGAGATTCAGCTAAGGTACGTGCTTCTCCTTTTTCAGATATGAAACTTTTTTTTTATTTAGTACATAGGTCTTGCATTTGACTGGATAAAAACCAATTGAGCTAATATTTTCATATTTCTTCTCTCCTATTTCCAGGATAATTTTAACTCAAATAATAAGCTAAATCAGGCTGAAAATGCTTGTGGGAGGAAGGAAACTGCTCGGGTTGTAGATAAAGAAGTGGTTTGTGAACAGTCAAGATCAGGTGACAGTAATCTCCATTGCATCAACAACCCCTCTGAATGTCTACAAAATGGCCCTGTTTCAGAATTGCCCCAAAATGTAGCCAAAGATAGTATTATTGAACAGTGCAAATTTGATGGGTTTGGTAATGATTGTGTAGTGACTACTGCAGCAGTAATTCCAAGCCACGGTGAACTGCAGTTTAGGAAGGATCTGCTGACAACTAAAAGCTATCCTGAAGGAAGTGGCCATAACCTTGGGAAATCAGCTCTGTCACCACAGGGAAGCTGTGATAGCAGACTAAATGCAGATCATAGAAGGGCTCAAGGAGATGAAAATTCAGACAGTGGTTCAAGCTACCATGTGAATCGATCTTCTGAGCGATACATAAACGCATCATCAATTGGGAGCCCACTAAGTGATACCCCTAAAAGCGAAGTCTCAGAATGGAGCTCCTCATGCTTTCATAACCATACCGATAACCAGCTTGATACACAACTTCATCAATTCCCAAACAAAGATGTAGGAGGGGTGCTAGAGGCCCTTCAACTTGCCAAGATGTCTCTCAGAGCAAAGCTAGGCTGGTCAAGTCCTCCCAGCCAGAAAATATTGGCACTTCAAGCACCAGATGATTTGCCAGTCAATGGCATGGAACTTTCACTTAGCAGGTCAATCCCTCTCAGTCAGGAAATGTTGGCACTAGCAACACCAGCGGACTACCTTAACAGGGTCTTACCACATGATGATGTGAAAGTACCAGTAGGTCCTGCTGGTTTGTTTCGTTTGCCAACAGATTCATTTCCCAGGAATGAGATGGCCTCAAGGGACGGCTCTGGTTCAAGGTTCAGTTTGACCTCCGTGAGTCCACCCTACGTATGGTCAAGCTACCATGCTAATCATATTATGCCAGCTCTGTCCTATTCTCACTATGGTTCTGGGTTGTCACTGGATCCGTACTATGATCCTCCAAGTTCCGTGTTGCTATCCATGCCCGCTGCTGGTGGGCGTAGCATCCCTGTGTCAGATTTCAGAATAGGGGATGGCCGAGAAGTTCCACGGCCTGGCAACTATTAGGGTGATGCCTTCTGGAGACACAACTACACACTTCCAGTATGGTCATGGTTAGGGGAAGAGCCCTCTCAGATAGTTCAAATGTATCTGTTCATGCTTCGAATCTCACGTTTGTGTTGGTGTTAGATGCCATTTTGTTGCAACGATTTTGCCTTAGGACTGGTAGTGGTGTATACCATGTAGTGTGGCAAATTAAGAACAAGTTCTGTTTGTAAGCAGTATTGGTGTTTGAAATATTATTCCGTCTGTCCGATGTAAGTTATCGTAAGGTACTGGTCTTCTGGATGGCAATAAAGCTAATCTTTTAAACGGAAACATCCTATTCCTACGAACAAGCATTTGCAGAGACCTTGTCAAAAAAAAAAGCATTTGCAGAGAGAAATATGCCAACAGGCAAGGCAAAGACACTGCTCTGAAGTCTGCAATCTTCTGAATCCTTTTTCTTTAGTTGTACACACCATCATGTCAGGTATTGCTCTTCTCATGGTATTTAAGGGTTCTGATCTGTTCTTTTTCTTTGTCATATATCCCTATATTTTAGGTGGCAAACGTGAGGCTCTCTTGCTTCTTAAGCTATCTTTGTTTTCCTGCTCATTATAACACTACTAAGTTAGGCATGTTTGGTATCATCATCATTACCATCATAACCCTCCCAACACTCTGGGTGATCTTCATAATGATTCCACCAAAAGTCACTAAACCATTGTACAGATAACAGGAATATACAGGCATAAACAAAGTTCTGGCAGGCTGTCCAATTATTAGAACAAATGTTAACCAAATGAAATGTTGATAAGGTTTTTGTCTCAGAAAGTATCGCAATGACACATTACAGAGATTAATAGCTAGATGATAATTTACATAAAGTAACTCTGAAACAGAAAAGTGAAAACTATTGGTTCTTCCTTATGCTTCATTAGTCCTCACGTCTCAGAATTAACAGTCT
Organism: Bothriochloa decipiens; assembly: GCA_023333625.1. NCBI lineage: Eukaryota > Viridiplantae > Streptophyta > Magnoliopsida > Poales > Poaceae > Bothriochloa > Bothriochloa decipiens. The sequence continues at coordinate 34,488,658 of CM041639.1, read as the reverse complement.
TGGACTCCATCCATGGTTTATGTTCCCTAAAGAATGGCTATCGTCCGGCAGGAACTAATATGATTCCATGCACAGGTCGAGAGCTATTGATCTCATATCACAATAAACACGATGTTCATAAAACTGATATCTTTGTTGATTAGAGTACTTGCTCATTTGCTGCTGTCTTGCGGGCGTTTGGCCTTGCTACAACATGCAAATGAGGGCACAGAGGCCTTGGTGCCCTAGTCTCCATGTCAAATCCTCGCACACAGACAAATCCTGCGTAAGACAGTCACAGTTTACTTGTTTCGTTCAGAAAATCAATGTGGAGTTGAAGCCTAGAAACTGCCTCCGCTCATGACCTTTGTGTATATGAAAAGTTTATGATTAAACTTGCACATCCATTCCTTTGTCTCTGCATCCATATTGGCAGTTTTGTTTCACTATTACAAGATGCCTCTACTGTTCCCAGGTTATCTTAAAAACTTAGATGATTACAGATTAATCATGTAGCAACTATGAACGATTTTCTTCATCACTGAATAGTCACCATGTGACAATCATGAGAATCTTGTATAACTAGTGAAAGACTGTAAATGAGATTGAATATTCTATGGTCCAGAATATTGGTCTATCACAGGATCTGCATTCTGCCGAACTGTCTGATGACAATCGGCAAGATTTTTCCTAGGAATGGAATGCCATGACAGAACAAAGGAAATAATTTTTTTCATACCCCTCCAGAAGCATTGTTGTATTTCTTCTGTTGTTAGACCTACATAATCAAAACAACTGTAGTTGGTACCAATATAAATATAATTTCAATGAATTGTTTATGCAAGGGAGACAACCTTTGAATATTGTGGGTACTGACGTCCCGAAGAAGACCATGCGCCTTTGCAAGTTCCATAGCTGCTCCCTTTCCACATGGATTGGGTTGTGGCTAGATCTGTGATCAGCAAATACCTGTATGGACAGATACAGTCACAAGAAGTGTATCCATTGAGACAGGAGGCTTAGGAGCAGTACTAGGAGTAAGACATTAGATGTCACTCTGTTTACCTCATTGACTTGAAAGTAAGTGCCATTAAGTGGGAAACTACCCCTCATAGCTGTTCGACAAGGAACCTATTTATGTTCCAGTAATTTATAATTAGATGAAAAATGCATGGAATTTCTGTAACCAATAAGCATTATGTATACTATGATCTGTCCATATTATCTAGCCAAAAAAGCATGTTTAGCTCAAAAGGTCAAAATATATGTTGCTCTTCTTTTTGGAAGTGAATATTATGAATTAATAGATCATACTCTGTGGTCTAAACCAAACTGTAGGTATATATACACCAAAAAGGGACAATTTGCTAGGTACATATTAAAGGATGAGCTTGGGGCCACATGTGCACAAAATATCAATTTTATTTCACGACCCCCATGATCTTTGTTGTGCTACAGAGCAACTAGGAAAAAAAAATAAACAGTTACTTCAGCTAAATCATATTCAGATCGGTTATTGCTAGGTTATAGGATTCCACTACCAGAATTGTGCCTCTAACATATCTCGATTGGTTTTCTTTCTCTGCAGTACAATTGTGGCACATTTCATTATTGCATAAATTGCCTCCCATTTGAGGGTCACAGCACGGTTTTGGTGTCTTGGTTATTTCCTTTATTCCATCTGCAAAGTAGTCGTAAATTAGTGAAAATGAACTTGCGTGTGTACCCCATGCACTCAAAGAGAAATAAGCTTGCCTGGTGTCCATATGGCCAATAAGTACGGGGTAGGATCATCAGGTTCCCGTTGGTCAAGTCCTAGCTGTTTATCAATTGCTGGATCAGGAACTATAGTTTGAAATGCTTAAAAATGAAACGGCAGCATCTCACCTGTTGTAAAAGTGGATGTGCATCTGGAAGCTCATACCTGAAAGAACATAAATTGCAGGTAAAGAATAAATCTTCCAGATGCATGGTATTATTTCCCACAAACAATAATAATGTTAAGTCTAAAGTGGTGCATGTCAAAGCTAAGAAAAAGTGCACTATAACTATGAAAAGGCCATATTGGTAAAAATTAAGGGTGAAAGCTTACAAAATTAAGGAATCCTCTATATCCTCTAGAAAATGTCAAGTTTACTTGATCACATTTGAGAGGTGCAGAAGACACAAATATATAGTCTTGCCTTTTCACTATATATGATAAATCATGTGTAAACAATGTCTAAGAGTTCCAAAGTTGAACTTCTATCGCAAATGTGAGTCTCCCCCACAAGTTCTTCGTAAAAATGGAGCTGAAACTTCTTCATTCATAGAGGACACTCTCTACCCAATTTTTTCGTACATTTTAGAGATTTTCCTGGAATACTTTAACTCGGGATTTTTCATGCATTTTCACCTGATATGTGCCCAAACAGAACTAATTCACCACTTACACATAGTGTTCTGTTCGAAGCCTATGCACATTCTTTAGTTTCGGTACTGGAATCGAAGCTGCTTCAGTGCTAATAGCAACCAATGCTTTTGCAATATCATCAGACCGGAGTTCATTATTGCTTTCTTTAATGCAATTCTCCAAGTTCTGTGCAAAAGCTTCCATGTTAAGCTTTATTGTTGGGATTTCACCGTCTTCATAGAAATCTTCAATATCATTTTCCATGGTTTCTGGAGGTCCTTCCTCTTTTGGACTTGCAGGTTCCTCGATTATTGGCTCTGAGTTCTTAGGAAGAAACTCCCTTGCATGGATACTCCCTTCAAGGCGAGGCAGGTGAGTCGAATTCATAGTTTGCATGCTGCTATTCTGGAAAGCAAATTGATTGCTCGACTTCACTAAGCTTTTTTCCTCTAAGCTTTTCTCCTGAGGAGCAGGAAGTGCAAGCCTTGCACTTCATTCCATATTCAATAAAAGAAAACAAGAAATAGTCAATATTCAGTTAAACAGATGTAGAACTCTGAGCAAGATCAACTGAAGTAGCTAAGATGCTTGAGATGCATACAAAATAGATACAATTGTGTAGTCTGTGCATAAGGACCTATAAATTCACAACTCCAAGTGTCACATGGAATCAAATTGACCCTGAGGGGGCGTGTGTACGGACGCGCACACGTGTGTGCGCGTGTGGTGTGAGTGTGGAGTGTGTGTCCAAGTTGTACCCGATAAAAAAAAAAGACCCTGAGCGGTGGGGGCACAGTGCTCTTTCACCCTGAGCCTGTAGGATGTATCGTCATATTGTTTTGGTGGAGGTAATTCCGGTATCTCTCAGCCAATGGAAGTGGGGCACCCATGACCCATCACAAGGTTTTTGTGTGCACACTGTAAAAGTTAACTATGCAGGCCAGTTGGTGGGTCTTTAAGCTCAGCAATTGCCCTCACAAAGCTCTTTCTTATGAGTATAAGCTACTGTGGCGGTATGGTTGAAGGTGTACAGAAAGTGTAACAGTACCTTGCAAAAGCACTTGCAAAATGCTTGCACTCACTCCTCATTGGACATGCATTGCAATTTGGCTTGCTTTTGGTACAAAAGACCTGCACGGTTTATTGGAAAAAGGTCTTTTATATATACATATAAAAGCAACACGTTACAAGTGGGACTCAAGGCACCTCTTATTTTGGGATTCAACATTCAAGTCTGAGCTGAGACAAAAAGAACAAAATAGAAATATCTAAAAATCTTGTAGATTAAGACCTTAAAGTTCTATAACAAATATAAGTATATATTAATCATAGGAATTATAGTCTTATAGTAAGCACAATTTTATTTTAAATTAGAAGCATTACAGTTATATAATGAACACATAAATGTAAAGTCATATTTGGTTGTGCATGCGCACAACCTATTCAGCTAGTTTCAAAAGACAGATGCTCATTAAGTACCTTCCCAAATGTAATCATCTGATAATGTAGCTCATACCTGTGAAAATGTGAAATATTGGTAATTATTACTTGTGGAACTTAATTATGCATGATATGCAAATGCAATTCACATCAATTCGCAAAACCAAATACTATCCACACTTTGAACACACACACACACAACCCCACTCACAGTGTCTGTTGATCGAGTTTACAAAGGCGAGGCCAAAGATACTTTTGTATAGTTTCCAAGATAGGATATCTGTGAGAAAGCAAAAAAGGAAGTGGTAGAGTCAGATTAAACCGAAATGGCAAAAATCCATAAATGACCTAAACGGTATGGACAATGAAGAACACTTACAGCTCCAAAAGATGTAACTGTAGAGATTCAGGAAGAGGTTGAATGGGCACCCATCCCAGTCTTACACATATGCGACCAACATTGGTGTCAACCTGAGTTGTAAAAGCACTGCTATGTAAACATCAAATTTACTCGAGGCAAATTAAATACTCCACAAACAAGTTGGCGAAGGCTAGATATGAAACCTAACATGAGCCACCACCAATTTTTTTAAAAAAAAATTAGCCACCACCAAAAAATAAAACTACTTATATAAAAAATAGAAATGCCTTAATTATAGTAATATTAATTAATCTAAAAAGGCATTGATAAATGCCTAGTTTATGGTTCAGGTATGTGGGTTGCTGATTTCCGCACATCTATCAGAGGGCAACAGAAATATACTTACAGGGAAAGCCAGATGATGCAGTGTGAGAAGACGGACACATTCAACACTTTTAAGTCCCAGTCCACGTATACTTAGTAGGTAATCCCTGACATCAAACCAAATATATTTTAATAAAAACACTTGTCACTTGGTAAGTACATCAGGCTCGTAAATGCATGTAGTTTCCTAGAGAATCCTTTGCTGTTTTAGTATCAACTAAAACTTCTAACCTTTTGTACACTAGTTATAAAGTAAGAATTTCACAGAACTTAAATGTTAGTGCACATTGATGAATTTTATATGCTGATTTTCAATGTTGACATCAAAATGTCACACCTCTTGCTCTACTTAATTTGCTCACAGATATTAATGATTCTGGTCTAGTATTCATCATGACTAAAAAGAAAATGAACCAAAAAAAATAGCACAAGAAATGTCATCACTGAGAGGTAATTGATGTACACAAAGGATCTTACTTCGCTGAGTCTGGGGGAATATGTCTTAGCCACTCAAGGTCAATGCTCCCATGATCTCTAACCAAGCGATTCAGAAAACTCTGTAACACCACCAGATTTACTGTTAGGAAAATTGTAAAACTTTTTATGCTGCAGTATAAGATATTTTTTTTATGGTAAAGTCATCTAATGATAGAACCTTATGAAAAGCGAGAGGGGAAAAAAGGCAGAAAATCCTATAACATCACCGTTTTTACTGTTAAAATTATAAAACTTATTATGCTGCGTAGAAGATATGGTAAAGTCATCTAATGGTAGAACCTTATGAAAAGAGAGAGAAAAAAAAAGGTCTGACTTATCCTTATGTGCATATAAAACTTTTCAACTGTTTAAACCTAGCTTAAGGAATAATTACTGACTCAATCAGGCTACCCTCTGAGAGAACAGAGGGGGGGAGAGGGGGGGCATGTCAACCAGATAAAACATTTTTCTGGATTTGCGACAGAGTATCTTCTTTCAATGTGCCTCATATAAATCACAGTTAATCCTAGAAATTGAACTATTACCTGGATTCGTTCTGCTAAAATATTATTCATCCCCCTTTCTCGAATGGCATGAGATATTCTTTGTACATCTGCACACCTTACTGCTTCCCAATCTACAGAGTCTCTTCTTTCACAACTTCTTTTTTTCATCTGACCTTCATTACAAGCCTGCCTTCGTAATTTATCCCAGTCAAAATTCTCTGTGTTCTTTTTAGTTGTGGTTCTTGTTTTCTTTGGCTTTGATGCTTGTGCAACTGTATCTGGTACTCCATTGCAGGAAGTAAAACCAGACTTCGAAGTATCTTCATATTCTTTTCTTGTTGCTTCTACTGTCATTTCATGTGCTGCAAAGACTGATTCATGCTCCTTCAAGTATGGTGCTTCAAAACTACTACTTTTGTCATGGTGTAACTTGACTGCATGGTTAAGTTTTTGTTGTCAGACAAAATTCATTTAAGTAATAATGGAAGAAAGAGATGCATACTGACCTGGAAGTTCTGTGCTTGTTTTTGGAGTGTTCAGAGTAGTGTAAGCGATCTTATTGTTGCTCCACTCTGCCATGTAGGAATTAAATGGCATGGAAAGAGGACTCGTGCCATTTTTCAAATTTGGTGACGCAGAATCTGAAGGACTGTTGGAAGATGTTGAAGGAACATTTGTCTCATTTCTCAATTTCAGTTGTTGAGGATCAACTGTTGAGAAAAATGGCATTGCAGAACTAGAAGGAATTTCAGCTTTACCCAATCCATAATCATCCATTGCAGCCATTTGAAGTCTGTGCCATTCAAGTTCACTGGCTGTGGCATCGTTTCCTGTTAATGGCCTTCCCTGATCAAAATTGCTTCCCAGCTGCTTATAAGCTGCAGGAGAACCACCACAAACAAAATTTCTAGGTATCTCAGAACTCAAAGATAATCTTGATTGAATAGTTTCTGAAGTTAAAATCTGAGAGGATGAGATCTTCTGGATTTGGATCTGCTGCACGAGTTCTGTAGACACAGTTAATTCTACTGAGGAGAAATCTGGTAGTTCTTGTTCTTTATGTTCTATACCAGTCCCTTGGTGATTGCAAACACTTCCATCTGTTGATTTGTAATCAAAGGAACAGGTTTGACCTTCAATCAAATCACTATCCCTAGTATTGTCCTTTGGTTCCATGTATGTCTTCTTGCAGGTCATTGATACCTCCTCACAACCAACTTCTAGATCAGGTCTAGCACCATTGTAGAAAAGGTCAAACACACTTTTCTCTCCTACTAGCACACTCGTGCTGGGGGTTTGTTCATTGTCTTCTGTGGTAGCATCATCCTTACAATTGTTGTTGACTGACCGTGAAGGAAAACTTGCGGCAAGGGCCATATAGGCAGAGCTGTTGTTTTCAAAATAGTAGTCATTAAGAGAGCTCGTACATAAGATATATTGTTGAAGACACCTGTTGTGAATGTCATACCTTGAAAGATGATCAGCTACATTCTGAGTGAGGAACACTCCTACTACAGAGTCGACTACAGATCCTTTCCAAGGAGAAAAGCGCCTGTCCCCTGATAAACAAGTGGTTGAGAAATTAGCCACAAGCTTCAGCCATGGATTCAAGTAAATTCCAATTTGTAACTCGTATGCGTCATTTTCTCGCACTTCGTTCCTATATAACTATATGATCAAACCGAGAACAAGAACCAAATCTATACTGTTGCAATCATATGATTTCATTTTCACACAACTAACATTTCAAGTGGATATATTGACGAAGACAAACTAGAAAGTAAATCACATGCAGGGTATTTTTAAAAAATTAGATTGTTCAATAATGAGTAAACCAGAACATTTCAAAGATTAGGCAAACTGAACCAGCCTAGCAGGAATAAAGCGGCATTGTTATGAATAAATAGGCACCCAAATTGCAATAAAAAAGAGGACTGAGACCACACTAAAGGTGGCAACGGGAACCTGCGACCCAAAACCCGATGAGTTTTTACCCTATTTGGTGTAAACTACATCTTCGGTGTAATCGTGAAAATCTTTACAAAAACTAAAGTTAGGAGTTTTTAAAAAAATTAAAACTATGCACACCAATCGTGCATCTATACATGTGCATTGTCACAAAATTTAAGATTCAAACTCGTTTCGTAAAAATTAATATAAAAATAACAAATTTTATTTGCATATGCACTAAAGGATAAAATTAGAACAGAGGGAGTAGTTAAGATCAAAAGTAAAAAACTATTGTTCTAAAAAATTAAAAAAATATAAAAAATAAAATAGAAAAGATGATAAATGAACGTGACGACCTTAATGCTCTTTCAATTTCAATTTCCTTCTCTTGTCTAGCGTTGCAATGTGTGTGGACAGCCCATGTACCACACTACTTATCTACTCCCTCTGTTCTAAATTGACCGTTATCGTTGGTGTACGTGTCACAAGTTTGATTTAATTTTTAAAAAATATGTACAACATTTATATTTCTAAATAAATTTATTAAAAAATTAGATTTAAATATTTTTCTAATGGTACTAATTATGTATTATAAATATTAATAGTTTTTAATATAAAATTACTGACAGTTGTTTTTTGAAAAACGTAAGCGATAGACATTTTAAAACGGAGGGAGTATGTCTACCACAGGCCCACAGCACACCACAGCAAATGCACGCAACCACAGCAAACAGGCAGCGCATTAGTCCCAGCTCGCTGAGCGAACCAATTTTGGACATAGTAGACACTCTTCGGGTACAGGTAGAAAGTGAGCCCTGTGCCTTGTCGGGCACGGGCAACCCGCGGGTACACGTTTACCCACACGGGCACGGGTGGGTGCGAATCTGTACCTATCAGCGGGTATGGGTTTTTTAACGGGTGTAACTTTTTAACGGGTACGGTATGGGTTAGTTGTACCCCGCGGGTTTGCGGGTTTGTACGGGTTAGTTGTACCCCGCGGTTTGTAGCTGTTGCCATCTGGAAACCACACCAGTAAGCTATAGGCTCAGTCAAGGACTATGTAAAAAAAACCAATACTCTTTAGCTGGCACGTCTGAGACAACGAATGCTCTTTAGCTGGCATGTCTGAGACAGGCCCTTATAGAGGAAAGGGAAACTTTATTTTAGCACATACTGAAGACATCGAATTATTTGCAGCAGTACCTTGAACGAGTCGCATGCGTGCTATAAATGAATTAGCACGGCCTTGAAATACTTCTCTTTCTTGCTGCCACCATCTCTCCTTCTCAACATCAGTCCCGTCAGGCTCCGCTGAATTCCCCATCACAAGGTTCCAAACCCTCGTCGTCTCAAAATCCAAGTTAACCTTAGCTCGAGGCCGCTGCCTTTTTACTAACTGCAAGGGCCTTTCATATGGAACCATCACCGCACCACCGTATGGGACAAGAGCATTTGTGGGGACACTTGTTCCTCCAAAAGAAATAATAGCAGGCGAGGTCAGAGATAAATGCATCTCAGTTCTGTGCACCTGTTCAGTATTCAAATCAAGATGCTTCAACTTTGATGCAACTCCTTGAAGGTAATCCATATAGGGTCCTGTTGATGTATTCGCTGGTTCTGTTGATGTATTTGCTGACCTCCCTTCTGCTACTTCACAATGAGTATCAAAGTTGATTCTTTCATTGTCCAGGGTCTGAGGTGAAAAGATTGGAGAACTCTCTTCTGATACTTTGGATCTATTAGATGCACCATTAAAAATGCTTCCAGCTAAAAGCCTGTTCTTCAGCTCATCATTTGGTTGAATGGAACTGGAACAGTGCGGTCGTGCCTTCTCTGAACGTTTTTTGGTAATAAACTTAATGCAAGAACTTTTATACAGAGCATCCATGCATGGTTCTGGCAGTCTAGTTGGTGAATTTCTGCGGAGTCGGGCAGATCGCTTCTTCTTTACTGCACCAGAATGGAAAATTGCTAGCATCTCAGCTGCAGTCCTCAAGACAACAGAGTCCCGTGTGCCAGGTAGGGAACCATTTCTATGGTGTGTGGGGTTCTCCACTTCCAACACCTTACCCATCTGACTTCCTGTGGGTTCCATTTCAGGTAAAGATCTAGCTGAGGAAATAAAACCATCTGCATCACAATAGTTTAATTCCAAGTCTTTTTTGTTCCCTTCTGTTATGGGTTTTACCACCCTTTCCTCAGTAAACAAACTACACTTACTTTTGCCATCAGGTTTGCAAGTTCTTACCAGATTATCTTCTTCCCTTGCTAGTTCTGTACTAAAAGATCCAGAAGTTGCAGTTGAAACTTCTTGATTAGATTTTGGCATCTCTGGCAAATGCATGTACTCATCTAAAATTTTGTTTATTTTGAGACTCATGTCAAAAGCTAATTCTCCTGGTGAATTCTCCGTACCTACTTGCAGCACATGTCTGGTCTGCACTTCTGATTCTGAGTAGGAAGAACTTTGAGCATGGCCAGGTCTCTCATAGTTGTGATGGTTTGAGTTGGTCATTGACGAATGGCCTCCTTGCAATCCTTGTTCTTTGGATTCAAATTGCAGACTTCGTCGAACTGATGCTGTCCTGCTTCTAGCTTCAACTCCTGTTGCTCTAGACATTGATTGATCATTAACAGGACCAGAGCAGTTCTCCAGAGAGCTGAGATTTCTTTTCTTCCGGACATAACTTCTCTTGACTTTTTGATTCGGAGATTTTCCATCTGGTGTTGAATCAGGTTTTTGAACTTTGGCTAGCTTATTCTCTCTGATTACCTTTGGTCTATGTTTTTTCTTCCGAGCCTTCATTTTCAGTGCTGGGGTCTCCTCATTCCTTAACATTTCAGTTTTCTCAGCACTTGCTATCTGCATCTCAATTTGAATTAGTGTTTTCTCCTTGGGTACAGTTGGTGTTGACAATGGTGTGTGTTCGCTTTGATTGATTTGTGTCTTGAGCCTTTTTTGCATAGACTGGTACATATGAATGTTTTCATCAGCTGTACCTTCTGCAAGAAGGGTGGTTGATTCTTGAGAATGTTGAGCTCGTGTTTCCCAGGTAGCAGCAGGAATCAATGATTCCAAATCACAGTAGCTGTCGCGGAAAATTGTTGTTGCTACTTGTGGAAGTTGCCTAGTTTCTATTCCATTTGCAGTCTTGGATGCCTCATCATACAAACAATTCAGCCGAAGATGCTCTGAACTGCATTTATCAGGAGTGGCTAGCTGTGAAGAATTCATTGTCATATCACCTGCAACGACGCTTGATGTTCTTCCAAGTGACAAGAAATTACTCCCAGCAAGCTGAGTAGAAGCTCCTTCAGAATATGTAGAGCAACAACAAACAAAGAGCGTTCAGTGCGTTCATAATGTACTATGATAACACAGCCACAGAAAACTCAACTAACATGACACCTAGAAAGAATACTAAGATGAGGACATGCTTACCCTCCGAAACATCAGGCAAGGCAGTGGTGGCCGACAGTGGCAACTGCGCCCTTGAACCCCTTCCAGTGAGCTGCCTATGGAACACTATGATATTAATAGGCACCTGCGTGCAAACCCCAGGCACATTCCAGGATGGCCGGATGCAGGGTGCGTCTCCTTGTTCAGTTGCACCGCTTATTGGACTCAACTGAGCAGATTGTGGAGCAGAAACCTCTTGAATGGTATTCGGGACAGACGTGGAGCATGGGGAGAAGACTTGAGAGGTGATTGAGCCGGTGTTGCCTGCTGCAGCTGGAGCCGCAAGACTGTGACAGCCTAAGTTGGGCACCCCATCACTCAGGAACAGAGGCCTGTTGCCTGGGGTGTTTGGATCGCCTCTCCCCGCAGACATGGCCGCGTCAAATTTACCACGTCTTCAGGAGTTGCGTTCAGTTTGCGCCTGAGGATGAATCCCTGCTTCTTCCGGATCCTGCACAAAGAACAGCATCAGAATATGGATAAATAACATAACATGCAGAATGGTGCTAAAACATCCCCAAAACCCCTGGGGAAAATCACACCACACCAAAAGCAATTCATACAAAGTTTGTAAACCGTTTGCATCTGATAATCGAACTTGTAGTACTCAAGCGGTCAAGCCGGATTCATGTTATACTGAACAGAAAAAGCAAAGACGAAAGAGATGAGCAAATTATTCCAGCTGGTTGCCCAAGAGACAAAAGGACAAAGGGCACAAAATCCCACGCAAGAAAAAGGCTAGAAGATTCCTTCATACAGCAGGGGCGGATGCAGGCTGCTGCAGAGGTTGCGCCTCGCCAGGCCGCCTACGGAGCTCGCACGCGGCCTGCCGGCGTCGCCGCTGCAGGAGGTCACGCCTCGCCGGGCTGCCTGCGGAGCTTGCGCACGGCCTGCCGGCGCCGCCGCTGCGGAGCTCGCACGCCTCGCCGCGGCTGGCCCGCGCCGCCGCCGCGGAGCTCACCGCCTACTTCTCGGCCGGCGCCGGGGCGTGGAGGCACGTACGGAGCTCGTGGGGTGCTGGGCGGGTTCGGCCAAGGTATCCGGCAAGCAGCCGCTGCACGAAAGCAAACGCCGTAAGTGTTTAAAAGATGCGTTTAGCGCTCAGACACGTGGTCCGAGCGCTACTGGTAGCATGGGATAGTCTGTGGACCGTCCGTGCGAGCGTTAACGGCGAGATCGAATAATACGTAGACCCGATCGTCTAGGATGCTGCTAGAGCGTGCGTGTGCAGAATTTCGAAGTCCATCGCACACACCTTCTCGCCGCAGTTTTTAATTGCAAATTGCAAAAACACACACACACTAGCTCTTCTTCCTTGACTCTGGCACCCCTACCCTACCGCCGCGGCTCGCCTGCAGCGTCAACTTCTTCGTCTCTTCCACATTCCCCTGCCGTTCGTGTTGTCACCATGGCCGAGTTCCCCACCATGACCGCCCCTGGCGCCTCAAGGGCTCCCTAAACCGTCCATCGACCACCCACCACTTGAGTGGCCGAAAATCCCACGCAAGCACCGGCGGAGCAAAGGCCCGGCCACCCTGGCAGCTGGCCGGGCTCCCACGGTACAGTGGAGGCGGGAGGGGAGAGGGAGGTGCGTACGCAGGGTCACCAGCCGATGTGCGGAGGACGGAGATGAGGGCTCGAGGCGACTAGCAAAAGGTGGTAGGGGGAGCCGCTGACGCCGCTGCTGAGCCTGGGACTGCCCCTCCGTCCCTGAGGGCTTGAGTCTGAGCCCGAGTGGGGATGATAAGAAGCGGCGGCGGTTGTGCGTGGGTTTGTGTTGAATTAATGGGCTCGTAGATGGCCACTAAATAAAAGCACATACAATCTCTTTTTCCTTTTCTTTTTTCTTTCTAACATCTTTGGACAAATTAGCACCTAATCTATATCTACGATAACATAACTACACCACATCGTCTACTGGGTTCCCTATCTTCCACACAACAACAGATAGCTTAAAAATTAAAGATTTAGGGAGAGAAGCAAAAATGAGAACCAATAATAGAGATAGATTTCTTTGAAGTTTTAGAGTTTTAATTTTTCATTATAAGACATAATGGTCTCAACGTTATATACTAGCCCGATTTTTACCATAATGCTGGTTAACTCGCCACCAACTCACAGCACTATGACTTAGATGTCAATATTATCTCACCTTGACCGACATCATTTGCTGTGTTGTCAAATGCATAACAATATTTTTTATCCTTCTTTCCCTTTCCTTCGTGGTCTAGACATCGCCCCTCCCTTAAATAGTTGGTTGTCCCAAGGCAATAATGGATGGAAATTGCCTCCGAAGATCATGAACTTCCTCCCATGGCATCAAGGTTGGTGAGTGATCATCAAACCACTGCACCTAAATTTTTTACCGCAAAGAAGCCTCTTTCTACACCATATGTGAATCTAAAATATGGATGGATGGACTAGATAACCATCAAAGAATCATGTGGAACCAAAGTGATATCATTATCTTTTAAATTCTAGCAACAAAACACACAGGGAAATCATCAAGTTCAATGTATCTTGGATGCCTTTGAGTTCTCTATTGGGGTGCACGATATGTTAGGGACGATATTAGTGTCTCTAGGACCCAATTACATAGCCTTGTGAGATAATGATTTCCTTAAATGTTAAAATACAAGCCCTATTAGGGGAATTTATGAAAATTTCCTCTCATGCCTTTTCTATAAAAGGGAAAGAGAGGGAGATAGAGAAGGTCATTGATTCATTTGCTCTTTCTTAATTACTCTCCACTCTTTTCTCAACTAATATCCACTTTCTTCTCTATATGTTCTGTCAAATACCAAAATTCAAAATGTATACTGCATCACAAAACACTTAAGGGCTTAGAAATGTTTATCTTGTTAATATTAGTATGGTGTTTCTCCCAGGCTCCACAAAACTTTTAGCTTCGTCATCGCACACAAGAAAAGGCTACAAGATTCCTTCATACAGTATGCTTGTTCTAACAAAAAAAAGCGTAGAATCTTAAGTGCAACAATCATGTTATCCTTTTAAAAAATGGGAAAAATAAAAATATCCTTTGCTTGGTGAAAAACTAAAAACTCGATTGTTATACTGCTCTCAATCCGAAGGCAGGCATCTATATGCATGTATAAACTTGTAACTAGATTAGATCCAAAGACAATTAGCCAAATAGCTTAAGTCAGGGATTGGGAGCTCGCACGGCAAGGGAAGAAAAGGTGTGCGCATACTGGGTGGGTTCTCGTTGCCGGCAAAGGCGCCGATGAACATGGGCGTGGCACTCTGGGAGCGTGGTGGGGCGACCGCCCTAGCTAGTGGCGTCGTCGCACTAGACCCCAAATGTCCTTCTTTCTAACCACTGGCTGCTGAGTATTGAGCCGACCATTCACCGCAGTGGCAACAGGGAGAGGAGTGACATCATCGGCCAAGGCATCACGCAAGCAGCCGCTGCGATACTGCCCACCGAAGGTCAGACTGCTAGCAGCACGCGTACACGGACGCTGGGTGAAGGGAGAAACCGAGTGCTGAGCGGAGATTTTCACTGCAGCGGTGACAGGGCGAGGAGCAACATTGGCACCAGGCAAGCAGCAGCTGGATGGAACGAGATGGCTAAGTTTTTAAATGATGCATTTAGCACTCAAACTTATCGTCCGAACGATAACCAGAGAATGAGATAGTCTATGGACCGTCCAATCGAGCGCTAACCACGAGATTGAATAATAGATCGACCAACTATTTAGGACGTTGCTAGAGCATGCGCGCGCATGATTTCGAAGCCTAGAACACACACCTCTTCGCCACCAGTTTGCAAACAAAAAAAAGTAACACACCTTCTCGTAGTTTGCAATAAAAAAACACACACAATGGCTCTTCTTCGTTGACTCTAACACCCTGCCCCACCTCTGCCACCACCCCTCCACTTCTCGCCTGTGGTGTCACCTTCTTTCTTTCTCCCCTTCCCCTACTGTTGCCACCGTCGCCACCATGGCCGAGCTCCCACACCCTGACTTGGCATGCCATCCCTGACGTCTATAGGGCTCTCGAAATTGTACATCGACCATCTCCACCACTTGGCCTACCTACCTCCCTGGTAGGCTAGCCAGTCTATAACCCACTGGAGTTGGAGAAGATGAAAAGGAGCAACGGCGGAGCCAACATAAGAGCGGGGTGGGGCAGTTGCCCTAGCTACCGGTGAGATCGCCCGAGACCCCTGGACCCCCGCTTCTTGCAGTCCCTGGAAGCAAGGAGGAGTGAGCAACCGAGCAAAGCGATAGCGGCACTCGAGCATCAAAGTAGAAGAAACTAGGTGATATGGACTTTTTTCATTAACTTTTTTAGGTCGGTAGAGGTGAAATACCCATCAAAGCTCAATGTTGTAGATTCCTCCTTCCCTTAGCCCAATTGGAAGTTTGGCAACCGGTAAATTTTCCCTAATTTCTAAATCACGACGCACCACACTGTTCAGGTAGAGGGGTCCTCACTCTTTTCTCCTCTTCCTCCTCCTCAATCTTCATTGAAGGGAGCTTGTTGGAACCCTAAAAAGCGGATCAAGGAGGAGGAAGAGGAGGAAAGGGTGAGGAGACCTACCTCATCGTCGTCACCAGATGGAAGAGAGGAAGGCACCCACCAGTGCGGGTCGAGGCGTAGTCATAGGTGCAGGCAAAAGGGTCGCCATCAAGGAGGAGCTCGCTGGAGATTTGTCGCCGAAGATCTAAGAGAGAGAGGAGAAGAGGTGTCAGGTGTGGGGGTGTGCGGCGTTAGGCATTGAGTTTAGGCTGTTAGGTGGCCGAATGTAATTAAGTCCGTAGGCCCCACCTTGGAGATGGGAGGTCAGATATGGCATCATAGATGGTCAGATGAACGATCGATGAGATGTGTAACATCCCAAAAAATCCATAAATGAAAATCACTCGCATTAAAATCTATTTCAAAATATATTTCAAAAACTATAAATCATTTGAGCTCAATCATCTCTTTCAAACTTTCATCCACCTCATATCTCTTCTGCTTCTCTCACTCCAATTATATTCCACGCACCAATGCACCTGCATCGCCCGCCCATCCCCCACCTCTCTCTCTCTTTGCTCGCCCTCGCCCGATGCCCGACAACGGCGCGTGTGCCGATCCCACCGCCATCGCCGCCGCGGCACGCCCACGCCCGGACCCCTCTCGCCGGCTGCAGCCTCACGCACACCGCGACACGTGGACCCCACCACCTCGCCTCGCCCGTTGTGCCATGGGACCCACTTCGCACTACCTTCCCCTCTTCTATGCATAGCACCAGCACGGACAGCACCACGACAAAAATCTCCATATTTTTCTTTACCACGCTCGAATAGAAAGCAGTTTGCACCCTACACAAACATGGATAAATATACCAGTAGTGCATCGTGCAAGTCACTCTTGCATGCATGCAAGACGAGCAAGCAGCAAGCATGCGTGAGACAATTTCACCTTGCTTGCATGCACACAGCAACACCTCGTAACCGGTGACCATGCAAAGTTAGGCACCGCCTACATGTGCTAGACGCCGCACCGCCCAACTGCATGTATGCAAATATCAATACACAGGCACGCAAAGCCCTAACACATGCACACACACACGCACACGCACACACGCATATAGCTCATGCATGCATGCAAAATGAGCAAGGCTGCGTGCTGACCATCCACTGTCCTCAGCTACGAGACACACCGCCCATCATCCTTTGCTTTGCAAGTGGCACTCGCAAGCAAAACATGCACAGAGAGCTACCACTAATCGAGCATGCAAGCCAATGGCACCACCCTGCTTCCCCGGCCTATAAAAAGGTATGTCGAGGTGCTCTTCTCCTGCACCACCTAGCAGCTCGCTCAGCTCACTCACTCGCTTGCTCTCGCTTTGCCGTACGTCTACCGTATACACGGCCATGCATACAAGCCGGACTCGCCTGTCGTCATAGGACATGGTGAGCACCTCTTGAGCGCACTCTCGCTCTTCCAACTCTCTCTGTTGCCCTCTTCTTGCTTCTCCTCTTCCATCCCATGATGTCCAGAAGCTCCACGAGCTCTCGGCCATGGCTTCCATGCAGGAGCAAGAAGAAGAGCACTCGTGGCCTTGCTAGCTAGCTTCTCTCTCCCTTGCCATGCATGTGTGTATGACGTATGGGTCCAGAGCAAAACACGCAAGAGCACCACGCACTACCAGCCAAACACATCACGTGAACACCCATTCTCTAATCACGCTTATTTATTTTCTGCGTGATTAAATTTCGTGCATCTGTCACCGTCACATAACAACTTCGATTCTATTGATTCTTTTTTCTAAATTCATCTAAAATCACATTCTATCTTCCATAAAAATCTCATAATTTTCTGAGCTTATTTGTATGTATGTGATTATTTATTTGTACTTGTTTGCTTATCGCGTACTTTAGCTGACGGAGTGAACGAGCTGGAGAACGAGGACGTCGGAGGCGAGTACCGCGGTTCGGCACCGAGGACCTGAATGACCTGCAGGAGTTTGCACATCAGGACGCCGATGAAGGCAAGTCCAACCTATTCCCCTTTGATGCATGTTGATCCTATTTTTAAACACAACCTGTAGAAGCCGTTTTAAATTGCATGTACAATATACGTACGAGTATTTTCGCTACTTAGTTATGACCTGATTGAATAGCCATCCTTGAAATTGATATTACCTGATAATTACCTTGTTCAAACATAGGAGCAAATAATATGTTATATTATTATTTAGTATGCTTAGGATTTGATACTCATCCTGGATACCCATCACTATGATTTTATTAAATACATTGATTTTAAAAGAAAAATGGTGTGAGTCATAAGAATGAATTATGGGTAATATGAAAGGGTTAATGAACCAGTATAGATGGTGTTTACCCACTGCGTTGATGATTCATCTCACCTAACTCAATTTTCGTGCAACCACTCGACCCTGTATGCGGCAGGGCTTAGTCTAAATCCCTCTAGTTAATATGGCAATCACCTGGAGGCAGGTGTGCAACGGGACACTAAGGGTTTTTGGTTACTAAGGATTTGTATGAGACATATATATATAAGCGCTGTAATTTATAATGATGTTGTTGCTTTAGTGTGCCCGTGGTGAGCGCCATATTAGCTAGGAGGGTAATGGCTTTGATGGATCTGTGCTTGCACTACGGTGTTAAGTTATGGTACCCTACTTGTGGCTAGTACAACCTCTGCAGAGTGTAAAATTTATCCAGATAGACATGTCCACGGTATATGGACGGGTTATGGTTTGGTTTCACCAACTGGTTGGGCTGGGATGAGTGAGAACATGTGAGTGAGTGTGATTTTAGAAATTGGTTAACTGCCATGTGTTGTGGGAACTGAGGGTTCAGCAGCACTTAAAATTGAAAACAACCTCTTTTTCATAAATATTGTTATATATAGAAAAATATGTCTTTTGCAAAGGTATTTATAAAATAAAACATGCATGTGTCAAAAGATAGCTTTATGTAAACAACCCCAAGTTTTACCCTTGATATATATCCATATGCATATATTGTTATCCCATTCCGTAGGGTAAGGTTGGATTTGCTGAGTACTTTGTACTCACCCTTGCTTTATTGAACAGAGGAAGATCCGGAGTTTGATCCGGAAGCTGCATACGAGTAAGGTCGTGTCTGCACCCAACTAAGCCTGTGGCATTGGGATCCGTCAGATGGATACGTGGGAGTTTAATTTCTGGGTCCTTTGGACCTGGGCTATGTTCTGGTGTATTATTATTAGCATTTGTCTTTATTGCCCTCGTTTGGCAAGACTACTGGACTGAGACTTATCTATTGTAATAAATGTGTTACTAGCCTCCTGGGACTAGTAATTGTATCACATTTGAGTTCCTGTTCAACGGGGACGCTTCAGGTGGTATCAGAGCAGTAGTTGGCCGTAGTACGTGACCTTAGACCTTCTGGACCAGTATTTTACATATAAAAGTATTTTATAAAAGTTCTTACTCTCTTTCCTCTATTTCAAAAATATTTACTCTTACCTATTCTCTCTCAGATGGCAGATGAAGGAGTTTGGACTAGCAGCTACTGCCTGAATGTCGAAGGCTTTCCCAAGCTCTTGTATGTCACCACGCAAAGACTTGGAATCAAGGATCGCCCAGAATATGAAGGCAGAGAATATGAAGAGCACGAAACTGAACGGTGCAAAGTCACCATTTATATTGGGAAAAGTGAGGACTACCCCGATGTTGAGGGACCTTTGAGTATGACTGCGACCGGATTTCGGTATACAGATACATACCAAGTGGTTGCCTACAAAGCCTTGAGGTACCTGTGTCAGATGTACGAGAAGCCTATCGCTCTTACACCCATGAGGTTCTTTCCACCCCGAGATAAAGATCGTCCAGTTTGGAGGACCCGCATGGAGCTCTTGCATGGACATTATTCACTTGAGGATGACCCAGTTGCCGTATTCATGACCAGATACCTGCTTGCCCGGGATGAGCAATATGATAAACAAGCCTCAGAGTTGAGGAAGTTTATCCATCGAGCAGAAGAAGCTGAGGTCATGATTAGGAAACTCCATGTCCAGCTTGCGGAAGCTCAGGCTAAAGCAGCTGATGCGGAGAGTCGTGAAGCTGCCACTGTTGAAGCTTTGAAGGAAGCTAAGGACCGCCATGCCTAGGAGTTGAATGATGCGTACCTTGTCACTAGAGGCAAGAGAAGGAAGTTAGCCTTGGAGGACCTAAAACCTGTAATCCTAGAAGGGATCCCACTTCTGTCCCCAGTGGGAGGAAGGCTATGCATCATAGGACCATCAGTTCCCCCACCCATAGAAGCTCATCATGAAGCTTTGGAGTTGGAGCCTATAAAGGAAGCAGACCCTGTTTCCCTCCTCACCCAGCCACCACCAAAGGATGACGGTGATACGCCTCTTGCTCCAAAAGAAGAACCACCCATGCTGAAAGAATGACCCTTCCCAATGCCAAGGAGATGAAGCTATGAAGTTGAAGCTTAGTTTGCCCAATTCCTCCTTTTGCCTTGGGGAAGTGAAGCTTATTTCACTTTTGTTCACCCCAAAGGAGATGTAATCGTACCGTAGCTACGTGTTTAAAAAAATTTCTCTTTCATCTATTGTTGTAACCCTCCCTATTCAAAATATATATTTGTGATTGTTGTTTGTGCTAATAAATTGTGTGTATGTTCCCTTATGGGATAGCAAGTTTATAGCTTGCACCTTTTTTCAAAATATAATGCCTTAATAAACAAAACATCACTCATTAGATCTAACCCTTATCTAATGCTTTCTTTCTCATCTCAAACAACAGATGCCTCCTACCCGCTCCCAAGCAAGTGGCCGTGCAGCTAGTAGGCAAAGCAGCCATCCAGTTGGAAGTCAAGCCAATGCAAATGCAAATGCTAACGATGAAGTGAGTTAGAACGGGAACCATGGAGAAGATGACCTTCCCCATCCTCCAGCAATTGATCTTGCACAAGTCATGGCAACACAGACCCGTCTTTTGGAAGCTTTGGCCCAAGGAATGAACCACAACAGAAACAACCATGGAGGTAGAGTCGAAGACAAAATGTCTGAGTTCATGAAGCTTAAGCCACCCACCTTTAGTGGAACTGATAACCCTATGGAAGCTGATGATTGGCTTAAGGTCACTGAGAGAAAGTTGGACAAAATCCACTGCCATGGAAGGGATAGAGTTCTGTTAGGAACTCACCAGCTAACAGGGACTGCTCTTTCTTGGTGGGAAGCCTATAGTGGAGCTGTGGAAAATGTCAACACTATCACTTGGGAAGAGTTTGTGGAACAATTCCGCCGTTTCCACATTCCAGATGGGATCATGAAGTTGAAGGCTGATGAATTTCGCAATTTGAAGCAAGGAAACAAAACTCTAAGTGAATACATCTCCTAGTTCACTGAGTTGTCCCGCTATGCCCCAGAGTTGGTCAACACTGATGAGAAGAAGCAGACAAAATTCATAGAAGGATTATCTTGTGAGTTGAGGACCCTTATGACCCCACAGATCTATCCAGACTTCAACACCTTGATGAACAGAACCATTCTGACAGATGTGGCCAAGACAGAAGAAAGGAAGGAAAACAAGCGCAAGTTCTTAGAGCGCAAGGTTCAAGAAGGTGCTAGATCTCAGAGGCCGAAGACCTTTAGCCAACCAAGCCAACGAACTCAAGCCCCAATGTAGTTTCGCTCTCCAGCTAGTGCATTTCACCAGACTCAGCCATCCTATCAGCCCAAGACAACTTATCAGAATCAAACCTATGGCAAAGCCCAACAGAACAGCATTGGTCAAGTCACCACCAACAACACCAACGCCTATTTCAACTGTCATGAGACTGGGCACTATGTTGCCAACTGTCCATACAAGAACAACCCAGCAGTATCTGTCTAGTCCCACACTGTTAATGGACCAAGACCTGTAGTATCTGGAGCCAACCGTGTTTTTCCCCGCAACACCAACAACAATACCAACTACAACAACAATAGTCAGGTGATGAAGCAGCCTCAACAATCCTTTGGTCGAGCTCGTGTCAACCATATTCATGCCCAGGATGCTCAGAATGCTTCAGGAGTGGTACTTGGTGAGTTCTTAGTTAGTTCAGTACTTACAATAGTATTATTTGATTCTGGAGCATCATATTCATTCATATCATCAAGTTTTGTTGAGAAGCATAAAATACCAACAGTACTACTAAAGTTACCCCTAGTAACTCGGACACCTGGATCTGACATTAGATGTCATCTAGGTTGTTTAAATGTAAGGATCACTCTAAGTGGGGTAGAATTCCTAGAAGACTTAGTAGTGCTCAAGTCTAAGGGAATAGATGTTATCCTTGGAATGGACTGGTTAACTCGACACAATGGAATCATTCGTTGTACAACCAGAGAGGTATCATTAGTTAACCATGAAGGGATTAAGGCACAGTGCCAAACCCGTGGATCTAAAGTCAACCCAATGGTCTTCAACTTGGAGGCAAGGACCATAGAAGAAGTGCCAGTAGTGGAAGAATACCTAGATGTATTCCCAGATGAGCTACCTAGAATGCCACCAGATAGGGATATAGAGTTCATCATTGATCTTATCCTTGGAACTGCTCCAATAGCCAAGAGACCCTACAGAATGGCCCCAGCAGAGTTAGCAGAACTAAAAGAGCAAATAAGAGAGTTGCAACAGAAGGGTTATATCAGACCTAGTTCTTCACCTTGGGGAGCCCCAGTCTTGTTTGTGAAGAAGAAAGATGGAAGCATGAGAATGTGTGTGGATTACAGATCCCTGAATGAAGTCACCATCAAGAATAAATATCCTTTACCAAGGATAGATGATTTGTTTGACCAGCTAAAAGGAGCCAAGTATTTCTCCAAGATTGATTTGAGATCAGGTTACCATCAGCTCAAGATCAAAGATAGTGATGTTCCCAAGACAACATTTGTGACAAGATATGGACAATATGAGTTCACAGTGATGTCCTTTGGATTAACCAATGCCCCTGCTTATTTCATGAACCTCATGAACAAGGTTTTCATGGAAGAGTTAGATAAGTTTGTTGTGGTTTTCATTGATGACATACTTATCTACTCCAAGAGTGCTGAAGAACATGGACAACACTTGAGATTAGTGTTAGAAAAGCTGAGAAGACACAAGTTGTATGCCAAATTCAGCAAGTGTGAGTTTTGGCTTGAGAAAGTTGCATTCCTCGGTCATATCTTGACAACTGAAGGAGTTACAGTTGATCCTGAAAAGGTAGAAGCCGTCTCTTCTTGGCAACAACCTACCAATGTGAGTGAAATCAGAAGTTTTTTTGGATTAGCTGGATATTATCGGAGATTTATAGAAGAATTTTCTAAGATAGCCAGGCCCATGACAGAGCTTCTCAGAAAGGATAAGAAATTTACTTGGACAGGATCATGTGAGAAGAGCTTCCAGGAGTTAAAGAAGAGACTGACAACAGCACCAGTGTTAACTTTACCTGACATTCGCCAAGATTTTGTCATATATTGTGATGCATCAAGACAAGGTTTGGGATCTGTCCTCATGCAAGGAGGAAAAGTGGTTGCTTATGCATCTTGCCAGCTGAGACAACATGAGCAGAATTATTCCACCCATGATTTAGAGTTAGCAGCTGTAGTACATTCTCTCAAGATTTGGAGACACTACCTTATTGGAAATAAGTGTGAAATCTACACCGATCACAAGAGTTTGAAGTACATCTTCACTCAGTCGGACTTGAACCTAAGACAAAGAAGATGGTTGAAATTAATTAAGGACTATGACCTTGAGATTCATTACCACCCAGGAAAGGCCAATGTGGTAGCAGATGCCTTAAGCAGAAAGACCTATAGTCAGCAGTTGGTACCCAAGAATGCTCACCTACAAGAGGAGATAGCACAATTGAACATGCATATAGTACGTCACCCTCAGAATGGTAGTTTGAAGGTGCAACCAAATCTAGAAGAAGAAATCATGAAGATCCGTAAGCACACTGGGGAAAATAAAGCCCCATACTTCAGAGTGGATGACAAAGGAACCTTATGGTATAAAGATAGGATTTGTGTAACCAAGGAAGGAAAGTTTTGAGGATTAATCCTCGAGGGAGCTCACAACTCAGCCTACTCTATCCATCCTGGTGCCACCAAGATGTACATGGACCTAAGGGAAAGATATTGGTGGAATGGCATGAAGACAGAGGTGGCACAATTTGTTGCACAATGTGATATCTGTCAAAGAGTTAAAGCAAAACATCAGAGACCAGCAGGTTTGCTTCAGCCACTACCCATCCCTGTTTGGAAATGGGATGAGATAGGCATGGATTTTATAAATGGACTACCCAAAACTCACAGAGGGAATGATTCAATATGGGTAATAGTGGACCGCCTCACCAAGATTGCTCACTTCATACCTGTAAGTACAAAATATTGCGGTGGAGAAAAGTTGGCACAATTATATGTGGATAACATAGTCAAGTTACATGTGTGCCAAGTAGGATTGTATCTGATTGAGGCACCCAATTCACCTCGAAATTTTGGAAGAGTCTACATGAAGCCATGGGAACCAGGTTAGATTTCAGTTCAGCTTATCACCCTCAGACAGATGGTCAGATTGAAAGAGTAAATCAGATCATGGAAGATATGCTAAGAGCTTGTGTGCTCACCTATGGTAAAGATTGGGAGAAAAGCCTAACTTATGCACAGTTCTCCTACAACAACAGTTACCAAGCCAACTTAGGCATGTCACCTTTTGAAGCCCTCTATGGAAGGAAATGTAGGACACCATTAATGTGGTTAGAAGTTGGAGAACGGACTTTGCTTGGACCAGCCTTTATAAGAGATGCAGAAGACCGTGTGGCTGAGATCAGAGAAAAACTAAAAGAGGCAAAATCACGCCAAAAGAGTTATTCTGATAAAAGAAGAAGGGAGTTACACTTTGCAGTTGGAGATTTTGTGTATCTAAAGTTTCTCCAATTCGAGGCACTCGAAGATTCCAAATTAGAGGAAAACTAGCCCCTCGATATATTGCACCATACCAAGTATTGCAAAGGATTGGAGCTGCAGCTTATCGTATTCAACTACCTGAAGAGATGTCAGAAATACACAATGTGTTCCATGTCTCCCAATTGAAAAAATGCCTCAGAGTGCCAGAGGAACAAATATCACCAGATATAATTGATTTACAAGATGACCTAAGATATCAAGAAGTGCCAATAAAAATTTTGGACACAGTCACCAAGCAAACTAGGTCATCAACTGTCAGAATTTGCCGTGTTCAATGGAGCAGACACACTGAAGCAGAGGCAACATGGGAAAGAGAAGATGCCCTGAGAAAGGAGTTCCCTCACCTATTTAGGAACCAGCCAAATCTCGAGGACGAGATTCATTCTAAGTGGGGTAGGTTTGTAACATCCCGAAAAATCCATAAATCGAAATCACTCGCATTAAAATCTATTTCAAAATATATTTCAAAAACTATAAATCATTTGAGCTCAATCATCTCATTCAAACTTTCATCCACCTCATATCTCTTCTGCTTCTCTCACTCCAATTATATTCCACGCACTGATGCCCCTGCATCGCCCGCCCGTCCCCCACCTCTCTCTCTCTTTGCTCGCCCTCGCCCGATGCCCGACAACGGCGCGTGCGCCGACCCCACCGCCATCGCCACCGCGGCACGTCCGCGCCCGGACCCCTCTCGTCGGCTGCAGCCTCGCGCAACACCGCGACACGTGGACCCCACCACCTTGCCTCGCCCGTTGTGCCATGGGACCCACTTCTCACTACCTTTCCCTCTTCTATGCATAGCACCAGCACGGACAGCACCATGACAAAAATCCCTACATTTTTCTTTACCACACTCGAATAGGAAGCAGTTTGCACCCTACACAAACATAGATAAATATACCAGTAGTGCATCGTGCAAGTCACTCTTGCATGCATGCAAGATGAGCAAGCAGCAAGCATGCGTGAGACAATTTCACCTTACTTGCATGCACACAGCAACACCTCGTAACCGGTGACGATGCAAAGTTACGCACCGCCTACATGTGCTAGACGTCGCAACGCCCAACTGCATGCATGCAAGTATCAACACACAGGCATGCAAAGCCCTAACACATGCACACACACACGCACACGCACACACGCAAATAGCTCATGCATGCATGCAAAATGAGCAAGGTTGCGTGCCGACCATCCACTGTCCTCAGCTACGAGACACACCGCCCATCGTCCTTCGCTCTGCAAGTGGCACTCGCAAGCAAAACATGCACAGAGAGCTGCCATTAATCGAGCATGCAAGCCAATGGCACCACCCTGCTTTCCCGGCCTATAAAAAGGTATGCCAAGGTGCTCTTCTCCTGCACCACCTAGCAGCTCGCTCAGCTCACTCACTCGCTTGCTCTCGCTTTACCGTACGTCTACCGTATACACGGCCGTGCATACAAGCCGGACTCGCCTGTCGTCGTAGGACATGGTGAGCACCTCTTGAGCGCACTCTCTCTCTTCCAACTCTCTTTGTTGCCCTCTTCTTGCTTCTCCCCTTCCATCCCGTGATGTCCAGAAGCTCCACGAGCTCTCGGCCATGGCTTACATGCAGGAGCAAGAAGAAGAGCACTCGTGGCCTTGCTAGCTAGCTTCTCTCTCCCTTGCCATGCATGTGTGTATGATGTGTGGGTCCAGAACAAAACACGCAAGAGCACCACGCACTACCAGCCAAACACATCACGTGAACACCCATTCTCTAATCACGCTTATTTATTTTCTGCGTGATTAAATTTTGTGTATCTGTCACCGTCACATAACAACTCTGATTCCATTGATTCTTTTTCCTAAATTCATCTAAAATCACATTCTATCTTCCATAAAAATCTCATAATTTTTTGAGCTCATTTGTATGTATGTGATTATTTATTTGTACTTGTTTGCTTATCGCGTACTTTAGCTGACGGAGTGAACGAGCTGGAGAAAGAGGACGTCGGAGGCGAGTACCACGAGTTCGGGACCGAGGACCCGATCGACCTGCAGGAGTTTGCACATTAGGACGCCGACGGAGGCAAGTCCAACCTATTCTCCTTTGATGCATGTTGATCCTATTTTTAAACACAACCCGTAGAAGCCGTTTTAAATTGCATGTACAATATACGTACGAGTATTTTCGCTACTTAGTTATGACCTGATTGAATAGCCATCCTTGAAATTGATATTACCTGATAATTACCTTGTTCAAACATAGAAGCAAATAATATGTTATATTATTATTTAGTATGCTTAGGATTTGATACTCATCCTGGATACCCATCACTATGATTTTATCAAATACATTGATTTTAAAAAAAATGGTGTGAGTCATAAGAATAAATTATGGGTAATATGAAAGGGTTAATGAACCAGTATAGATGGTGTTTACCCACTGCGTTGATGATTCATCTCACCTAACTCAATTTTCATGCAACCACTCGACCCTGTATGCGGCAGGGCTTAGTCTAAATCCCTCTAGTTAATATGGCAATCACCTGGAGGCAGATGTGCAATGGGACACTAAGGGTTGTTGGTTACTGAGGATTTGTATGAGACATATATATATAAGCACTGTAATTTATAATGATGTTGTTGCCTTAGTGTGCCCGTAGTGAGCGCTATATTAGCTAGGAGGGTAGTTTCTTTGATGGATCTGTGCTTGCACTACGGTGTTAAGTTACGGTACCCTACTTGTGGCTAGTACAACCTCTGCAGAGTGTAAAATTTATCTAGATAGACGTGTCCACGGTATATGAACGGGTTATGGTTTGGTTTCACCAACTGGTTGGGCTGGGATGAGTGAGAACATATGAGTGAGTGTGATTTTGGAAATTGGTTAACTGCCATGTGTTGTGGGAACTAAGGGTTCAGCAGCACTTAAAATTGAAAACAACCTCTTTTTCATAAATATTGTTATATATAGAAAAATATGTCTTTTGCAAAGGTATTTATAAAATAAAACCTGCATGTGTCAAAAGATAGCTTTATGCAAACAACCCCAAGTTTTGCTGAGTAGGGTAAGGTTGGATTTGCTGAATACTTTGTACTCACCCTTGCTTTGTTGAACAGAGGAAGATCCGGAGTTTGATCCGGAAGCTGCGTATGAGTAAGGTCGTGTCTGCACCCAACTAAGCCGGTGGCATTGGGATTCGTCAGATGGATACGTGGGAGTTTAATTTCTAGGTCCTTTGGACCTGGGCTATGTTCTGATGTATTATTATTATCATTTGTCTTCATTGCCCTCATTTGGCAAGACTACTGGACTGAGACTTATCTGTTGTAATAAATGTGTTACTAGCCTCCTGGGACTAGTAATTGTATCACATTTGAGTTCTTGTTCAACGGGGACACTTCAAGATGTGAGTGCGGAGTCGCAAATGCCTACGCAACCAAAAAGAAGCATTTCCCTAACTTTTTACTATTTATGATGGTTTTAATTTCTTGTTTAATGGCTCATCAAAATCCTAAAAAAGTTACTATCTAGACAAA
Source organism: Bothriochloa decipiens (assembly GCA_023333625.1). Lineage (NCBI taxonomy): Eukaryota > Viridiplantae > Streptophyta > Magnoliopsida > Poales > Poaceae > Bothriochloa > Bothriochloa decipiens. Next base: position 34,460,729 of record CM041639.1, on the reverse strand, counting down.
AGTCTAGGCCTCTATGCATGTTTGGTTTGTGCAATGAATTTGACGAGGATGTCCCGAGCCAACCTCTAAGGATGTAATTGGACTTGTGTTGGTGGTCATGTTTCAGTCTCCAATAAGTCAATGACTTGTTTATTTGGTTACATGAGGTCGGTTGTGAGCGTAGAGGGGACATCAAAACCATTGAAATTAACATGGCACCTCGTCATCATATCGCGGAATCCAATAATTCGTAATTTTCGTAGCAACACATGGAGAATTTGCCTAGCATATAAAGGAAAGCAAGGACCTCGGGCTTGGGAGATCCAACTAGCCATTCATTCCATTTATCTACCACGCGGTAAGACATGGTTTAGATTGCTATACTAAATTTATCAAAATAATAGAATTTGATTAATTGTTGAAAGGTACAAAGTGTATGACATCAATATGATGTAACACTAACCACAGTAAGGCATGACCTGGATTTTGACATATGGGCTTAATGCACTATTAGTTGGTGTATATGTGCCGGCCAGGTTGAGTACTAGGCCAAGGGTAGCAAGCTAGGCACGTCCTGGCATCATTGTTTGATTCATGTTTCCGACGGACGAGGCATTTGTTGAGCTATTGATTGTTTTTCTAGGATGAATGAGCACTCCCATAGCGCTTCTTAAGCTAGGCTTATTCTTCCTGCCGAGCCAGTTTCGGAAGATTGCTTTTGCTCCAGATACGTCAAATAAGACTCTTTTATCAAGAGGTCCATTTGGTTACTCACATGTTCTTATAGCCTGGTTCGTATCCATGGGCTTAGCTCACACTAGCTAGGATGAACACATGTATGCTTTTTTTCTTTTGTTCTTTGAATGTAGACAACCTGGTTCAAATTCATCTCAAAAAAGTATATCGGTTTAAAAGAGATGGTGTATGGTTGACCACATAATAAGTATTAGGTTACTTGTGGTGTTTGACTTCTCATGGGTGCTCGTATTTTTCTAAACTTATTTTAGGATTTAACTGCACTATGTTTTTAAGTGGTAAGCGATGCCTCTGTTGAGTGAGTCGCTTGTGATGATTTCGAGAGTCTCGAGATTTGCTAGCTTAATCCTTCTGAGATGTTTACAATGGTAGAGTTTTCTACTTGCATTCATAGGTGAGTGTGCATGCATATTATAGGTGTCTAGGTAATACTTCCTCCATCCTAAATTGTAAGTCGTTTGACTTTTTGGACACAAATTTAACCACTTGTCTTATTCAAAAATTATGCAAAATACCATTTCTTTTGTTGTGGCTTGCTTTATTGATCAAATATCTTCAAGAATGTCTTAAATTTGACTATATTTGTACAAATTTTTGAATAATACGAACAATCAAACTTAGAATCAAAAAAGTCAAATGGCTTACAATTTGGGATGGAGAAAGTACTATATAATTCTAAAAAGTTATAAATTAGGTAACATGAATGTGTCAAAATAAATACTAAAATATCAATTATTTATGATATTAAGTCATAATAAAATTTCATTTACCTTATCCAATCTCAGTTTATTTTACAGTGACTTAATAGTCACTAGTTATGTACTAATGATGTCATTCGCTTTTTCTAGGAAATATTGACATTAGCAGTGCTAATCTCGCACGACGCAAGCCTGGCTTGTTGGATTCAGCCAATTCTAACGTTTCGCTTGGTCCTTGTTCAGAGCGCCCTTTGCATACATGCGGCCTATCCTAGCGACACACTTTGCAACATAAGAAAAAATATAACAAGTCGGTGCTATTTTTTTCTTTTGCCTACTTTTCTTTGTTATCGTATCCTATACATTCACGTCCAGCAGCAAAGGGTCATGCTTGTGGAGCGCTAGCCCGTGGAGCCTATCGTTATTGTGTCCACTAGAAGCGACTCGGGCAGGTCTTGGATGCACAGACATCGTTGTTGTTGTCTGTTCGGACGCTGAAGATGTAGCTGACTCAAGACGGCAGCATGGGGTTGTCAAGACGACAAGTTGCTCATACACCGACCCGCATCGCTGATCGAGCACCCCTTGCCATCATTAAGTGGTGCCTCGTCCTTGTCTATGGTACGTTGGCCAAGGGAAATGAGCGAGGAGTCCATACTCCATACATGTCCACCACCGCTCTCTTGTTCCTCATCCGCAGTTATCATTCGGTGACTGAGCGCCAGATGGTGACAACAAAAAGTTTTAATAAGGAGGAGATGCACCACCGTAACATGAGTACGCCAAAGACGAGTAGCTTTAGCATCTTTGCCTGCGATAGCAGAAACTCCTTGCCAGTGAAACATAAGAGGTTCTTTTGATAAAAGTTGGGAGCCCACAGGTTGTCAACATCAAAACCAAGAACTACCCGACGACGATAGTGATGATCGAGAAAAATAATTTAGCTGGTTTATTTATAGTATACTAACCACGACCAATAAATTATTTTGTCATCAATAATAAAATAAAGAATCTTCTTTGGCTACATCATATAAGCTTAAAATCGACTATATAATATTCAATCCATATATACATTTTATACTATGAGATAGGTTGATCGATAATTTATGATAGTGCTACATCGCTCTAATAATTGATCCCTATAGCTTACACATTGTTGGTATTTCTTAACGTATGCACTGCAAGTGTACAAAAGTACCGTTATAGCCTTCAGCCAGAAGTATTCAGGGTATCGTATTTTTCACAGGGAATGGCGGTATTTCTCCTAGCTAGTTCTCCCAAGGAACAACACAAGGGTAGAGATAGAAAGGTGGTAGAGATGGGTTCCTATAGCCTTTAGGGTCTTAAGGATAGTGTTGCGATACTTCAACCCGCTTACTTCGGGCACCGGAGCGCACCTGGTCTGCCAGGCGATACCGGCCTGTAGCTCTATGCCGCACCCAAACGTGGGTCATTCCCCGCCGCCTACCCCTCAACCGGGGGGTGCGAGGCAAACGAAGGTAACCGCTAGCCTAGACACCACGTCTACACTAGCAACTATTACTCTAATGTTGATCAGGGTTATCCGTCTTTATCAGGGCCCTCTATTAGAGTATCTATCACAGGGACGGATGACGAACCCATAAATAAGAGAAGGTCAAGCTCAACTAAACAAAAGACCTTTATTAGACTATAAGAAACACGAATAATTACTTAGCCACCGTTAAGGAGCCAAGTAGAATATCCGTAGAGGTACAAGTTAGGGGAGACGCCGACAAGCCCGGCACTTACCCGCTCCTGTACTCACATCTCCTCTCTAACTCTATAGCTAGCTACTAGGGCATAGCCCATTTGGAGTGGTGCTCTAGCTCTAAACTTGTGGTGACTCTTCTCCCTTTGTGTGTTGATGGAATTGAGAGGGGGAGGAGACCTCTATTATAGGTGGGAGAGGAGGCATCAACCTAGGAATATTCCTCCACTTAATGCCCAAAACCGACCTCCACATGCGTCCTGGTTTAGTGAACGTGGAAACCGACCAGCGCACCGCCCGCCCTGTGCATTGATACAACCGCCTAGGAAGTTGGGCCCGATCGGCTCCAGGAGTGCGCTGGCTGGTGCACCTAGGCTGGCCGTCCCGTGGGTGAGTCGGCTAGACCTCATCTTTTACAGGTGCATAGGCCTTCGCGTTAGCTTTCCAACGCCTAGGAGTCCGGATGAGCCAAAATGGCCTTTTTACCCAGGCATGGTCATGCAGCCCAAGATGGATTTGAACATTGTTGGCCCGTGTGGTTGATTCATGGACTTTGGCCTTTTCTCTCCACTTGACTGGACCCTGAATTATCTGGTAATTGGTTTTGTTTCATTCTTATCCTTGTTTTTGCTTTTGGCCTAAAATAAATTCTTGTTTATCTTATTCTTTTCTCCACTTTGGATCCACTTTAGGTATGTTTTCATGTTTGCCCTACAAAACAAGTGAAACACCAAAACTCGTGGAAAGCATTAGCATAAATTCCTATTCACTAAGTTTTGTGTGCTTTTTATATTCTAATTGACGGTATAAAAAGTGACTTAAGGACCGCCAACACACTTTATATCAATTTCAAGACGCATTAGAATAGATAACACGACCATTGTACTTATATAAATCTCTAAATCGCTATCCATAACCAATTAGCAAGTTGTCTGACCTGATGCAGCGCACGGGATGTGCTAATGATGTCATTAGCTTTTCTAGGAAATAATGACATATATTAGCTGCAGTGCTAATCTTGCATGGCGTGAGCTTGGCTTGTTGGATTTGTCTGATTCTAACATTTCCCTTGGGCCTTTGTTCGACAGGGCACTTGGATTATGATGTGACGTCTGTGCAAGGTAAGCTGAAAAAGCAAAACATTTATTTTAAATAGCTATAACTTTTGAATAGTATATTTATTTTTAATTCTGTTTATAACAATGTGTTCTACGTGAAGAGATCAACAAAACTAGACCCACTTACATATGTTTTAAAGGATTTTATTTTAATAGCAAATTATGTGTATTAACTTATAACTTATACTTATAACTTACTACGATGCAAACACAATTAAAAATGAACACACCGTTATAACTTATGACTTATGCCTCATCATGTAAAACATGTCGTTGCAGATAGAATTTAAAATATATATATCGTTAAAAAGTTATAATAATTTTAAATAAATAATTTTGTTTTTAATAACAGCCTTGAAACTTTTATAAAAGAAAGTTTGGTTATGAACAACCGAACACAGGAAAGGAGATTTGTATTCGTTCATGCATGTCAGTCAGCAGCTACTATGGCAAACACTAGCTGGTGAGATCGTAGGATTTGATCTTGTGAATCCCCTACAATCCTCTTGGATTTGGTATTAATCCAATAAGCCCGTATGCGTACAGAGAAGACATATAAATGAAAAAAGGGCAGGAAGAAAGCAAAAGAGAGAGAGACAGGGTAGCGGGGTGTCTTCTCAGGCGACGACAGAAGGCACGGACGGCAGTGCGTCCTTTGCATCAGTCTGTCCTTAACAATTTGGGGAAAAACAACAATAGCACGGCAGGATTATGTGAGAACCAAGGATGGAAATGTTTAGAGTTTGCATACCACAGTATAATGTAGACGCCAAAACACTCATGTACCCTTATACTATGAATACACGTACGTAAACTCTACTCTTATGAACACCTCCAAATGACTGCGCCGGCAGATCTTAAAGTTTAAGAAGTCATCACATGCTATCTTTTGATGTTAACGGCCCGGCTTATAACCGCAGCCGTCCGCAACCGCCTCTGCAGTACACACCAGCCCACTACACTACCGGCCCACGACCCAATAGCTATAACAAAACATCCCTCGATTCACTGAAAACAATTGTATTTCGCTGCTTTCAGATGCACCACAAGGTTTGACAGCCGCTCCATGCTGCCACTTGGCTCCAAATCATAATTAAAGGGAACCGGCACAGCCCCTGCAATCAAATCTGGGTTCCAAGCAATCAGTACAGACAAATTTAAAGGGGATTCAGTTTTGCTAGTTAGTGGTTATGGTGGGGATGTATGGTGCAGTTACACAGGCTCTCAAGAGACGGCCATGGTGGACAGCTGCAAGGAAACGATGGCATGCCACACGGTGAGATATGATGATGCGTATGGCTGAGCGCTGGACTTTAAGGTTGTAGCCCATGCGGGTTTAAGAGAGAGATAAATAAACTAAATGGCATATTAGGCCACCTGATTAGTATATATGCATTATAATATGTAGGAGAAGGCCTGGTTGATTGCTGTTTTGAGCAATTCACGTCCCATGGAGAACAGGCTCAAGAAAAATAGAAGAGGAAGGTCTAAAAAATTTGTGGATAAAAAGAAAGGAAATTTTTGACGAGATTAAGTTACAAGGACAATTATTGGACTTCAACAGATTTGGCCCGATATTTAATTAATTACGATTTTGAAACTACATTTAAAGATTATATTCAAAATAATTTGAAACAAGGTCTTCGAAAGGAAATATATATGGTGCTTCTGCCCCTGCTATACAATGCAATGATCTCTTTTCACCTCGTGCAATAGCGTAGTATGTGTAGCGAAGATCCTCTATTGTATAGCCGAGCACATCACTTACGTATAATGCTATCAACGATTGAATTACTGCAGTCTTCCTTGCTTCAAAGGAACAAGCACACACTGTATCATAGAATGAACAAGCTTGAGGCACTGCAAATAGGCTATCACCTACAACAAAATTCAAGTAACCCTGCAACCCTTCTGTTGTGGTCTTGGAACCTTTACTGTACCAGTGGTACCCGAGTTTCTTCACCACTTGAGTTAGAATGGTTTGGAAGCTACGCATAAAGCGTATATCGAATCATGAAACCGAACCTGCAAGTGCCATGCAACACTACTTCCACTGTACCACATCTACATCGTTGTCCCTAGCAGCTAGCTCACTAACTGCTGCCACATTTGCAATGCCTTTGTCTAAAGCCTTGATGAGAACCATCAAGTACAAGCCAAGGCAAGGGGAGGAGGAGGGCAAGCAAGGACGTCCAACTCGTCATCTTCATGATGGAGGCCCAGCCCAACTGACCGTCGGAGTTCGTTTGGGCTCCAGGAGCAATCTTGGCTAAAATCCACGCTCGGACGCATATGGACTCCGTTTTCGACGATCTAGATATGATTGGAAAGCTAACTTAGTAAGCTATACAAATGGTTTTGTTTTCATACCAAAGTCCTTTCGGAGTTGACAAAAATCGTTGAAACAAGTCAGTGTGTAGAATCTGCTAGGGTATGTTGTTGCGACACCATTTTTTGGTCTATTAGACCGTGTATCGTGTTTGGGACCATTAGTGGGCGCGTCCAGGGGGTAATGCCCAAGACTCTTTAATTAGCCACCGGCGCTCCTGTTATGGTTCAGGATTATATTTGTTCTTGTTTTTCTCTTGAAACAAACATTTTTGCTACAACTGTACTACCAACGTTGTTTGCAGATAAACCAAGGCCCATGTTTTTTATCTTGTTCTCGCCTCCTTTGATGAACTCCTAGTTATTAATTATAAGCTCATATTTATTTGCAATTTCAGATTGCGTTCATCCCGTTTTTTTCTTGTGTTTTTTATTCACTTTCAGAGAAGCCTTCTCGGCAAGGTCAATTCTGCGCACATGCATGATTGATGACTCACGGAGCAGAAGAGACAAGTTCCTCGGCAGTTCTTCATCGATGGCTTTTTCTAATTCACCTCTTCAAGCATAAGTGCACTATCGTCAACCTACTCACCCTAAACCCTAAGTCCATAGGTCCTCGTCTCGGTACCCGTCCACCACACACCATCTCTATCGTCCTCATCAGGCCCCAAGAGTGTCGTCACTGCCCACATCTCCTCCTTGAACTTTGTTTGGTTCTTTGTTCTTTCATGACAGTTGTTTGGTTCTTTGTTGTAATTTTTGCACGCTGAGTGGAGTATGTTGTAAATAACTAATCGGTTGGCATTGCTACTAAAAAGATTTTGAGAGATAGACGTCCTACGTTAATAGAGGCGAGCACAATAGAGCGCCACCTCTGTTAGCCTCTATTAATGTTTAATGGAGGCGGTCCTCTTAAGGCGTCCTTAGTTGTTCGTCTCCAACAATGCTCCATTAATGAATCCAACCAACTTAAATATAGTATCTTCATTAAAGTATTAATGGAGGCGGTCCCTTCACGACAATCGCCTCTGTTAATCATGCATTAACAGAGGTAACTGCATTATGCCGAGAGATAATGTTGTACTCCTGCATGATCTATGCGTCCTAGGTACACGAGTGTGGGATGAAGGGTTGTGCACAAATCTTTTATGGCGTTGGAGGCGATAGGTGTTGAAAATTAAGCCGAGTATGCGACTTGAGGAAGATCTGATGGCTTGGGCGTTTGAGAAGCGTGGAACCTATATATTTGGTGTTCTTAGCGTATCAGCTACTCAAGGAGGAATAAGCAACAACAACAATATCCACCAGGAGTGAAACCAGAGCATTGGATGAAAGCCGCTCCTGGAGTGCAGTATGAAAGTTGCCTTTAAAATTGGAGCTAAAATGAAGACATGTGGCAATGGGAAGTTTATGTGAGGTTTGCGATGACCATGATGAATCGCTATACCTTCTTCTTGTGCCTGATGGCCAGGAGGTTTTGGATTGAGGTCAAGAAGTCATCGAAGGTGTCGACTCCCATCCATGCACATGGGGCGATGAACGTACTTGACGCATAGCTGTGTGCGCCCAAGACTGCTGTCACACAGATTTGTGGTGCTTGAACCCTATGGACAGGATGGAACGCTTGTTGTCATGGGTGTCAGGTCTAGGAGCCAACAAGCACGACACATCTCCTTCATGTTGGAGGAGCTAGCTTCGATGAAGATGTCATCCCAGCCGACAAAGCCGAGACATGTGGTGGTGGATTGGAAGAGACCGGAGGAGGGTGGTTCAAGGTAAATACTAATGCAACCTTTGATCCAAATAAATACCCAGGAAGTGTTGAAGTTGTTATCCGGGATTATATGAAGGTGGGTGCCCGCAGCGGTGGTGCGATGGGAGGCTTTGGCGGCGACAGAAGGGTCGGAGCTATCGGCAGAAAACGACTATGATAGAGTTATACTAAAGAGTGATTGTCGGGGCTTGAAGACCTTGATAGAGGATCACTTGGGTCTGGTCTTCTGTTGGTGGTATTTTTTTGATATCACAGGGTTTTATTGATTTTCAAGTTGAGTGGGTGTGTACCAATACCAACTTAGTGACCCATTGCATGGCGTTGGTCACAGAGTGCTTTTATTGGACTGATGATTGGCTACTAGGAGTAGTAACCGCTGAGTGTACTACTATCATTAATTAATGAAAGCACCTTGTTTAGTTCCTTAAATTTAGAGGTGCCAAATTCACGGTAGCACACTGTAGCATTTCGTTTGTCTTTGGTAATAATGATCTAAATATTGACTAATTAGGCTCAAAAGATTCGTCTCGTAAAGTTAAAGCAAATTGTGTAATTAGTTTTTATTTCATATATCTTTAATACTCAATGCATGGACCATATGTTTAATATGACGAGAAATTTTCTTTTTACGTAGTGCATTTTCAGGATTTTGGGAGGAACGTGCTCGAAAAATACCGCGGGGGTAAAAGAAAACCAATGCCCTGGTTCTTTCCTAGCAACACTGGGTACCACAGGACGGCAAAGCCGCATGCGGATCCCCGAGGGCCGCGGGACCCAGTCTGCTGGCGGGTAGTTGCATCTCTCGCGCGCGCCTCAATAACGGCCTTGGCAGGTCTCCGTTAGCCGCCGTTGCTGGGCGCGCCACGCAACTGGACGCCGGCCTCGCGGGACGTCCCGTCGCCGCTCCCAAAGCTGTAGCAGGGCACGCAGCTGCCATTCCCACCGTTCTGGAGGTCAGTGCCTGCTGCCCCCCCCCCCCCCCATTACTGTTTTCCTGTGCATCCGGCCGGCATCTCACTGTTCCTGTTTCTTTCCTCCTCTCTCTCTCTCTGCACCTTTTCCTCTCGACTTTCCCCACCTACCACCCAGAATAGAACGGCAATCACCGTCTTTCGCTTGTTCCTATCCAATCCGTGGCCGCACCGGCGCCGCCCACCGCGCCGAGCCGGCGTGCTTAGCCAGTCCTGGCGTGTCGAGATATCTCTGACCTGTGGGGCCTGAGTACCCCGTACTACTAGAGTGATAGGGTCAGACAGCACATGGGCGTTCCTTGGGCGCCGGGCCTAGGCCCCCGTGCAGTGCCGGTCAGTCAGAATCTTTGGTGCAGTGCACTTATTATTATCTTCATTCAAGAGATGACTTCGTTACGGCCGTGGCCATGACACCGAGATACTACGCCATGTGTCTAAAATTTATTGTGTACACTAAAACGGATTTGGAACCCGGGAAAAATTCGTATTCCTACCTTTCTTAAAAGTAAATTGTGCACGGGACTGTTGCATGTTGCAGTAACAGTTCCATGCAATGGAGCATATGATTTCTGCATTTCAAATTGGAAATTGCCACACAACTTTACTCTTAAAATTTTAAATAACAGTTTCAAATGTTATCTAAAGTTTAACTGAACTTATATATAACACATCGATATAAGTTGAGGAACGAGCTAATAGCTCGGTGGTTATAACCCCACCGTGAGAAGGAACAGGTCGCGGGTTCGACTCGCCGCCTCGCATTCTCAAGAGTTGAGTATTGCTGAAAACAACGAGCTACTATATAGCTCAGTATGGTTATAATAACCTCCCTGTGGAAAGCAACAGGTCGCGAGTTTGACTAGCCACAGGATTGGACCAAACAACGAACGACCTATATAATCTCATCTGGGAAGTTTGACTCGCTACAGGATTGGATCCGAGGTCTTGTTTAGATACCAAAATTGGTATTTAAATTTTACATAGTAAGTGTCCCGTTATACTATAGTAGTTTTGTTTTTATTTAATAATAATTGTCTAAATGTTTGTCTTGCAAAGTACAATAAAACTGTGCAATTAGTATTTTATTTCATCTATATTTAGTACTTCATATATGTGTCGGTATTTTGATATGACGAAAAATAAGAATTCTGTATAGTAAATTTTGAACCAAAGTTGGACATCTAAACAAGACCCAAATAACGAACGACCTATATAACCCTCACCTGGGAAGATATAACCCCACTTGGGAAGCAGCAGGTCGTGAGTTCCACTCACAGCAGAGCTATGTATTGTAAAATCTAATAGCTCAGTGGTTATAACCCCGCCTTGCATGAAGAGTTGTGTATTGTAAAAGCTAAGGTCTAAGGATCGATCCAGGTCTCATTTAGGCAACGGGGTTGCACCTAGAGTCTCAAGTTGCTAGACAACGACACAATTTTCTCGATCTATTTTAGAAGGTTTTTTTTTTGAGTGAATAGAGATGTGGGTTGTAAGTTTATGCAGTCAGCATTCAGTCAAAGGTTTTCTCAGACTATATGCTGAGGTGCAAGATAAAAAAAGAAAAGTGATGTGTTCTTCTAGGGATGTGGACTTTGTCGACTCGCAGATGTAGGTTGCGCAAATGCTGCAAACCAGGTACTACGTTTATTGGTCAAAAAAAAAAGGTACTACGTTCTACAGAGTACCACACGTCCCGTTCCGAACCCGGGCTACGACGAGCGGACGCGACGAGTCACGAGGTGGTGCGACGGTACCGCGTTGTGGGCGTGGTGGGCCTGTCCTGTCCTCTAGCGCAAAGCGGCGGTAGCTTGGGATGCCTCTGCGCCGACACGATGCAGGCGGCAGGCCCCTTCTGAGCGCTGGTGCGGTGCGGCCTTTTGCAGTGGACGTACGACGAGAATCTGTACGAGTAGTCACGAGAGCGGTCGCTGTTCACGTAATAACACTGCTGTTTCGACAGGAGCCCATTCCCTGCAACTCTTTTATCGTGCCCCGTTCCATTGGATGTGTTTAGTTCTCGCAAAATTAGAAAGAAAATGTCACATCGTGTCACCTCAGCGTACTATAGCATTTTGTTTTTATTTGATAAAAATTGTTCAAACTTTGCGTAACTAGACTCAAAATGTTCGTCTCGTAAAGTACAATAAAACTGTATAATTAGTTTTTAATTTTATCTATATTTAGTACTTCGTACATGTGCCGGTATTTTGATGTGACGGATGATAGAAATTCGGCATAGTAAATTTTAGAGTGATTTCAGAGGATCTAAACACAGCCATTGCCCTTCAAGGCTCATTGAGGCGTACGGAATCGACACTTTTCCTCTTCAGCGTAAGCAATCCATGAATACTTCAGTGCCAATACACACACAGAATCGACCAGACAATGTTTTATGTCAGCTTCGACCTACCGCGAGCTCTCGTATCTTTTACAACAAAAATCAAGCAGAAACATGTAGCAATATAACAGAGCTATGACCTTTTTCCTTCTCTGAATGAAACTAGTTTCTCTCATATGCACCTTTCATAGTAGAATGGACCTCTCGGACCAGCTGCATATCAAGAAAGGCTATACACAATTCGATCGGATAGCTCCTTCCCAACAACCTTGACGTATCTGCTCAGTTGGCCTTCTAGTGCACTGAGGTGTCGCCTCTCGATTGGCCCAAACACTTGTTGAAGGCCCTGAAAGGGGGAGAGTTAACTAAACAGGTAGTACAGAAATCAAAACCAGAGAATAAAATTACAAATTTCTAGTCACAGATTACACGGTTTTACAGATTATGTGATGCAGATAATTGTTAAACTTGGTACCCAAAGAAATAATCTATTATACATGTTCTTTAGAACAGACTAACGGAGAAATGGATGATTAATGACAGAGAAGCCAGGCAAATTTCCTGATAAAACACTACAAAAGAAAATTTAGTGCCCACTGACGATGTGCTCCTATTTCTGTGCACAGATCGCATAGGACCGTTATCATCTTTCTGATTTGAGGTCAGATTTTGTGTATGTACCTTAAATTTAACCCGTGAGCCATTCAGGTCCAGGGTAATGTTTTTTATGTCATTTATGTTGGAACTGCCCTCATTTGTGTCAGGCTTTTCTGAATGAATTATCTCTTCATCGACCATCATATCTGATTCATAGTCGTTGAAATCTTCATCATCATCCTCATCGCTGGGATCGTGGTGGTCGACTTTTGCTGAAGAGTCATCAGAGGGACCACAAATCTGAGGCTGGGACACTTCACCTTGCATTGTAGCGTAATCAGATAGAATGGAATATTGACTGATATCCAGTAGAGGCTTGGCTAAATCATAGGGAACCCACCTGCAATGTTGAGAATTATTAGATGAGAAGAATGAAAGAAGCATGAAACTTAATGGTTAAACAGCATCAAGTTTTGCATAAAAGCCTGTGACTTGAGTTGGGAATATAAACATAAAAATAGCTAACCAATAATTTCAATAGTCAAGCTCCAGGTAAACTTTTTACCAGATAAAAGTATGCTTTCAACATTCCGCTAATTCATTATCTGAAGGCAGTGATAACAGCAGTCTGCTACAAATTGCTACTACTCTAGAACAAGCATAACCTTATTAAAAGAAGATACCAAAAAATATCCATTTCAACCACATTAGTAAGCATACCAGGACATAACTTAGTGTGCCTCCTTTAAATTTGACTATTGCTACGTTCAGTCGCTCACATTATACAAGGTTATGTATTGTGAAATATATAGTGGCAGGGCAGGAAAAATTACTCGTAACGGACAGGACAGAGAAGTTCTGATGGTCGATATGCAGCTTTGTATCTCATCTTATTGCAAGAATGTATATAGTAACCAAGATAGTAGTACTGAAGGCTGGGACAGTGCTCATGTGTCGTCTTGACCCAATCTATCTCCTTCAGAGCTGTATACTTTCCAAGAGATAGGAAAGACAGGTCAGGATCCCAGAACAAGTACTTGCTTGACAAACACTTAGGAAGGATATCAACTACACCAACAGCCACAAGTTTTCCATCAATTCTGTACTGCTGATGAAAAGACCCAAACCCGCACGGTGGAACTGTATTATCACCGCTCTTTGGGGGCACAAACACGATTGGTGTATCTACTAGAAATCTCTTGTATGAGTTTTCTGTAACTGTCTTCTCCTTATGCACCTTTGTCTGATACCTTCGGTACAGAGCAAACTCCTCAGGATCAAAATGAGATGTGCTCAACCTAATCTCCAGGATTTTTCTTTTCAGAGGATATTTCGAATTAGTTTTGTTCACAGAGCTTTGCTTTGAACCACTACACTTGTCTGAAGCTTGCCCAGGTACAACAACACTGGTATGGCTCTGCACTGCCTGATTGGTGGCCAAATAGAAATTAAGATGCCCATTACAAGCTTTTACTTCAAAACCAGCTAGTTCTCCAAGACGTCCCATTGCCATGGACAGCTTTTCTGCAACAGAATTTGGAGAAAGATCTGCTAGTACTTCAGTTTGATTAGCACCATTTTCTTTAGGCAATGCACGTCTAACTGCTGCCACTATTTGGAAACTTATATTGCATGTATAAACCAAATCTTGCACTGCTTCTCCGACTTTCTTTTCTTGCACTGCTTCTCCTACTTTCTTTTTGACTTGAGGTTTAACAGTCTTCACAACAGCTTTGGGGAGTTGAACAGAACCCAATACCCCCCCTTGGAAGCATGTATCTGTGGCCTCATTGATTTTGCTTGCCAGGCAAGAAATGATGTCATCTTCTTTCGATACATTTGGAGACGTGCCTGCTTGAAACTCTTTTGCTGATACCTTTGATACTTTTGAGGTTGGTGAATTCAGAGGTTCACCAAGTGAGCGCTTTGTTGGACTTGCCTTACACTGAGGACTTCCAATCTGTGAATCGAGGTCACCATCAAGGAACCTGCACATGGATGGGTTGATGGATTGTAAAACACAACACAGGACAGTTTAAGGAGTCTATTATAAACTTATAGCAGGACATATGGATCAAAATGAATAGAATTACCTTTGCATCTTTTTAAGTACACGGGCTTGCTCTTTGGAACAAATGAAATCATTTGCCTTCAAGCGTATCGTATACGAGGGACAGCATGTCCGTTCCATCTCAGGTTTGTAAAGAAAACAACCAGATCTCCTCCAACCACGATCAAGAAGAGCTGCAAAATTTGCAATTATGATCACAAGTCAGAGTCATTCCATCCACTCTAAAGTGCTTTTATTCACTTTGGGAAAAATATGGACTAGCAAATGTTATGGGTTGGAACCTGAAGTAGTTACTAGTTAGTATACTACAATACCAACAAGTTACCTTGTTCCACTTCAGTTTAACTCCCTCTTTCTGTTAACCCTCTAGTTAAATTTGTATTTCAGAAGTGCACACATTGTTGTTCTCAATAAACTTATTTTTCAGGATGCAGATTTTCACTGTTCCAAATTGCTGGATGTGGCAGTTTTCCTTGAATGTGCTGCAATGTGGCAATCTATTTGTATGTCGTACATTTGTTTTTAATCAATCCAATTTGACATCCCAAACTATTGTCTTACATGTTAAGTTGGGTTACATTTAGGGATGCAAATGGTTATCCAATGGTGCCTGAGTAAGCTAATTAATTACGGTGGCAAAAATGTCATTTTAGTTCATTTAGCAAGTCTTGAGTGGACCTAATGACCCAGAGCAAGTGGAGCTTGAATCTCTAGTTACATTTGTCTTCTCCAGTATGTGAACTGAGAAGTCAAAAGCGAACGACCAGGTACATCGTAGTTTGCCTAGTCAATCGATCAGTCAACTACTCACGATTAGTCAGCCCTTTCTACTTGAACTAGTTGCTGCTGACAGGCTGACGGCAACTTGGGCTCCAGCCCAGTAGTACTCATAGCCCATACCAGACCATACCACCACATCCTATATATACTAAGACACAGGCTCCTCTAGCTTTGACTTAAATGCCAGCTGAAATGAGCACGAGCAGGAAACAGGAAAATCCTTTGACCTGCGCATGAAGCCTACTGGGATAGCCAATTGGCTAGGCAATAGTGCAATATGCTTCCCTGAGTCGACTAGTTGCTGCCTAGTCACGATTTACAATTAAAACTGCAATTGCCTTCCAGTGGGTGAACATTATATTGCAGTATTATTTTTTTTTCTTGAACACGCAGGAGAACCGTGTATCATTATATTAAGAAACCTGTTTACACCACAAACTCATGCCTTGGACTCTAAGAGAACTAATCGCCTTGAGAACAGTTTACACCAGACACTATGTATCATTATATTTTCTTGTTGCTATTTTCTTGTTGCACTTTTGAAACCTGTACCATGCAACAAGAAAATAGCAACAAAAATAAAGGACTTGATCTATGCACATCTTTGATCTAGCAAGAAACCATAAGCCTCCAATTGAAGTTAAGTTTATTCGCTTTGTTGGAAAGCCATATTTCAATCAACAAGTTAGCATGAAACTCAGTGAGCTTATACTAGGTCCCAAATCCCACCACAGGAACTGGAAAATCCCTGTGGCTAACAGAACATGTTGGAAATTGGGGCCGGTTGACTACAGAAAATAACTAAAGAAAAAGTGAAAGAGATTGGCATTGGATTGAGAATTGGCTAGTGACCACCAGTTACCAGTCCAGGGCCTAGGTCTGTGAAATTTTAAAGGAGCTTTTGAATCCAAAATTTATCCAAGAAAAACAACTTTCCAAGTTATTGCTCCAGAAACATTACAGTCACTTCCCCTGTACAAACACATAAATCCTCAACAATGTTTACAAGGCTGTCCAAATATCATTAGAAAACACCTTTGTTCTCTAGATTTGGACATAACAGGTAGATGAAACTTGAAAGCAGCATTTCTGGGGCATAACAGAAATTTTAATTAGTAATGGACTAAATTCCGTAGCACAGCCCAAAACCACGAATTCTGTAGCACATTACACTATGGTTTATGTTACAAAACACAATAGAGATAGGCATCTTGCAACTACTTTGCGCAATAATTTGGCCATCTTATACTGCCTGTCATCGTTTCTTTAATACCCATAATGCCAGGACAGTATGGCCTTATAGAGATATCACAATTTGAATGTTGACATGCTTCTAGATAATTAATTGAACAGAGAATGTTAGTGATTGCACATGTATTATTTGGTCGCTTACTCGTTTTGCTAACTAGGTTTTCAATACAGGAAGCGTTCAGGAATCAGGACACTTTTTTGTGTTTTAACATTTATGTGTAAAAAAGTTAGCAAGCCTCCAAAATCCATATAGCATCTTGTTTCCCTAGAAGCGGAACACCGATAATGTGTTCCCAAGTAGCATACAAAAAGCACAATTTTGAAATGATCAAAACTTTGTACCTTGATAGTCATCAGCTCTCAGACTGTTAGCCCACATACCTGCAAGATTAATAAGATAGAAAGTAGCAAGGTAAATGATGATGTGGCAAAGCCTTCTATACACAAGTATATGCATGAAAGGTAGAACAATAAGAAAAGAAATAACAAAGGACAAAATGATGAAACATGTAATGTAAAGGTCAAAGCAATCCCCATCTACGATATCTTTTTACCTTGTAAAACTGACTAGTTAAATAAAAGTTGGATACACTTTATAACCAGGGCGGAGCCAGAAATTGACTATGCCCCAGGCTTATCTAGTGCTATAGGAAGACTTGAATCATTTGAACCTTAGACATCTCTACATTTTTTTAGTAGTTCTCTATTTCTATTGGTTAAATTGCCTTGGACCAGGCTAAAGCCCAGGCAGCCTGGGGCTTTGCTCCATCATTGTTAGTAACACCACAGATAACATGTGCTACATGATACATATGGATCGTTTTCACAGACAAAACTAGATGGTTGCTGACTTGTTTCAAGTATTACAAGCTATAAGTGAACAAAAATGAGGCATTTGAAGCCTTCAGCTACTAATAACAAAACAGAAAAGTAACAACGAGTGTTCAGAGGTTCATAGATTAACCATGCCCCTGAACTGGCAACCATGATTCACTATGACCATAAGCTCAAAAAATAACACTCTCCCGAGCTCAAACTACAAAGCCGTCGTTCGTTTGCACTGTCCCTTTGCAGTCATATATATCTAAAACGAAATTCACAAGTTATCATGGTGATCCGGGGTCAGATATCCTCTGCGTGACGCGTCGAGATACTAGAACCAACAGGCGATCGATTCAACGCTATAGTAGAACCAGCGGGTGATTCCACGCGCAATAAAGTTTGAGGATCCGATACAGGTCGAAGCAGAGCGAATCAGTTTCATCGGACGGGGTTGGGAAATCGGTACCGTGGGAGATGCTCGTGGACCCGGAGGATCGGCAGTAGCCGCAGGTTGTGCGGCGCCGGCCGTAGTCAATCACCACCGACTCACCCCCGGTCTGCGCCCCGCCGCTGCTGCTGGCGCCGTCGGCCATCGCGCGACGGCGGGGTGCCTCGTCGCCGCGCCGGAGCGATGAGGACGAGTTTGGGTTTAGCGGGCTCGGGCGATGTGGCCGGGCGAATCAGCTGCTGGGGTCCCTGGATCTGGACGGGCCGGGGAGCTAGCTGTAAAATAGGGCTCGGCCACTCGGGACTCTCGCCATTTTCGTCGAGTACTTACGTATTTATTTAAATTTAAACCTTGTAATAATGCGAATGTTTCACTTTTCTTAATACTCCCTCTATCTTATTGTAAGTAATTTTAAGAATCTTGAAGAAACAAAATATCTCAAGTTTTATAAAAATTATAAAGAAAATTATAAAAATTTATGACATAATATCTATAAAAATATAGTTAATATAGAATCTAATGATATTTAGATGATATCATAAATGTTATTAGTTAACGGAGAATCTAATGATGATTAGACGATATCATAAATATTATTATCTTATTATATAAATTTGGTTAAAATTGATATGTTTTGACTTTCTAAAATTCTTAAAATAACTTGCAATTTGATATAGGAGTACTTATACTTACTCAGTTCACTTACTGTATCTTTTTAAAAATAAAACTCCATACTATTGAATTCTTTCGACTTGGGGAGTTTTGTTTTTTTTCTCTCTATCTCTATCTCTTTCTCTTCTTTTCTTTTGCAAAACATATGTGGCCTAGTATGCTCTCTTCATCCTAAAATAAATGTAATCTAAATATACATAAATTATTTATTAATATGTATAACGAGTACCATTAGATTAATTGTAACTATAATTGCAATAAACTTATTTTGTGATACAAACGTTACCAATTTTTTTATAAATCTTCTTAAAACACAAAGCTAACACTTATATTTTGGAATGGGGATACCTATCAAATCCAATTGACTCTCCACACAGCAGCGCCATTTCCACTAAGCCAACGGTTTGTCATGCGTCTGCAGGAAGAGGCCAACCTCTAGACTAGAGATGCCATCACCGATTGGGCGATGTCAACAGATGGAGCACCCAAATCGGGCGGACTTGCATTGGGTGATGTTGAGCCAGACCCAACGGCGTCAAGCTAAGGCGATAGCTGGCAGGGCAGCGAATCCGACCTGGGGCGACGTTGGACATGGACGAGCCCATTGAGCACGAGCGCTGATGGGAGCGGGAGTGTCCGATCATCCATCGAATTGGGATAACTATCGTATCGATTTGATGGAGTCTTACATGCTGATTCAGTTTCCAATCACAAACACCTAAACGTGCAACCTGAACATCATCGTTTCTCTGATTATTAACCACTGCACGACTGACTCACCATAGTGGTTAATCCCTGCGAAGTTTCTACCACAACTGATAGTAAAACTGATGGTCAATTATTATTTATATAATAACAGGTTCTTATATCTGCTAAGATACAACACCTCTGGAAAAACGAGCACATTATATACACTACCACAATGCCAACAGCTTTCTAGAATCAATAGTGCAAAGCCTTTTCCGTGAACATCCATAAGGCAGTTATCCTGGAAAGCAACACCATTGCATCCGACATATGAACATTTAGATATATAGCAGTTGATTATGTCCTTTCATGTCATATCCACTTTGAAGCCCAGGCCAATCATCAGCTGTTGCAGGGCCTTCCAACCCCAAAGCAAATCATGTTCATAAGCAGTGGCCAACCCATTCTCAACCGGAACACCATCCTCAGCAAAGATATTATCTCCTCCAGTTTTTTCAGCATAATTCTCATCAGTACTCGGAATACTGCTGTTGTCCATGTTTTCTTTTCCAAGAAGTTCGTTTCCTCATGCAGCATTGACTGATCAAGAAAAAGAAAAGGCTCGTCGAATGAGAAATAGACTTAACATGGATAATTGAACTATCAAACATAGCCATTGGATTGTGAGCTTTTCTCCACCCCATGAAACCCTGAATTGTGCACCTCTTCATCTATTTAAATGAATACTAACAATAGATAAATTTTCAGTTCCACTTATTTTGTCCTAAAACGCTTAGCAAGGAACTAGCAAGCTCTAATGTGATCTGGTGAATTAAACTAGTGAGCAGCTGTTAATACTCCTCAACTATAATCAGCGTGGTCCCTTGTAAACGCATTACCACTCTCTCCAGAAGCTAATAGATATTTCAGATAGTATGCATAGAACGTACACTGAACTACTTATAGACAGCAGAATAGACTAAAACAGATACATAAAAGTCTTCTCGAATTCAACTGTGTTTGCTCTATGTCATGTGAAAAAGGTGTTGATTAAACAGGTTACCTTTTGAGGGTTAGCTTCGTTTCTCTTCACCCAATCTACTTGAACAGAAGCATCTGTGGCAACCGCTGGCTTCTTGTCCTCCTCGGCAACAATGGATTCATCTTCTTTGACTTGATTATCATCCCCTTCGAGTTCATCTTCTAAAACAGTATCCTTTCTGTTTTCGCTGTCATTTGAAACAACAGTTTGCTCTATCTCAGTAGACGCCACTCCTTCCTCTTCTGCTATTCTCTGATTCCTCACATCATCCCAATCTTCAAACACAACCAATGTGTTTACGGTTTTGCCTGTCTGAAAGCTTCTGTTCGGCCCATCCTGCCAATGCAACTTCCCTGTGGGATCTTGGATCAAGAACTTGAACTCAATCAGCTTGTTGGCTGGTAAATCCTAGTCAAAACAGGATAGACAAAAGGGGTGACGTCATCGCTTCAGAAACACGCAGATCATCACACACAATGCGCATGCGCACGAAACTAGGCTCACTTTCTCTAAGATCCAGTCGTGGCTTTCCTCCGCCCACTCCAAAGCAAACGCGTTCAACGGATCCCAGAGGCCGAGCGCAGGGTCATCGCCGACGCGGCAGACGCTCTGCCCGAACGAGCACTGCTTATTCAGCACAAATCTGACGCGCACTGTCGTACCTGGAACCGGGAGGGACGCAAAGAACATGAATGGCGCAGTAAAATCTAAGGAGCCGTCATTCGGGATCAAACGGATTTAGAAGTTTCGCACCATCGCCGCCGACGGCCGACTTACCCAGTTGGGGAGACGAGGTTTCAGCGGCCGCCGCCGCCGCAGCGTTGCTCACCTGGACCTCCGCCTCGTCAGCCTGCATAGAAAGGAAACCACCCCAAGACATCGTCAGGGTATCACAGTGGATGCGCCGCCGAGAAGAACGCGCGCGCGCGCACGATTCCGGTCCGAGGCGACTCACCTGGGTGGCCACCACCACGGCGCCGCCCTCCTGCGCGCGCGACGGGAGCGGCTCGAGGTGCTCCTGGTGGTGGGAGGCTACGGCGACGAGCGCCCTCCGCCGGGCGCGCGCGGCGGCGGGGCCAGCGCCCACGACGCGACAAGCACCGCGCGCGCCCCAGTAGACGAGCGCGGACCGGGCCCGGGCCCGGGCCCGCCGTTTCGGACGGTCGCCGTTGCGGATTCCATGGCTGGCGTGTCGATTCCGGCGGCGTCGCCCCCTGCCTGTGGCCAGCCTAAAACCCTGTGCGTGCGCACTGCGGCGGCACTGGAGGTGACAGACTGACAGGCGCTTTCGACTCGTCCCTCTTGGCCGCGCCCGTGATGCAATGCCGTGCTCGATCGCCGGCTGCGCAGCGGTCCCGTGGCTCGGGGCCTTTGGGTTTGGGTGGCGTTCGGCGGTAGGCCACGGCCGCACGCACGGGGGACCCGTGCGGGTTTGGTTTGCGGTGACGAGGTGGTGGGAGAGGGCGACGAGACGACGGACGAGTGTGCGAGCGCGAGCGCGGCACAGTGAGACGACGTTCAGCGTGGGGGCGGGGATGGGCTGCGCGGGCGTGCGGCACTGCGGCTGGATCCTCGTCGTGGGTCGTATGCCGTTGGATCTCGCGCGTGGGCAGGAGGGCGGAGCGCGCTCTCGAAGTCACGCTCCTTTTTTTTCTTATTCTTATTTTTTTTTTTTGGGAAAAACTTGGTCTCCCTCCTGCGGTCCTGCCGCTACGTTACGTGGCCGGTGACCCCTTGCGTTGCGCTACGGATCTCGCGGCACGCGGCGCCAGCAACTTGTGCTGGACTGGATCGCTGGACTCGCTTTGCCGTGCCGTTAGCTCTTGGCGTTTTTTCGCACGGCAGGCGAGCCGTTTTGAGCTTTTTGGCCCAAATGCCCCCCTGCCGTGTTACACGTTTCTTTACTACTACGAGACGACGGGGGTGTATAGTTGGACGAGCTGTGAAAACAGAGGCGCAAAGGTGGATTCGAGCCATGAGAACTGAGAACAGCTGGATTTAGCATATCAGCAGCTGTATTTTGCAAGTATGTAGTACTACAGCCTACATGATGCAGACAGAGCTAGGCATTGCGAAGGGGTGGAACGCTGCTTGACTAGATAACAGCTATGAACGAGGAAGTTGTCATTTTGATGCCGGGAAGCGACCGGTTTGGGTTTGTAAAAGAAGATAGAAGATGGCTATATTTCATCAAATTTGTTGTAGCTTCGCCACTATCCTCCGGCAACCTCTTTATTTGGTTGTCAAACTATAGCCATCTTCTAATTCGGATTTCTCCCTGATAGAAAACGAGAATGACTCGTCCTATTCGGGTGAACTTATCAACTTTATCAGCCACCATGGTAGAATGTTTTTCTTTCGTAACAGCATCCGCCGGCTCATCGGTCAATCAGTCTTGCTAGAATGCTTTTCTCTCGTAACAAAATCCGCCGGTTCATCGGCCGTAGAAACCATCACCCAAACAGTATAATTTAGACTTTTTTTAGCACTCAGATTTAGAAAGACTCAGTTGTTCATATGTGTAGCTGGGCCGACACGATGGTGCTGCCAACATTAGAATTTTTTTTATTAATAAATTTATTTTTTAAAAAAATTACAAAACTAGTCTCCGTTTTCAAAAAATTACAGGAGTAGGCCACCAGTCGCCCGTTGGAAGGGCGAAGATGGGCCTTGTCGCCCGACTGGCGGGCTAACTGGGCCATGTCGCCCGACCAGCGGGCGACTTCACCGTGCACGTGGCATGGCGGGCCCCACGTCGCCCGGCCGATGGGCGACGTGGCCCATGTCGCCCGGCCAGTGGGCGACTGAGCCCATGTCGCCCGGCCAGTGGGCGACTGGGCCCACGTCGCCCGTCCAGTGGGCGACTTGGCCGCCGCTATATATAACGCGGCCGGCCGCGGCCGGCCGCTGCCGGCTGGGAGAACAGAACAGAAGGAGAGGAGAGGAGAGGAGAGGAGAGGAGAGGAGAAGAAGAGAAGAGAAGAGAAGAGAAGAGGAGAAGAAGAAGAAGAGGAGGAGGAAGAAGGAGAAGAGAGGAAGAGAAAAATTTTCGATAAGTAAAAAAATAATTTTATATATAATTATTTAATATGTGTTATATTAATTGTTAGATAATATTATATTTCTGTTAAGCGATTAATATTATATTTCGGTAGTATTACTTATATTTTTATTTTATATATATTGTTAAATTAAATAG